>JARWLC010000008.1:6232500-6695000 GCA_033318265.1 Phyllotis vaccarum
TTTAGACACTTGACTGACAGATGAACCCCTCGATAATTACTCAGTTTCTGGATCAATCAACAACCTGGGAAAGCCAGTGTCCTAGTTTCTGTTGTGAGAGAACACCCTGACAGGAGGCCACTTTGAAAAAAGGGTTTTTTTTGGTTTCCAGTTCTGGCGTGCAGTCTACTGGTGCAGGTAATCAAGGCAGGAATCGGAAGCATCAGCCAAAAGCAGCGAGCAATGAACACTTGGACTCAGGCAGCATTCTCCTCTCGCACAATTCAGGACTCCCTGCCTAGGGGATGGTGTCACTACAACGGGCTGGGCATTCCTACATCAGTTAGCAGTCAAGGCAGTCTTCCACAGAGATGTCTCTACAGGCAGTGACGTCTGGATGGTTTCTCATTAAGACTATCTTCCATGGAGTGGAGAGATGGCTCAGTGGTTAAGAGCATTGACTGGTCATCTTGAAGACCCAGGTTCAATACCCAACCGCCTGTAATTCTAAGATCTGACATCCTCATCCAGGTATACATGTAGACAAAATACCAATGCACATAAACTAAAAATAATTTTAAAAAGAGACTATCTTCCAGTGGTTGTGACACACCTCTATTCCCAGCACTCAAGAGACAGAGGCGGGTGGATCTCTGAGTTCAAGGCCAGACTGGTCTACAAAGATCCAGGAGAGCCAGGACTACACAGAGAAACCATGTCTTGAAAATAGAAAAACCAAAGACTATATTCTAGATCCAGAAAGATGGGACAGTGGTTGAGCACTTTGCTGTTTTTTTTTTTGTTTGTTTGTTTTTTGTTTTTAAGATTTATTATGTATACAATGTTCTGTCTGCAGGGCGCCAGATTTCATTACAGATGAAATGTGGTTGCTGGGAATTGAACTCAGGTCCTCTGAAAGAGCAGCCAGTGCTCTTAACTGCTGAGCCATAGAGGACCCAGGTCCAGTTCCAAGCACCCATGATAGCCAATTTGCACTTGCCTATAACTCCAGTTCCAGGGGATCCAACCTGGCCTGTGAAAGTACCTACAGGTACATACACATATATACAAAACAAATCTAACAAGGCACTAAAAAAAAACCCCAAAAACCAAAAACAACAACAAAAAAGCCATAACTCTTTCCAGATGATTCTAGGTTGTGTGAAGCTGACAGTGTAAATAGCCAAGAGCCAGGCAGTGTCCTGACTCTGGGCAGAGAACTGGGGAGGTGAGACCTCTGCTCTGGAGAACTGGCGGGCTGTCAAAGAGATAATGCCAAGAGACCAGACAAGGCTAGAAGAGCAACAGGATGCCACCCTGTGACTTCTGTCTCTCTGGGGTACCTGACACAGTAACAGAGTAGGGCTCAAGGCACAGCTGCAGAGGGCAGGATGTAAGGTAGAACAGCGCATCAACAGACCCGGCCAGTCCTTGGAGAGCACAGAGCTTCCTGGAACAGGTGACAGTCAGACTTGGCAGGTGTCCCAGGGCAAGGACAGAACCTTTTCACCTGTTTCCAGTCATTCTCATTGTCTAGCTCAGGACCGGCCCATACCACTCATCTACTTCCTGCTTCAGGCTCCACCCCTCAGCTAGACTGTCCCCATGCAAAGAAGGTAGTTAGAGTTCTGAGGTGAACCCCCAGGGGTTGATGAGGGGAGAATCCAGGCCAAGGCCAAACAGACAACACCACAAACAGTCACCAACTTTCCTAGATGCTTCTGAGCTCTCCATCAAAGGCGCCCACCTTCACTTTGATACATGACTTCTTGGCTCCCTATGGCTGCCCCTGCACCTGCCATCCCTTATTCACCCTCCCATATCTCACTGGCTTGGTCATGACATCATGATATTTGCTGTCCCCATCTGGTTGGATGGTAAGGTCCCAGGGTAGGCAGAACCGCAGATCATCTCCAGCAGGGTATTGGCACTGAGGAGATGCAGTAAATATTGAAAGGAACGTGTGTGTGTGTGTGTGTGTGTGTGTGTGTGTGTGTGTGTGTGTGTGTGTGTGTGTGTAAGGAATAGAGAAGAAAAAAGTGTTGGAAGTCAGGCACGTGGTCCCTTCTTTACCAGGACTACATACCTGGGATTATCCCACCATGCCTTGTCTCCAGGCCCTTACCTACCTCACCACAGAATCCTACCTGGCCAGGAAACGCTGGAAGGGCACTCGCACAGGGAAGTGGGCACTTCGGGTCCCTATGATCTCCAGGATACCAGCCTGGCACAGCTGTTCTGCCACATGTCCCACATCAAAGAGACCTGGGACCTATAAGCCAGACACAGACAAGGAGAACTGAAGTTAGGGTCTCAGAGGAGAGCAGGGCAGGGGTGAGGTTGGAGAAAAGGAGCTCACCTTTCGAGGGGTGGGGTTGAGACAGTGGATGACATAGATATGGCTCCTGAAGAGTGAAGGAGGGGACAGTCACAGACCAGACTATGCTCCATCCAACTCCATGGGGTCCAGTGGAAGGGCACAGTGCTCACCTGCCTAGCTGGGCTAGCAGGTCCCCCAGGGACTGCTGGAATCGAGAGGCCAATGTGGGCTTGCTCCACTCCCTCCCAGCCAGCTGCTCTGTTTCCTGGAACAGGCTGCTCACAAGCTGTGGAAATGAGTCTCAACTGTTTCTATCCTGGGCTTGTCCACCCACCACACACCCTGGGAAGGCAGGACAGGCAACCCTCAACATTAGACACCCCCCCACACACATGCTCATTCCTCCATCCAGGGTGCCATGGTGTCAGGACTAGGTCTTCGACGGAAATGAGCTATGGTGGGTCCCTGAAAGGAGTACCAGGTCACCTGCAGCGGGCTCTGTCCAAGCATCTCCACCATGGCAGGGTCCAGGTGATCCCGGTTTCTGTTTATGAACTTGTGCACCTGCAAGGGAGGAGGCAGGTGGGCAGCCCTGCCAGAGGCTGGTTGTGCACCATGCCTCAGAAACAGGTAGGCCTTCTCAGCTTCGCACAGTCCTGATGGGTGCCAGCCCTTTCTGGTTCATCCGTGTTTTAGCAAAGTCACCTTCTTCCAGGGCAGTTTCCTACCCCTTCATCCTCTGCCTCCTCATTATTCTCATGTATTTCTTTTCTACATCTCAGTGGGACTGGAGAGAGGGATGATCGGTTGAGAACACTGGCTGTTCTCCCAAAGGACTGGGGTTCAACTCCCACACCCACATAGGAGCTCAAGCACGTGGTGCAGGCAGGCAAAATATCCATATTCATAAAACAAATAATTCTTTAAAAATAAAAAAACCTTTGGAATAAATTATTTTGTTGTTGTTTTTAATCAAAACCTAATCTCAGGGATAGGACTGTAGCTCATGTGGAAAAGCCCTTTCCTAACACACTCAAGGCCTTGGGTTTGAGTTGTAGCACAGATTGAACTGGGCATGGGTGTTGCATGTGGGAGCTGGAGGCAGAAGGATCCAAAATATCAAGTCATTCTTGGCTACAAAGAAACTTAAAAGGCCAAATGAGGCAATATGAGACCCTGTCTCAATAAATAAATAAATAAATAATAAAATCAAGGGCCAGGGACAATGGCTCTTGCCTTTAACTCCAGCATTTTGGGAGGCAGAGGCAGGCAGATCTCTTGTGAGTTCCAGGCCAGGTCTACATAGTGAGTTCCAGAGAGGCCAGCGCTACATATAAAAAACAAAACCAAGCAAGACAAACCCACCATAATCAGTCCCTTACCCTCCTGCAGGAATCCATGAAAGTTTTCACCGGACAGCATTACTTTTCCAGATTCACTAGGCAAGAACTGGGTACAGGAAGAGGTCTGTGCTGGTGAGTTTTTGCTAACCTAACATAAGCCAGAGTCATCTGAGAAGGGGAAACCTCAAATGAGGAAAAAACCCTTCAGACTGACATGTCTGTGAGGCATTTTCTTGAGGAATGACTGAGTGGGAGAGTGCTGTGGGACTGTGCTCTGGTACACTGTAAACTCCTCTTGGTTTAATGAAACACTGATTGGTCAAGTAGCTAGACAGGAAGTAGAGGCGAGGCAACCAGACTAGGAGAATTCTGGGAAACAGAAGGGCAGAGACGGCCAGATTCAGAGGAAGGGAGAATGCTGTTCTGAGAAAAGGTACCAAGCCATGTGGCTAAACATAAGTAAGAAATATGAGTTAACTTAAAGTTAACTTAAAGAGTTAGCAAGTAATATGCCTGAGCCATAGGCCAACCAGTTTGTAATTAATATAAGACTGTGTGTGATTGTTTGGGCTATAGAGTGAGTTCCAGGACAGCCAGAGCTACACAGAGAAACCCTGTCTTCAAAAACAGAGAGAGGAGGGAGAGAGAGAGAGAGAGAACACAGCATAACAAGTTGGGCCAGTGATATACCTGCTCCTGAATCTGAGGACCCAAGTTCAACCCCAGGTAGGACTGCGGAAGGAGAGAATCAACTCCCAAAAGTTGTTCCCCAACCTCCACACGTTTACTATAGCATACACCCCCCCCCCCCCGACACACACAAATGTCTAAAATATATCCAACAAGAATGGGAGGGGCTCACAAGGCCCCACCCCTTGCTGAGGAGCTATGAAAAATAATTAATGCTCAGAATTGGGTGTGGCCTGAGGCTCAGGTGGAGCCCCATCTCGGAAGGAACCTCCCTAACATTGTCACCTGGTAGATGACTCAGCTTGGGAGGGGCGGACACTAAGGTGGCCTTACAGATCCACCCTGGTGTCTATGCCCAAGAGCAGATACCTGGTAGGTGACAGTCCCAGCATAGTGTCGCACCGTGAATATGGGTAGGGGCAGCTGAGGCTTGGAGTAGCTCGGATGATCGCCATGGTGATAGTGGCACTTCTGGAGGAAAGTGTGATCTGTAGCCTGGTAAGGAAGGGGCCACACTTACCTCAGACTTTCTACATGCTTGCTGTTCCCTGGCTGGACCTTGTCCCTACCGGAGATCCCTAACAGGAGAGACTTAACTCCTCAATTTTCTTCCTCAAACAGGAAGAGTCGCTAAGTCTGTAGTGGAGCCCCTATAAAGCATGCTCTCTTTCTTGAAGACTTTACATTTGGAACAATTTCTCAAGTACTACTTGGGGAAGTCAGAGTCACCTCAGGCCCAGGAGCCACCTCTACCAGCCCCAGTGGTGACCTTTCTGAGAAAGCTTGGAGGAATTAAAAGAAAATAGAATTGAGGGCTTTGACACAGGTGTCAAAATCATTCCAGGCAGATCTCATTACAACTTCTCTCAACAAGACTTGACAGGTTGTGTTGTATGACCTAAGGGCTGGCAAGATGGCTCAGTGGGTAAGAACACTGGCTGCTCTGCCAGAGAACCGGGTTCAATCTCAGCTCCCATATGGATGGTGACTAACAGCTGAAGTTCCAGTCCCAGGGAATCTGATGCCCTCTTCTGGCCTCCTCAGGTGCCGGGTACACACATGGTGTTCAGACAAAACAAACACATACAAAAAATCCATACACGGCTGGAGAGGTGGCTCAGTGGTCAAGAGTACTAACTGCTCTTCCAGAGGTCCTGAGTTCAATTCCCAGCAACCACATGGTGGCTCACAACCACCTGTAATGAGATCTGGTACCCTCTTCTGGCCTGTTTGGACACATGGAGGCAGGCCACTATATACATGATAAATAAATAAATCTAAAAAAGCCACAAAACAACAACAAAACACCCCATATGCATGAATCTAAAATTTTAAAAAAGACCCTGGGGTTTCAGAGAGATCTGTGATACGGTTTCTTTTGTTTTGGAGACAGCCTATTTAGATCAGGCTGGCTTTGAACTCACATTGATCCACCTGCTTCTGCATTCACAATCCTGGGGATTAAATGTTGGATTGAAGATTTGTACACCACTATGCCTAGCTGGTTTTTTTTTTGTTTGGTTTAGTATAGCCTCCTGTAAGCCAGGCTAGCCTCCAACTCAACTATGTAGCTGAGACAACCCTCCTATCCTCTACCTCTGGAGAGCTGAGATCATAAATTTTGTCAAAATCCCTTCTCAAGGGAGGATTGGGCAAAGTCTGTTCCTTCTCCTAAGGTCCCAGTGGGAAACTAAGGTGCAGCTCCACTGATGTTCGCTCTGAGGAGCCAGTTTACCAGGCTTCCTTAGAGCGTATAGATGAGGGGTTACTTAATGGTGTGGGTGCTCCTCCCTCAAAAGTTTTATGCAGCAGGGATGATGACTTGCCTACAGTACCCCCTTCCTAGTTTTTCCTGGCCTATAAATGCTAGCCTTTCCCAGAGGTCACATGCAATGTGGGCCAATGGAGGCTGCATTGAATACAAGTGGTAAGGTGAGGCTGAGTACTCAGGTGAGGGTCTTGTGACCCTCCTGATCCCTCTGTGAGGGAAAATAAACAGTTAATAACCCACCTGGGATGACCTTTTCAAAGGAGGCACAGCTGAGCTCCCAAAGATGGTGGTTGTTTGGCTCCAATTATTTCATAGAACAGCATCACCACACCTGATTTTTATACTGTTCTGGGGATTGAACCCAGGACTCTGTGACTGCTAGACAGGCCCTCTACCAACTGAGCTGTATCACTGTTCCGGGGTCATTTTATTGTTGGTGTCTACCCTCCAGCCTCAATTCTCAAAGGTCTGGGTCCTACATAAGTTCCCATGAGTCCACAAAGCTGCCCACCCAGCCATACAGCTGAGACTCTCATTTACTTACTGAGAAACCATCTCATAAGCCTAGCTGACAATGTACTGCCTAGCTCAGCCTGTTTTCTTTGTTAAATCAGGCTGTGTCAGGCTTCAAATTTGCATTCCTTTGCTGAGTGCTGACAGACAGGTACTCATTGCCACCCCAGGTCAGGTGAAGTCAATATTAGAATCTAGAGCCTGAATCCACTATCTTACCCACACCAGGCAAGTCCTACCACTGACCTATACCTCAGGCCCCCTCCCTTTTCTAAGGTAGGTACTTTTGGGTGTTGCCCAGGTTGGCCTCGAATCCTAAGCTTAAGTGACTTCTTGCTGTAGCTTCTGCCAAGCCTGACTTTGTTGTTGAGACATGGTCTCATTATGTAGCCATAGCTGTTCTGGAAACCCTATGTTGACTAAGCTGGCCTCAAACACATAGAGATCTGCCTGGACCTGCATCCTGAGTCCTGGGACTAAAGACATATACCATAATATGTTTAGTTGTATTTCTTGAGACAGGGTCTTTCTGTGTAGTCCGTAGAACCCACTATGTAGACCAGGCTGCCCTTGAACTCACAGAGATCTTCCTGTCTCTGTCTCCCAACCACTAGGGAGTCGCCATGCCTAGCCTGAGGTTTAAAAAATAATAATTAATTTTTAGATGTATTTCCCTTTTAATGTGTGTGGGGGCTTTGCTTGCATATCTCTATGTATATCGCATGTGTCTGGTACCCATGGATATCAGAAAAGGGTATCAGAGCTCCTGGAACTGAAGTCACTTTGATTGGCTGTGAGCCACCAGGTGGATGCTGGGAGTTGAACTTGGCCCCTCTGGCAAGAACAAGTGTTCTTTACTGTGAAGCCATCTCTGCAGCCCCTAACATTTCCCTCAACATTCCTGGACTCATGAAAGGGAAGAACTGGATCCTTTGTGTCTGACCTTTTCCCTTAGAATGCTTCCTACATGCAAATTCTTCTCTTCTTCAATACCAGAGCACCACAAATAGAATCCGAGCCCTGCAACTCAGCCCAGCATAGAGATAAATCACCCTGACTGCACTTAATGAGCAAGAGTGTCTGCTTCCTCCAGGAGTTCAAATATAGGGTGGCAGAGGCTCATGCGTAACAGGGAGTATTTACAGCCCATAGCCAGCTACTAACCCAAAAAGGATTTGTAGCGGGCTGTTGGTGGTGAATGCCTCTAATCCCAGGATTTAGGATATGGAGGCATAAGGATCAGGAGTTCAAGGCCAGCCTAGATTATATACATGACTTCCTGTCTCAAAAACAAAACTAAGGAACTGGAGAGATAGATAGCTAAGAGCATTGTCTGCTTTTCCAGAGGTCCCAGGTTCTGCTCCCAGCACCTACATGGCAGCTCATAACCGTCTGAACTCCAGTTCCAGGGGAGCAAATAGCCTCTTCTGATTTCCATGGTACTAGGCATGCATGTGTGCACTCACATGTGGCACATACATACACTTAAAGACAAAACATTAATACACACCAGGTGGTGGTGCAAGCCTTTAATCTCAGCACTCAGGAGGCAAAGGCAGGCTGATCTCTGAGTTCAAGACCAGCTGGTCTACACAGTGAGTTCCAGGACTACACAGAGAAACCCTGTCTTAAAAATACAAAGAAACAAAAATATTCATACATTTAAAACTAAATGTCTTTAAAAGCACTCGGTGGGAGTCCAGGGCTGTCCCTTTAGAATGTGTCTTCTTTGGGCTTTCAGAAAGGCTGGGTCTCTGGACCCTATAACCTGGTTGTCTTCCAGGAGGTCCTGTTTGCCTCATCCTGGCTGCTTAGGGATCTCCCATTCCTTGTCCATGACACTGAGCATCACCGAGGGCTGAAATACCTGGGATAGCCATGTCTGTGCATCCAGGATGCTCAGGAGGCTGTGGGGCTGGCCCACCAGGAGGTCCAGGCAGGACTCCCTCGGAGGCTGGGGAATGAAAACCCAGCTCAGCATCTCCCGCTGACACTCCTCCTAGAAACAACCAGTTTTTTGATAACTTACACTGCAAGTTTTCTGAGGCTGGGAAGAGATCACAGAGCTGCCAAAGACATCCCCAGCTTTTTATGTAAATAGAAGTTAAGAAGTACTGATCTTCCCCACCCACTATGGAAAGGGGGCATTAGAGAGAAGCTTCCCGGCACTATTTTGACCTCTGTGCTGGGCAGCACTCTGTCACCTGCCACATCTGTGCCCAGCTCCCTACCTCCTCCTGGGCCAGCAGCCTCTGCATGGAGAAGAGCTGCAGACGTTCACTAGCCAGGTTGCTGCACAGCTGCTCTAGACCGTTCACCCGAAGTGCCTGAGGCAAAGTAAAAACAAACAAACAAAGGGGATCTCATTCTGCAGAAGGTGGAGGCAAAGCACATGGGGCTGCCCCCCTTCTCTCCGGGGCTCTAGCAAAGTAGTGCCCCAGAGCTGAGACTGAAGCCAACTGGGACAAGTCTAAAAGGCATGGTGCAGCCTATAGGTCACCATAGTCCCTCAGCTGTCTATCAGTCCCTCAGCTCTCCACACTCCTGACCTCTGCTCCAATAGGGCTGTGAGCCTTTGGAGCCGTTCCAGCCATCCTGAGAGGGTCTGGAGGGTGTATCTTCCTACTATCTTGATGGGCTTCAATCCCATAGACTCACCAGCAGGTCCCCCTGGCTGCGACCTCCAGGAAGCTTTCGAGCCTTCCTCCCCTGCTTTTCTCTGCAGCCTCAAGCCCAGCAGGGCACTCACTACCTTGGCACAGCATGCACACCCACTACCTTTGCACAACTGGGCACACGTGCAAGCACACCAGGACACACATGTATACAGCCCTCCCATCCAGGGCAGAAGTGGTCACCAAGGGCATTCTGAGGAGGGCAGGACACACGAGTCAGTGAACAGTGCGCATTCAGGAACTAGTAGTGGTGGATGTCTTTTCTCCAGGCCCACAAAAGGAGGGGACTCTTGAGGAAAGGAATGCACAGCTGTGACAGTTCTGGAAGATTGGAGAGGGTCTACTTCCTTCCTCCTTAGTTTGTGGGAGGTGAGGCTGTGGATAGGCCAAGCCTGCGGTGCCATGTAGGACAGAACTCTCCAGAAGCGGCGTCAGAACAAGACAGAGCAGGGCAGAACTCTATCTGTAGAGAGCTAAAATTGCCTACTTTACTGCGGGAGACACTGACCTCAGAAGGATTAATTAGCTATGAGAGGTCACACAGCCCTAAGGGGCGGGACAAAGCACAGAGTCTGGGGCATGTGGGAATTCCATTGCAGAGGGAATCCAGGGGGCTCCCAGCCCCACCTGGGAAAGGCACATGTGGTGAGGCCCTCCAAGGAACATGCAGACAGTGGAGGTAAGCGGACCGAGAGCCCCAAGATCCCCTTGATCAGACTCTAAGGACCCGAGAGGCAGTACCTGCTCCCTGTCCATCCTGGTGCTTCCTCATGCCCACCTAGGACATTCAAGGATTCCACTCGGTAGCCCCAGAAAAAGCCAGCAAAGGCACAGATCAGACAGACAGTGCAGAGTGGGAAAGGACCAGGCACACAAGTTCTCAGCACTAATGAGATTTCTTCGTCCTCAAGGGACAAAGGCAGGGGACAGAGGACAAGGGAGAAGTGGAGGGAATGAGGAAAGGGGGCGAGATATTTGCCCAGGAGAGACAAAGAGTTTCTTTGGATAGAGAGGAGACAGAGGTGGCCCATAGGCAAATGGCGGTTTATAAAGGGAAAAGGGGAAACCCTGTGTTAGGGTGAGTTGGTTTGTTTTAATTGGGCATGTTAATTGGGTGAACCAAAGGGGTTTTTTGATTGCTGGATTTCAATACTTTGATAACTGGACCTTGGTAATCAGCCTCAGGAGGAGGAGGTGGCCAAATAAGGGACCTGACCTGCTGGCTAGCTTTAGGGATGTAACTTATTGGTTTTTAACAAGGGGGTTGGGGGTAAAAGGCAAAGCCTCAGGCCTGCAGGAAGGAGCTGGCATGAGATGGTAGCACCTGCCCTGCTCCCCCCCTGCCCAGAGGATGACCTCAAAACCATAGGCGTCCACGACAGTGATGGTGCCCACACTGCCTGCCTCCCTTGGTGGAGCCAGCCGCATGTTGATCTGCTTCAGAAGCCGGTGGAAGAGCCTTGTGTACAGGGCCTTGGCCAGGGCATCCCTGCAGACACTGTAAGTGAGCCTTGCCCAGCAGAGTGTCACACCTGGCTTCACTCTCTGATCCCCAAGGTTACCTGGCATCGATGGAGCTTTCCACTGGCAGAGATCTGGAGACCCGGCCATAGAGTGTGTCCTGGAGACCAGAGAAATGCTCAGGATATCAGGCCCATACCCACAGAAGCTTTGGGTTGCTCCTCCCCCCTTCCCAGCACCCTTTGGGCTCACCACGACCCTCTTGGTGATTGCTCCTTCTAAGCGTTCTGGTGGCACCTGTAACAGCCGGGCTGCCAAGTGAATCTCAACCCAGCTGGACACAGCAGCCACCTCTTGGGACTCCCGCTGGACAGAGAGGGAGTCAGAAAGAGCTTTGCTTATGAAATGGCCACAGTACCCAGGTACGCCCTTGATTTATCTAGCCAACGGCAATTAGCTGTAGTGGCACACACTTTTAGTCTCAGCACTTGGGAGGCAAAGGCAGGTGGATCACTGTGAGTTTGGGACCATTCTTGGCTACAGAGTAAAACCCTGTCTCAAAATAAAGAGCCAACAGCATATAAGGCACTCTGGACTGAGTTGAGCCAGGCTCTGGGGCTGGAGGCCCTGGGTGTGAGCCCTGACTGTTTCTTCTTAGAGGCTGGGCAGCTCTGAGTAATCCCTTTCTCTTTCTGACCCTCTGCTCCCTTATTTCTAGAAGGAAAACAATACCCCTTAGGACACAGTTGTTGACATAAGAATTAAGTTTCTTTTAAGAAGTGTCAAAGGATCTCCCTTGACATCATCAGGCAGCAGCTTCTTGGCTAACTCCAGGTGTTCTTCAGGGTGATAGCTGAGTACAAAGGCATCAGGAAGGATGCAGAAGTGCCAGGGGCTCATTTTTCTTTGTGATAGGGATCTGCCTTCTTCTAGAGGCAGCCCGGGGCTCTGTGATTTTCCACACACAGTGCTTCAGCATCATCATTTCCTGACTGCGCACTGCCCAGCCTATGTGCTCACTGGTCCTGCCTACAAATGAGCCCACCTCTGAAGAAGAGAAGCAGATGTTTCCCAGATGCAGGATGGTAGCCAGCACAGCCCAGACTTCAGTCATTTCCTCGGTACACAAGCCCATCACCCGCAGGGCCTTCACCAGCCCTTTGAAGTCCTGGGCATCCTCTTTGTCCCTGAGCCTGCAGGCTCGGCCCTGCAGAAGACAGCAGGTTTGTGGTGGGGCACCTCCTGGCATCCCCACAGCATCCTGAAAGCCCTGGCTGAGCCCGTGTGTGGGCGCACCATCCAGGAGAACCTTGCCCCTACCTGGTTGACGTAGTAGTAGGCCTCAGGTCCCTGAAGAGAGAGTTGCTCACGTTCCATGGGGTCTAATCCTGCCAGAAGCTCATAAAAAACATGGAAGTTTCTCTCAGCCTGGGCCTTGGGGAGAGAAACTGGCTTGGGGGTGTGTTGTAGGATATTATTTTAAGGTGAGTTACTTTTTTTTAATGTTGTATTTGTTTAACTCCATGAAGCTGTGTTACTGTGCCTGTCTAAAACACCTAAAGGTCTAATAAAGTCCTGAATGGCCAATAGAAAGGCGAGAGAAAGGTTAGGTAGGGCTGGCAGGCAGTGAGTATAAATAGAAGGAGATATCTGGGAGGAAAAGGATTCCAGGGGCCAGTCACCCAGCTACATGCAAGCCACAGAGTAAGAAGCAAAGGTATACAGGAACAAAAAAGGAGGAGCCTAGAGGCAAAAGATAGGGTAGTTTAAGTTAAAGAAAGCTGGCAAGAAACAAGCCAAGCTAAGGTCAGGCATTTATAATTAAGAAGAAGCCTTTGTGTGTGATTTATTGGGAGATAGGTGGTGGGCCCTCAAAAGAGTCAGAAACACCAACTACTGAGGAGTGGGGCTTGAGTGATGTGGCTCTTGGACAAGAGGCGGGTTGTTACCTGAAACACTACTCTGGAGCCCTCAAGCAGAAAATGGGACACAGAAGCTCCTACTGGGACTCCCCTGTGGGTAAAAGAGAGAGGGTAGGCATGCCCAGGGGCACTTTTCAGAAGGGCCATCCAGTGGCTGAGGCATAAGGCACCCAAGAAGAGTAATCCATTGCAGGTTCCACAGTGCCCACTGGACTGCCATCACTCACTGCTGCAGGCAGAGGCATAACTCCTGGCCAAAGCGGCTGGCATTGGCATTGAGGATGGTCTTGGCATGGCCAAAGCTTCTGAGCACCGGCAGTATGTCCTCTAGCTGTGTGAGGGTTGGGACACTTATGTATACATACCTAAGATGACCATAGCACCCACTACCCACTGAGAGCTCTATACCGCTGACTATGTGGGCCCAGGTAGGGTCAGTCAGTCCTATCAGAATCCTCCCCCCCCCCCAATAAAAGTGCTAAGGGTGTAGCTCAATTTATAGGGTGCTTGTATAACATTCACAAGGCTCTGGGCTCAGTTCCTAGCACCACATAAAACCGGCTGTGGTGGTGCATACCCATAAGCCTAGCACTCAAGAGGTTCAGGTAGGAGAATAGAAGTTCAAGGTCATTCTCAAATACATAGGAAATTCTAGGTCATCCATTAAAAAAATAAAAAATAAAAGAGTCAGACATGGTCGCTCATGTCTTTAATCCCAGCATTCGATAGGTAAAGGCAGATGGATCTCTGAGTTCAAGGCCATCCTGGTCTACAGATTGAATTCCAGGACAGCCAGGGATACACAGAGAAACCATATCTCAAAACAACAACAAAAAACCAAGAAACAAACAAACAAAAAACTAAAACAAAACACACCCCCAACAAAAACATTAAATAATAAAATTAAAAAGGCCCAACCCTACTCCCTCCATCGGGGAAATTTTGGGGCTGACCCATGAAAAGCTAGGTTTGGAGAAATGGCCTGAGACATGACCAGTTGCCTCCAGCCAGACCTCACCTGCAACCCTCTGACCTCTGGCTGCTTCTGTGCCATGCTGCTTAGAAACTCCACAATCTTCTTGGAAGCCTCAGTCTTCCCTGAACCACTGTGCCCCCTGCAGGAGGGAAGAGCTAAAATGGGAGGGAGCACCTAGGACTGTCCCCTCCCCCAGCCCAGGAAGTTACAGAAGTGATGGTAAGGTAAAGAGAATAGACCTGGTTCATTGAGACTAGAAAGAAATGCTATGCAGGGTTGGCCTCAGCACACTCCTGAGGATGTCTTCCTGAATTGCTGCCCAGCCATGCGCAGGACCAATAGACAGGGTGGTGTGTGGGTTCAAGGAAACAAGACAGTCGTGACTCACCCCAGGAGGATGCAGGGGTTCTGTCCAGAGCTCTGAGACAGGCTATAGGCTGCTGCCCCAATAGCAAAGATGTGTCTGGGGGAAGGACAGCAGAGTAAGAAGGTGTGAGAGATGGTTGTCTGGGACCTCCAAGGAACAGGCAATGCGCCCACAGGCACTGGAATTCACTCAGTAAGACATATATGCTAAATACAGGGGCAAAAGGGTAAAGTCACATACGGTGTGGTATTTGGGGCCTTCCCAGGATGGTAGCTGGTCAAGACGTCTGCTGAGAAGAGAGGCAGTGACTGGTGGGGATTCAGAGCAAGCAGGAGAGGCCCCCCGAAAGTCTGGTAAAGAAAGCAGGGGCTCTTATGAGAAGGGGGGGAATACAAATGAGAAGCTCTGATGCACCCCAGACCAGCCTCTCATACATGTCTGACAGGACCCCAGGTAGAGAGCTGGCTTAACCACTCAGTCTAGGGATGAAGAGAAGGCCCAGGGGTGCCAGGGACTCCATGCCCACATGTCCCTTCCCTGTGATCCCCCTTACATAGATGCGGCCCAGGTGGAACCTCTTCTTAAGGCACAGCAGCACAGAGCTGTCACACACCAGCCTGTGGGGACAGCGGGATGAAGTTGAAGTTGCTGGGAGTTGGTCCTAGGCTATCTCTGCCACTTAGCTTTAGGAAAACCCTGGGCAAACTATGCATCTTCCAGCTGGGCTCTTCAGTTGCTGCCCATCCCCTGGGGCTAGCCGTGGGGTTGCTGACCCAGATAGAGCTCTCTGAGTTAACTAGGAAAGGAAACCCCTCTCCTGTTTCATTGACACAGGCCTATCATCCAAGGACTTGGGAGGCTAAGGCCAGAGTGTTGGACGTTACCTCCTTAACAGATGGAAAGGTTAAAACAGGGCACACTGGTGGGGGAAGCGTTTGAGCAGAAAGATGGCTAAGATGGGTCAAAGCACTTGCCCCAAAGCCTGATAACCTGAGTGCGATCCCCAGGAACTACAGGGTGGGAGACAATCACGTTCTTCAAGTTGTCTTCTGACTTCATATGTATTATGACACTCAAGAGTCCCCTCTCCCTCACAAAAAAAGAGTGCTAAGGCCATATAGATCAGGACCAAATGTAGAGGACCCTAAATTCAATCGTGTGTGTGTGTGTGTGTGTGTGTGTGTGTGTGTGTGTGTGTGTGAGTGGTGCTGGAGCTTTGTTAGAGGCACCTTTCACCCCAAATCTGCCTTTCTATGAGGCAAAAATCCCCTGTTGACCCAGTAAGGGTGCATATGATTTTCAAAGGTCCAAGGGCAGGATGGAGTATGAGGAATTATGAGCCAGAGGTATCTGATTTGGCATTGTGCCCCTCACCGCAGCCGGGCAAGGTCCTCAATATCTTCCAGGCCCTCTGGGAGACTCCTGGTCTTAGCACTGGGGAAGGGTGGCAAATCTAGGTCCTTCTGGAAGCCCAGCTCCAGGTCCGTTTCCAGTGCTGCCTCAACGTCATCCTCTGGCTCCCACCGCTCCCTTGGGGACCTGCGGGGGCTATTCTGCCGCAGGCGAGTCTCCAAGGTAAGTTGAGGCAGCAGAGTATCAACGCCAAGCCCAGGGTCTACGCTGGAAGTAGAGCCCTGTGCCCAATGCACCCGAGTCTCCACTTCCAAGGTCTCTGGCTCTACTTCGCTCCGGTTTTCTTCTGGTGGAGTCGCGCTGGGGGAAATGGAGGGACCCTGGCGGGACCTGGCCGCCTTTTCTTCACTAGCCCCTTGCTCTTCCCCATATTCTGCAGCCTCTGCAGGAGACAAAGCACGATCTTCCCCAGTGGGGGCGTCCATGGATGCTCCTGATCTGCTGCTGCACGACTCCCTCTCTGCACTATGGATCTGGGGGAAGACCACCGCGAACTTTGGATCCGGAGCTGCATCCTCAATGGCTAATGCACCGTCTGTGCCCGAGCTATTCAACGCCTGCCGTGGGCTTGGACAGTCGCCAGGGGGAGTCCGCGACAGGCCCGGGAGCAACGCCCGACACGCCAGGCGTAAGGCCCGCCAGCGCCCTGGCCTGGGCGCCCCGCTCCGTGCCTCGAGCACCCTCTCGTGGCCACGTTCCTCCTGCGGGCTCACCACGCGCTCATCACCCCGACGTTTTTCCACCCGCAGGCGCAGCCAGCGCAGGAGGCCCAGTGCCCGTGCCACACGCTGCAGCCGTGCCTTGAGACCCATGGGGAGGCCACCCGCGAGCTGGGGAGACGCGCCAGCCGGAGGCCGTGCGCGCAGCTTGCGGAGCATCACAAGAGCTGCCAGCGGCGCAGAGTCCCGAGGTCGTCGGTCCCCTGCATCTGCTCCCTCTCTGGCTCCGATGTCGCTGTCACTCACAACCGCCTGCACCCTCCCAGCCACCTCTCCGACCTGGTGGCGTTGAGCCCTAGGGACCTCCGCTGACTCAGGCTCAGTGTCCTGCAGCTCAGCCTTTGGCTGCATCCTGATGTCACTGGTGTCTGCTGTCGTTTTGGAGTCCGGAGGACCCCGAGAGCCCCTGGGGATGCTTGCGCAGCTACTTGAGAGAGAGCTTGAGGCTGTAGCTTCTCTCTCTAGCTCTGTCTCCTGGGACTCAGGGATATGGCTTGAGATTCCTGGGGTCTTCCGTGGGCGTCCGTGCCTGGGCCACCCGGGACTCGAATCTGTATCTGTCGGGGAATTCTCACTCGCTCTCTGAGTCCCTGGCTCCGACGGCCCTCCCCTGCTCCGGAGCTCCAAGGCGGGTCCATCATTGCCCTGATGGTTACTGCCAATTGACTCAGGTCTTCTGATAAGGGTTCCTTCTGTGCTCTTGTCAGAAGGCTCAGTCTTGATCGGCCTTTTTGAGGTTCCGCCACCCTGGCTGCTGCTGTCTAGGCCCTCGAGGTGTTCACTGTCTAGGCACAAGCTGCCACCATCCCCACCCGATGCGTTCCCATCTCTGCAAGAAGTTTCTCCATGGCTTCGGCGAGCAGAAGGTCTCTGCTCTTTACCTCTTCTGCGGTGGCCGCGCTTGACCGTCCACTCTTCTTCCCTGGGAAGTCTCTGTTCCTCGGGGAGCTCTCCATGACTGTCTCTGGGCTCGTGGCTCCCAGTAGATCTGGGCTCGTGGTCCCCACGCTGAGAGCTGCCCTGCCTCTCCGGGGTCTCCAGTGATGTCCCTGCCCCTGCACTTTTGCAGCGGTCGTTCCCCTTTTTCGTGGGCTTCCTGCGGCCTCCAGAGGTCCCCTTGTCTTTGGCGGCATCGGGGTCCTTAGTGGGCCTGCTCTTGTGTGCTTTGCTCCGGGCAAGCCTGCGATCCCGGCTGGAGGTACCATCCGTGCTGGCAGATCCCGACTCCTGCCCCTCTGAGGCTGGCTTCCTGGGTCGAGCCCTGCGCTGGGGCGCTTTGCCCTTGCTTCCGCCCATGATTGCCTTCCCAATGTCTTAATCCTTTTGCTTTTTGATCTGATTACCCACTGATGCCCTGAGGTCTCGTGGTTGGACACTGTCTGTCTGCTCCGGCCTGGTTATGGGCTCAATCTGACCTGACTCTCCTATTTTAGGCAGCAGCATCAATAATGCAGGAGGCAGCGGGTCCTGACCCCCTAGGCCAACAATGGAGTGGACGCAGCAGAAAGAGGAGCCGCCTGCAGCTGTGGACAAAGGCGGCGTGGACAGGGCAACCGAGCCCGGGCTCCCTGCTAGGTAAGGTCAGCCTGGCTCCAGGCCAGAGTGAGGAGCCCAGGCTCTACTTCAGCCTCACTCCCAAGAGGGGCAGAGTGAGGCGCTTCCACCTGGGGGCCTTCCATAGTTCCTATGGCTACCAGACCATGCAGGGGACACTCGGAGACTCTTTTCTATCGTGAAATGCAATTTACTAAAAAGTGCATACGATAGGACTATACACTTTGTGGGGATATTTTCAAATATAATAAAAACATTCGGAGATATCTGAGGGATCTACCCACAGTCGGTCTAGGAGGATCAGACAGGGTAATTTACACCTTTAATCCCAGCACAGGGAACATCCCGGGAGTGGTGACCTACGCCCTTAATCCAATCTGAGTTTGAGGTCATTTTAGTTTACATTTTAGTTTAGTTCCAGGCTCCCAAGTAGGCAATGGTGGTGCCATGCCTTAACTGAGCAAAGAAAGTATTTAAGGCAGGCACAGAAAGACAGAAAGGCAGAAGAAGCCAAGGCTCACACTGTTAGTCCCAGCACTTGGAAAGCAGAGGCAAGAGAATCTCTGGGAGTTCAAAGCCAGCCTGGTCTTCAAAGCAAGTTCCAGGACAGCCAGGACTGTTACACAGAAAACTCTGTCTGGAAAAAAACAAAAAACAAAAACAAAACAAAAAGACAGGAGGAGGTGGATCTGTCCTCTGATATTTCCGACTGTTTTTATTATATTTGAAAATATCCCCACACACCTTGAACAGGGATAAAGCCTGTACATCCCACTGGGTATGAAACAGAACTAGACCCTTTTGGGTGACAGAAGTCAAACCCCAGGCCCCTGGAAGAGCAGCCAAGCCTCTGAAGCCTGTCATCAAGCTTGAAGGCAATTTACCACAAGTGGAAACTTACTTAGTTCACAGATTTTTGTGGATTTTTTTTTTTTTTTCCATCCTGGGGATGGAACACAGAGAGCCCTGTGGATTCCAGGCAAGTCTTCTGCTAACAGAGCTTCACACCCAGGCCTCGACACTGCTTTTGTTCATGGAAGAGTTTACCTTGGAGGTTTTTATAATATGTGTAGAAGCCCAGGGGTGGTGGTGAACACTTTTAGCCCCAGCACTTGAGAAGCAGAAGCAGGCAGATTGCTGTGAGTTTGAGGTCAGCCTGGTCTACAAAGTGAGTTCCAAAAAAGCAAGGGCTACACAGAGAAACCCTGTCTTGAAAACAACAGAACAAAAAATACCAACACATGCAGAGCTTCCCTCTTCTTCTCCAGCGTCGTGATGAATCAACGTGCTGGAGTTTAACCAATTATTATTGATAGATCTTTAAAAATTCTATTTATTTATTGTGTGCACACATGCACACCAAGTCCATACGTGGGGTCAGAGGCAACTTGCAGGGGTCAGTTCTCTCCTTCTGTCCTTTGGGTCCTGAGGAATCAGGCTGTGAGACTTGGCAGCTAACTTGTAGGGCCTTTGACTTTTTTTTTTTTTTTAATTTATTTTATTTTTTGAGGCAGGGTCTGTCTATATGGATAGACCCGACTGTCATGGAACTCACTGTGTAGACCAGGCTGACTTCGAACTAACTCAGAGATCAGCCTGCCTCTGCCTCCTAAGTGCTGGGATCAAAAGTGTGTACCACCACTACCCAGCTACTAATGGACTTTTTTATTAATTAAATTTATTCATTTATTTTACAGGCTGGCTGCAATCTCCCCTCCCCTCTCTCTCCTCCTCCTCCTGGGCTTTTGATGCCACCTCACCTCACCTTTTGCATATGGGAGAGGTAAGGAGATGGATTAATGCTTAAGAGCACTTGTTTTACAGTGGACCCAGGCTGGGTTTCCAGATCCCATGCGGTGATTTCACAACCATGTGTAACTCGGGTTCCAGGAGATCCAGTGCCCTCTTCTGACCTCTGAGGCCAGCAGGCACACACAGCACACAAACTTATACACATAAAATTAGTAAGCATCTTCTGCTTACACTGGGGATTAATTTTATGCAAGTAGAATTAACTCCTAGAATGAGACTTGCTGGACCATAGGCCGTGTGTGTTTGTCATTTTGAGATTTCTAAATTTTCTTTCATAGAGGTTGTACCAATTTATACTCATGAGGAGAAAGCAACATTTCCAAAGGACCACAAGCTCATGGGCAGCACCAGTGTGGCTTAACCATTGAGAGCACTGGCTGCTCTTCCAGAGGATCCTGGTTCAATCCCAGCACCCACATGGTGCCTCGTAGATGTCTCTAACTCCAGGTCCTGAGGACTGGACACCCATGGCAAAAATACCAATGCACATAGAAAAAAGAGGGAATACCCACTGCCAACATAGTTACTCAAGGTGCTGTGCATCCAGCCAGAAGTTCACACGGTGGAGTCTCATTAATCAGTGTGAGCCACATAAGAGAGTACCAGTGACAACATGGGTAATTTTGTAAACAGAACGGTGTGTGAAGGCAGCCAGATGTGGAAGGGAAGTCAGCGTGGGATTCTACTGATAGACAGGGCAAACACCCAAAGCGTGGGTCTACAGCAGGACCCCAGGGTGCAGATGATGCTGTGTGTCCAGTTTATGAAGAGTTATGTAGTTGATGGCTCTTAGGATTGCTATGATTTTCTAAAGATACACAGAGAAAGAGTCCTGGACAAACAGTATGTCCTAGGCAGTTTTTACCAGTTTGCTATGAACTCATTGAATCCTTGGGACAGGTACTACACAGACACACCCTGTGAATGAGACCCCAGGGCACACAGTTTATGTTAAGCTGTGATACCATCCCAGTCTGGCTCAGAAGACCCTGGTGGAGAATGGCTGTGAGGTACTGCTATCTCTGACCAATGGAACTCTAGTTCCCTTCTGGCCCCTTTACAGCAAGCATGTCCTGTGAGCATTTGGGAAAAACTTTTGAGCAAATGTTCAAGAAGGTTCTGTGCTCCCATGGACTTTCTGATTCTCCTAGTGACCCAGAAGTAATATATATTATATTAGTAAATGTTTTTTAAAGAAAAGATTTAGTTTTAATTATGTGTATATGTGTGTGACTATGTACATGTGAGCACTGGTACCCTCAGAGGCCAGTAGAGGGTGCTAGATCCCTTGGAGCTGGAGTTATAGATGATTGTGAGCCACCACGTGGGTGCTGGAAATCAAACCAAGGTCTTCAGGAAGAGTAGCCAGTGCTCTTAACCACTGAGCCACCTCTCCAGCCCTCATGTTCTTTTACTTGAAGTCTCAAGTAAAAGACTTGACAAGACAATCGCATGGGCCCTCCCCCCAAAATGTTCAGATATAAGCATGATTTAGAGTAGTGGCTGTCCTCCAGGCTGAGCAAACACTATCTTGGAGCCTTTAGCTGTACCCTCTTGTAAAGAAACATCCCTGGTGTTTTTCTGTCAGCTCAATGGTTTATACACAAATATACTGATACTTTACTTATCATCTGCAGCTCCTTGTCCCCACAGTCAGTGTTCTGCTGGCCACTCAGGCCATGGCTTGGAGAGCCTTCCAGTCCTTCAGCCAAGAAAGAGCCAGGGCTATGATATGTCATTCTATTTACCAACAAAGACTTGGAAGTCAAATGTGGAAGTGAAAACCTGCTAGATCAGAGAAGCTAAGAAGCAACAGACTGACCTTGCTTTTTTATTAGAAACCCAGCATAAGATGTGTCTCTTCACTGGTCCCCAAACCAAAAGGAAATGCCACATCAAGTCCCTGACTTTCCTTCCTGCCTTCTCTATCCAAATTGCTGGCTTCTCTATGGCCAATTCCTGTCAGCTAGTTGCTAGCTCCACCCCCTGATGCAAGGTAAACTATTTACTGGTCTCGGAGTATCACAATATAATCAAAATTCCCACAACATATCCCAGCTGGGCTTGTCAGTTTATATCCCACATAAAGGAGCAGAGTGGGACATGAGATTCTTGCCCAAATATCCAGTTGCTCCTACTACCAACTCTGCCTTAATTGCATGTGGCCTGGGGAAGAGACCACTTGGGTCTCCATTAATACTGGGACGCTCTCGTCCTTGCTGGGTAAAGGCGTTTTAGGGGTGGTCTGTTAAGGTGAGAAGCACCCACACCTCTGTAGGGTCCCTTATGATCCAATGAGCTCATTTGTTTGCACAGGGTGGGACTTGGAGATCATGCCTCCATTGTTATTGGGACCTCGGGAGGGGGGAGCAGATGCTCTTTGCACCCCGTAGCCACCACCAGAAGGCATTTTAGCAACAAATACTTAAAGAGGAGGTTCTCTGAGCATCTCTGAGCTCAAAATGGACTTAAACCATTGAAAAATGTATCCTCAGGCTGTTCCAGTGAAGACATAACAAGGTGTTTATTAAAAACTCCGTTTTACTCAGAGGCAGTTAAAATTTATAATTTAAAACCCAACCCACTACAAAACGGGGGGCAGAGAATAAAAACTGTGCAAATTGACAAAAGGACAAGACAGACAAGGCCCAGGAGGGGCAGCCCGGGGTGAGGTCTCTCCTCTCCTGAGGCCAGGAGCAGCAACAGGGTGGTGACCAGGGTAGACCCTGGCCAGGCTCGGGCTGGAAAGGCCCTCAGTAGTGTGTGTTCATCTCACAGCCTGGATGCTGTCCCGTTCACTCTGCTGAGGAAGGACATGAGCAGGTCAGGAACATCTTGGGTGGGATCGGGTGCTTAGCCACCCACCCTGAGCACTCAATACCATTGGTAGTTTTCAGGGCTAAGATGACCCTGGAGGCCTGTGGGGCCCTGGAAGGGTGGCAATCGGGGTTCTTCTTCCTGTTCCTCCCTGGGTAGCAGGCTCACCCATCCCCTGGAGTGCCCACACCCCTACCTTCCCCATTGCTGAGGCTGCATCCCACAGCCATGCGGTGAGAACGCCGGTTGCCATAGGTCCTGTGGTGGCAAAGACAGGGAAACTGTAACTCATGGTGGCCTCATCCTTTATGTCCCCACATTCTCCCAGCAGGGTAGTGACTTACCCTTGGTCCCCCTCCAGCGTGCTCTGGATTTCCTTTAGGACCCCTGCTGGGTAGAAAAGACCCACTGAGGCCTGCAGGGATAAGGCCAGACACTAGCTCTTTTACCAACGGGGTGCCAGACAGGCTTGTCCCCTGGCCCACAGAAAGCACTCCTGGCTTCCTCTGGCCTTCCAAGCTTTGCCCTGTACTCAAGACATGCTTCCCCTCTGTCACGTGAGCCTCACCAACCCCCACACCGACTCACACTCATCATTTAGCAGTGCGTGTTCCATCACTGGGCCAGGCTTCTTCTCTGGAAGGCAGAGCGGTCAGGTGGGACTGTCTTGGGACCTCTGCCCAGCCCTCTCATTATAGGGGTTAGGGGAGTGCTGGAAGCCAGAGTCCCAGATGCAGGAAACCATTTTCTGCTCCCAGCCTAACCTCTTCCCTCCCACGCCAGCTGTGTCCCAGGTGTGGCCTCTTACCTTCTTCATCACGTTGGCTTCTTGAGTTCCTGTGAAGGGACAGATAATGAGGGCCGGGGACCTCTAGGCTCTGAAAATCTTGGTCCCATGGAGGAATGGGTGAGGCCAACCTGCTTGACTAGGTCTGAGCAGGGGAGGGGTCTGCACTGGCAGCTGGTACAGGACAGAGGATGGCCAGTCAGCAGATGCCTCAGGAAGAGCAAAGCTGTGGAAAGGCCCCTGGCCTCCTCACCTGACGTGGCCCGAGCTCCTTTGGGGGCCTGTGTTGCTGCCATTACTGGGGCGGCTATGGTTCTTGGCTTTGGTTGAATCCACCAAACACCGGGGCTCCACGAGCCACTTGGTAGAGAGAGAGAAGCGTTCAAACTCTGAGGGGGATATCAGGTAGAAACCTGAGGAGAGAGGAGAAGCCTTGAGTAAAGCCCTGGGCCCTGTGGCTGTGGCAGGGCCTCCCTCCCAGGGGCATTGGGACAGAGCCTCTTTTGATGCTCTATTCTCAGGGCAGAGCTGGCCTGGCAGAGCTTCACATCTGAGCTGCTCTTGCCTTTCCATTCCCTTACAGGTTTCACCCAGCCCCACCCTGCTCACTGAGGCCCCAGCCCATGCTGTCACACCTTGTCCATATTTGGTGAAGACACAGGAGGCAATGCCACTGACGTCCTCCCGCCGGATGCAGCTGTATCGCACTTGGGGCTTGAGCAGGGGCAACGAGACCACCTGGATATCACCCAAGTTGGTGAGCACTGCCAAGTGGTGCTCCCCATAGTCCTCAGACCTGCAGCTGCCAAAGTGAGCAACGCCAACTCTTCGGACCCGTGAGCCCTCCAGGGCCGTCAGCTTTAGCTTCAGCTTCGCGCTCACCTTGGGCAATGTGAATACCTGGGTACACATGGCAACTGGACATGAGTCACATCATACTTCGGTTCTCCTACCCATCACTACTATTGGGACCTTGTCCTTTAACAGATACCTCATGGTGTACAACAAGCTCATCTGGGTCTTAATGCCCCCTCTGATGCAGATCTTGGACTAGAAGGATGAAAGGCCACAAACACTGAGTTTGGGCATTCTGTACGTTCCACAGACTTCAGTCTAGGTGCAGTGTTCCTACCTCTGACCTTTAGGTCTAAGGCTGATACACACAAGACCAACCAACCCCCCTTTTTTTCCTGTGACCCTGAAGAACATACTCTAACTCCAAATGGGAATCTAGTCCCAGCTATCATTATTTGTGTACAGGTGCTGAACTCTATTGATGTCCTAGGGATAGCCAGGGTTCCTTGTCATGTGGCACCTTGAATTGTTCCTCTGACACCACAAGTAGCTGGTGGCTCCCTTGCATGTCTGGGCTCTTCGACAGGTCATGGGCTACTTCCAGGGGCTCAGGGAGGGGTACACTGTGTCCATCCAGCACCAGGATGCCCACCACAGGTGCACGATGCATCAGCTGGATCTCCTTGGCTACAAAGGAGGCAAGGCAGTTTGGGGACAGGGCTGATAGGTGACTTGGTGACACCATACACACAAACCCAAGTAGGTCAGGTCCCCTGGGCTTTCCCCGCTCACCACTCACCCTGCTCAGCCCGAACTGGCTCATCCATTCTCCTCTCTGAAGGAGGTACACGCAGGGAAAAGGCGTAGACTGTACCTCCATTGGTACCAGCCCACAGTGAAGGGCAGTGGCGGGAACCTGCCCAAAAAAATAAAGGCTTGGGTGTCTAATCCCAGGTTCTGAGAGTTGAGTGGGATTGGCAACCCAGGCTTCCACCCCAAGCCTTGCTACTAAAATCCTAAAGCGTCAGTTCCCCTTCTCTGTAAACAGACATGCTGTGGGCCTCTCCATGTCCTGGGGAAGCACTTCCACAGTCTCACAGGACTCCCACACAGATGATACCGAACCCAGGACAGCTTTGCCCTTGTAGGAACCCAGCAGTGGCTACTCAGAACCCGCAGGGAAGAATCAGCTAGGAATAAACACTTACACATGCCTACTAGGTAGCAACAGAACCCCCCAACCCCCATGGAGGTAGAAGTCAGCAAACCCATTTTACATGAGAGGAAACTGAGGTCTGCAAAGGATAGGTCACGTGTCTAAGGCCATGCTTCTAGAGAGCAAAGGAGCAAGGCTCTCGAACCAGGCAATGACTGTCAAGTCCGGGAGAAGGGAAAGGAGCAGGTTTTGGTTCTGCTTTCTGTCTGTACCTATAGAGTAGTGTCTGAGGGTCCAGGCAGTTAAGTACTGCCTTACAGTCTCACACCGGGGGTCCCCATATACCCATTTTCTCATGTCAGAGAGTCTACGCATTCAATGCTAGCGGGGTATCTCCCACCATGATGTGTTTTATGCCCCCAACCTCAGGCCACTCACTGTCCCTTAGGTAGGTATCAGCGAAATAGAGGGTCCGAACAAAGCCAGTGAAAGAGTCCTCTGCTGAACGGGCCTCGATCTTGCGCTGCACTGGTGCCAACTCCATGTTCTGCAGGCCTGTCCGTTCCACCTTGGTGTTCATAGCCTGCGCCTGCAGGAAGTTGGGCTATGCTGAGGGTGGGCTCGTGCCTCTGCTCCTCAGGCACTAACCCGTTGAATGCTAATCCTTCCAGGGAAGGGCTAGCCAGCCGGGCCAACCATCCGACTGCTTGGGTCCAAGAGGACTTTGTTCAAGTAAAAGGCTCCCTGAGGAGAACTTGCCTGACGTCTCAGCATTTCATGGATAGAAAGGGAGAAAAATAATAAGACCATTGTGCTGGCTAATTTTATGTCAACTTGACATAGGATAGAGTCACCTGAGAAGAGGGAACCCTAGTGGAGAAAATACCTCCGTAAGATTCGTTCCCAGGTCAAGTGTGTAGGGCAAGTTCTTAGTTAGAGATTGATGGAGGAGAGTCCAGCCCGTTTGGGGTGGTACAACTCCTGGGTAGGTGGTTCTGGGTTCTGTAAGAAAGCAGGCTGAGCAAGCCATGAGGAGCAAGCCAGTAAGCAGCACCCCTCCATGGCCCCCGCTCAGCTCCCGCCTTCAGATCCAACCATCTGAGCTCCTGTCTTACCAGACAGCAATGTGGATGTATAAGCCAATAAACCCTTTCCTCTCCAATTTGCTTTTGGTCATGGAGTTTCATCAAAGCAATGATAACCCTAACTAAGACAAGAATCATGAATATTTACTTGGGACTTATCTCTAAGGTAAATATCACAGCTGTGGCTTTTTGGATGTGAGGAAGCCGAGATATAACAGTAACCATTTGGTTAGTGGGTGGTGAACCTGCGTAGTCTGGATTCAGATGCTATGCTTATAGCCCATGGAGAGGGAGCTGTATGGTCCTGTAGATGGCTGCTCTGAGCCTTGGGCCTCACCTCTCCTGTGGTGCCACCAGGCCGCCGTTTATGACTAGACACTCTGCTGCGGCGCATTCGACGGAATGACTGGCGGAGAGACTTCTTAAGGGACTTTACCCGAGACAGTGGGCCCTCCAAGGCCAGCTGGTCATTGGGGTGTAGTGTACATCTTGAGAGAAGAGGAAATTATGTCAAGCCATCACCACCTCAGGGCCCCAAGGTCCTCACAAGGTTCCCAGACCCGATCTCCAGCCCCAGATGCCCTGCTCACTTGACAAAGACCTGCCGCCGTTGCTGGTGATCAAAGAGACCGAAGCCATGACTTGTGCCAAAGGCTACAAGCCGCCACTCAGAGTGCAGAGCCAAGGAGGTGACCACAGCTGGGGGCTGGCACTGCACCAATACAAAGGGCTGAAAGCCTGGCTCAAAGCACACGGGCCCTGAGCGGGCAGTGAGGCGCTCATGCCCCTTCCAACGGTAGCCATCCTGGTCCTGAAGCAGGTCGGCCTCCACTTGTTCCACAGCGTGCTCTGCTGCCTCATCATTCAGCTCCAGCACCAGCACCTGGGGTAGGCGTGGCAGAGAGCTCAGCCGAGCCCAGACAGCACAGCACAGCCAAGGACTTAGGAACTAAGCAAAAGTTCTCTGCCTGACTCCTGCCCAAATTCTCATTTCTGGAGGGGGAGCATAAGTCAATCTGGGGACCACTCACTATGGGAATCAAGCATCCTGCACCTGCTGGGAAAAGCTGCAGGTGTGCTCCTGATGCTGCTGCCAATAGGGGTTCCTGTTCCTGACCTGCAAAGTCACCCAACCACTGTGCCTTCAACCCCAACCCTGCCCAGCCTGCTACCTGCCCTGCCGTGCCTGCCACAGCCAGGTAGCCACTGTATTTACAGAGGAAAATCTTCTGGATGCCCAGCCGAGGATCATCACTGTAGGGATCAAAGGAGCCCACCTGCCAAAGCAGGGAGAGTCTGTGTGAGGCCGTGGGCTCATTCTAGCTTGGTTCCCGCACCTCTGGTTCCCAGGCTCTTGGCCTCACCTTGCGGAGTGGGGGCCACTCATCCTCACCCTGGGTACTGAGGTTCTCATTGAGGTCTGTGTCTGTGAGAAACACTCTCACTGTACTGAGTTTGTATAGCAGCCGTAAGCAGACACCCGAGGCATCCCAGAACCGCACGGTACCATCCTCATGCCTGTGGGCAGAGCCCGGTGAGGGCTACGTCAGCCAGGGTGCCGGGGGTCTGGAATGCACAACCCAGGGCTCTCTGTTCCTACCCACCGCGTCCTCCTTAGACAAGGGAAAGAAGCCATTCAAGTCACCTACCCTGTGAGCAGCAGATCCCTCTGGGGTGGAGGGGGGGCCAGGTTGGTGCCACCATCTATGGGCCACTCCTAAAAGAGATATAGATCAAGAAGTCTAAGAGAACCTGGGCCCCCGTCAGGAGTGAGTGGGCTTGGGGCTAGGACCGAACCTACCATAGTGGAGAAATGTAAGTTCTGCCGGCTGCCCACAGCAATGATGCGCTCCCATAGTTTCAGGGGGATGTTGGAGACATGATGGGAGCAGGTAATAGCAGAACAATGCAGGGGGACCAGGTAGGGCAGCTGGACTTGTGGCCAACCTGGTGTCTGCAGGTCAATCACCACCAGTTCCTCCTCTGCTAGCACCACCAGAGCATAGGGGTCATCAAAAGCTGGAGGACAGACAAACAGTTGGGGTTAGGAAGCAGGCTAGGCAGTAGTGGCACACGCCTTTAACCCCAGCACTCAGGAGGCAGAGGTACGCACATCGAGTTTGAGGCCAGCCTGGTGTACAGAGTGAATTCCAGGACAGCCAGGGCTAAACAGAGAGAAAAAAAGAGCCACAAGCAGAAGCGCCGTGATCAAGGTCTCTGCGTGGCTGCTCCAGGGACCAGCGTCCCCAACAAGAACTCAGTCAGGCACGGGAGTGGCCATAAGTGCCGGCTTGGGAAATTCTAATGTTTGGCCTTGACTAATGACCTTATCTGTCAAGAGAAGGATGGGAAGTGTTTTCTCTGCCACAGCACCTCAGTTTGTCCTGTTGGCCCAAATCAGGGACTGGCAATAGCAAGTCACCAAATGTGTCTGTGTCCCCATAGAGGGTGGCCCTCAGGCTTCAACCTATAGACTGTCGAGGTAGACGTGAGGGGAGAGAACAGCTCCAAGTAGCAGCAGGAGAGGGGGAGAGGGCAGAGGACTCAAAGCCAGTGACTGAAGCAGCCCTTGCTCCTGAGGACCTCGGCTGGGTAAGTCATGGTCACTGGAAAAGCATGCCTGCCCTCCTCTCCTGGACAGTTCCCAGGTCTTCCTCCCTGTTTCTACACCAGTCCTGTTTGCTGGTCTTGTCAGTTTTCCTATTTGTGAGGCCAACTCCGGGATGGCCCCATACAGCCACTGGCTACTCCACCCAGACCTCACCACAGCTAAGCCAGGACCCTCTCACCCAGTTGGATGGGCATAAATCCAGTAACACAGATCTGCCCAAGTTGGGCCAAATCCCTTAAAGAGAGCTTAGGACAGGTAAGGTGTAGCCTGGAAAGGTGACATTCCAGACTGGGAGAATGGCAGGGAGGGACAAAGCAGGATTCACAAGAGTCAGTGGCCTGAAGAGTGGAAGATTTGGGAACATCTACCCAACACTCATTCATTTTTCAACTTCCCAGAACCCCAGCTCCTAATGTCACCTACCAGCTGTGGGGTCGGCCTCTGTGAGGACAGTGAAGTCAATGACACGAGAGGTGAAGTCGAAGGCTGTCTGTTGGCCATTGTGGACCACCGAGATGCAGTGACGGTCTCCATAACTGGCACGTGGCATGCCGCCCTGGAAGATAGTGAAGGGCAACCTGCAGGCACAGGAGACAGGTCGTAAGCTGGGTTGGCAGCTAAAACCCGACAGAGCATACAGGGCAGCGGTCCCCCTTTGTGATGGGCACTGGAGGCTGGGGGACCCTAGAACCTGAAGGGATGCCAATCTTCAGGATGGCGGCAGGGTTGATTCCCATCTCTCCCCAACTGCAACAGCCTAGGAGGTCTTAGGGGTGAGGTGGGGCACCTGGGCTAGGAGTCACCCTACTCTTCTACAGTGGCCTCCTACGCTGCTCCCACAATATACAATTCCTTCTGAAGAAACAAGGCTGTGGTCACAAGAATATGGAACTCTGGCTGACAGCATCTCTCTGGGAAGGCTGAAGGAAGGGATGGGAATGGATTTTACAACAACTATCCACTGAGAGATAGAATAACAAATCCGATACCCTAACCCCATTTCCCTGAGACTAAGACCCCAAAAATCCTCTTTAGGCACTGTCGCCCCAGGCAGGAGCCTGGAGGTCTTTCCAGGGAAGCTGTACAAAGTGGAGGACAAGGCATCGGCACTCACCCTTTCCTGGTGGTTAGCCAGAAGATTTTGGTTATAGCCTTGCATGGAAAGGGACCTAAAAGAAAAGGGTTAGTTTGAGTGTGTCTCCACAAGGTCTAGATCCCTCACTCTAACCAGAGTGAGCCTGTAATGAGGATGCTTCCTCCGTGCACTTCTCTGGGGCAGCCATAGTGGGACAAAACCAAAGCCACACAGAAAACCAGCTGCGCGGCTTTGGACCAAGCCCTGACCCTCCCTGGGCACAGATTCTGCTTCTATGAGCTAGGCAGCCTACACCTGAGTCCAGGAAAGACCAAAGGTGCTTCTCAGGAAGAAGACACGGTTAGATCCTCTAGGCAGATGTACTTACCGTAAGGTATGGAGCTGCGCAGGGGTTCCGGGTTCTGGGTGTCACTGGACACAGGCCACTGGCAGTGGCTGCCATCAGAGTGGCAGGTGACAATCAGGGAGCCATCCCGTTGCCAGCTAACATTCTCCAGTTGCTTTGGGGGAGAGGAAGAGATTAGATGATGGGGATCGGGACAGCAGTCTACACATGGGCCTGGGAGAGCCACTCTCCCAAACACCACCTACCTGGCTGCTGAGGAAATGGTAAAGTACACGACTGCCCTGAAGGTCCCAGATGACAATGAGGCCTCGGCTGTAGCCAATGAGGATTTGGTTGGGGTCACGAGGGTGCTCCTGCAGTGCTTCCACCATTTCGAACACTCGCCGGTGGCGGGCCTCCTCTGGCAGCCTAGGCAAGGGAGTGCCGTGAGCCCATGCAATAGTGGATACCCCACATGCTAGCCTGGGAAGATGGTGGGGCCAGCAACATCACATCGAGGGTCATGTAGGACAAGCTATGGTTATCTATATATTTAAAAATATACACAAACACTCAGGGGGCAGGTGTGATGGTGGACACCACAACCCTAAAACTTAGGAGGTAAGAGAAGGATCAGGTGTTCAAGATGAAATGTACAACTGTACAGTAGTTTGAAGCTAATCTGGGTCACACGATTCTCAAATCTTCACTGATAAGTCTGCTAAGTGTGGTGTCACATGCCAATAATCCCAGCACTTGGGAGGCAGATGGATCTCTGTGAGTTCTAGACAGCCTGGTCTATTTAGTAGGTCCTAGATAGTTAGGGCTTCACAGAGAAACCCTGACTCAACCTATAAAGTTGATTTTTATTGTTTTTAATTATGTATACACGTGTGCATGTGCATATGGGTGCTGGTGCCGGTGGAGGCCGAAGCAGAAGTTTAAAGTAATTTATTTTTATGTATATTGCTCTTTTGCTCACATGTACGTCTATGAGGGTATCAGGTCCCCTATCACTGGAGTTACAGACAGTTGTGAGCTACCATGTGGGTGCCTGGAATTGAACCTGGGTCTTCTGGAAGAGTAGACCATACACTTAACCACTGAGCCATCCCTCCAGACCCTTGTTTGTTTCTTATTTTATTTATAATGGGTGTGTGCATGGTGTATGTTTGTGAATATGGGTACGCACAAACCATGGCATGTTTAGAAGACAATCTTTTAAAATATTATTTATTTATTTTTATTGTATATACATTGGTGGTTTTGCCTTCATGTATGTCTGTGTGAGGGTGCTGGATCCCCTGGAACTGGAGTCACAGACAGCTGTGAGCTGCCATGTAGGTGCTGAGAATTGAACCCGGATCCTCTAGAAAAGCAGTCAGTACTCTTAACCGCTGAGTAATCTCTATCCCTGACAATCTTTTGAAGTCAATTCTCACCTACTTTTACCTGGATCCCAGGGATCAAATACAGGATGTCAGGATTGAGTGGCCAGTGTTAATCTTTACATGTTGAGCCATTTTGATGGTGGTTTTTGGCTGCTGGTGTATGTATGGTGCATGTGTGCATATATGGTCATGTATGTATGATGGGAGTGTGTGCCTATGTGACACCACCGTGTGTCCTACTCAATCATTCTCTGCCTTAAAGATCTCTTATTGAACCTGGAACTTACTGGCTGAGTTAGACAGGCTGGTCAGTGAGGCCTTGGGACCCTCTGGTCCTTACATCCTTGTACCCCCAGCTCTGTGATTACAGGTATTACTATACCAGGTTTGCTTTATGTGTGTATGTGTCGGGGGTGGGGTGGGGTGGGGTAGGGGTAAAACAGAGTTTCTCTGTGTAGCCCTGGCTGTCCTGGAATTCACACTGTAGGCAAGGTTGGCCTCAAACTCAGAGATCCACCTGCCTCTGCCTCCCAAGTGCTGGGATTAGCCAGCTTAGCCACTGCCAGGCTGGCTAAGACCTTCCTAAAGAACAGTATCATCACAGAAATGAAAACTGTTGGGGAATAAGATGGTTTCCAGTCTTCTGTCATTAAATGGGGTGCGTCTCAGCAGTAGGGCACTTTCCCAGCATGCCTGAGGCCTTGGACTTGATCTCCAGCACATACCAACACACATAGAGAGAGAGAGAGGGATGGAGGGAGAGAGAGAGAGAAGGAGGGAGGGAGGGAAGGAGGGAGGGAGAGAGATAGAGGGAGGGAGGGAAGGAAGGAGGGAGAGAGAGAGAGGGAGGGAGTGAAGGAGGGAGGGAGGGAGAGAGAGAGAGGGAGGGAAGGAGGGAGGAGAGAGAGAATACTTTATAATGATAATAAAGAATAAAGAATACTTTATAATGATAATAAAGATGTAGTATTTACATCTTTGCCTCTTTGGATGGAGACCTTGCTAAATGTGATGTCACCAGACTTTAGAGGTGAACAACTGAAGAATCTAAGTACCATTGCAGGCACCTGTAATCCTAGCACTCAGGAAGACAGAAAGATCTAGACACCATCCTTAGATAGCATGTGGCTATGTGAGACCCTCTCCCAACCCCCCAAACAAAATAAAAACCTATCTAAGTGTCAGAGCAAAGGGTAAACAAAGACCTCAGAAGAGGGTCTTGGGCACTCCAGCCCCTCCCTGATAGCTTCAGCCTGCTCACCATGGGGTGGGGAATAAGGTTGGGCCCTGACAGGCCCACCAGCACAGGAGTTGGTTCTCATGTCCCGCCCATAGACTTGACCTAGACACCAGACATCCCACCTGTCACCTCACTAACTGTTTTGCTCTGACCTCAGGCATGCTGCCTTAGCCTAGTTCTGCCCTGCCCTGTCAAGCGGGAAAGAACAGGGGTTTGAGTCAGAAGAACTCTACCCCACACAGGAATCCTCCCTAGCACTGCCATAGCTGGACAGATGGGTCCTACTTCATCCCCAAGTGAAAAGTAGGAGAGCCTGGTTTGCACTGTCTGCATCCTGAGTCTGGTCCCGGGCCCCTATGGCTGAGTCCTAGAGCACTGGCCACATGCCTTAGAAGTATAGCTGGACAGGCTCTTGTCTAACTCTACTGCCCTTCTAGAGCCCTGCCCCCCTCTGCGCCCCAGCACTGCTCTGAATCCCTCTCTGTGCTAGATAGATCCTGTTGTCAAGTAGCAAACCCCTGAAGTGACCTTAAGAAATGTTCAGGCTTCTCGGCCACAGCAGAGTGCCCCAAACCTCAGGTGTCAGCAGGAGTTTCCTTATTACATAGTTCTCAAGACTTTGAGATTGGTGGTCCCATGTACAAAGGACACACCATTATTTTGGGCCTTACATCCCTTTTATTATTAGTAGTAGTAGTTATGTGTGGATACAGTACCCTGGGAGGCCAGAAGAGGGTGTCAGATCCCCCAGGACTGGAGTTACAAAGTTGTGAGTCACCATGTGGGTACTAGAAATGGAACCTGGGTCCTTTGGAAGATCATCCAATGCTTTTAACTCCTGAGCCATTGCCTCAGCCCATTTTTAAATTTTGGTTTGAGACAGGGTTTCTCTGTGTGCCCCTGGCTGGCCTGGAGCTTGCTCTGTAGACCAGGTTGGCCTTAAACTCAGAGATCTGCCTGCCTCTGCCTTCTAAGTGCTGGGATCAAAGGCATACACCACCACCCCCAGCCACGTCTCTCACCTTTTAATGAGGTGACCTAACAACTTCTAAGACCACCCCCTTTATTGCTGTGATGTTAACAGACACCGGTAGACGACAATCGATAATCGGTGGTGGTGGTGGTGGGTGCAAAGTTGAGGGTTTTTTCCCCCTGGTCCCTTAGACTTCCTGGGATAGAAATGAGAACCTGAGCCCTTTCTGGGGACCAACTGGAGAAGGCCAGGGCCCATTGAGGCACGGATCAGCTCACCATTGCAGCACTGCCTCTGAACTGATAGTCCTGTCGTCCAGCGTTCGGAAGCCTGGTAGCTGCACCACAAACACGCTGCCACTCTCGGTTCCCAGGTAGAGCAGTTCTCGGGAGGAGTGAGGTAGAATCTCAGTGATCTGTGTGGCGCTGGGGGCAGCCCTGTGGAACAGCAGCAGCTGGTGATGAGCTGTCTAAGGTCTAGGCAGGTGGGACTCTAGAACTTCTTGAAATCTCTACCAAACCCCAGGGAAGGCCTTATCTAGGGAAAGAAGGCTGCTGAGGGCCTTGACTGGCTTCAGGGACATCCCAGGCTATGACAAGTGATCAGTCTGTATTCTGTCAAGGTGGGAGACAGGTGGTGGCAGGGCCCAAGAGCTGTGAGGTAAAAAAACAGAATCAAACAAAAAAAACCCCAACTTGGCACTCTTGTGCACAAGAGGGTGTGGGCACAGGAAGGGTACAGCCCATTATAGTCTAGAAGGGAACCTGAGCCTGAGGTGCAGCTGGAACACAAGTTAGGCACTGCCAATCATTCAACAGGACTCTCAAGAGATGAGCCCACCCTAGAACTGGGGAGAATAAGGTATGGAGGGGCCAGGAAAGAAAGGGGACCAGCATGCCCTTACCCTGGGGCACCACGCAGTGTGAAGCTCCCTTCTTCCTGCAGCTCAGACACCCCACCCTTGACCTTCAGGCTCCACAGGTGCAGGCTGTTGTCATCCAGCAGAGTGACCAGCTGACACTAGGGAGGGAATTGGGAACAGAAGCTAAACAGAGCCAACATTCTTCAAGGAAGTAAAGACTTCCTGGGCAGCCCAACCTGGGAGCCCCAGGGCAACCCCCTCTGTGGTTCTCAGGGCGGCTTTCAGCCACCAGGTGGACAAAGGGAGGGGGCCCCAGGACACCAAACCCAGGGCCAACCCCCAAGCAGGAGCTCACCTGGCTAGGAAGGAAGTGGATCTGCATCACAGCATTGTTCTCCCGGTGAAGCCCCATGAACTCCACTCCAGGGGCACCGTATCTAGAAGGCTCAGGAAAACCTTAGAAAGCTGGACACCAGCCCTCCCCAACCCTAGTGGTCTGTAGTCAAGGTGGTACCCAGGCAAACACCTATGTGACCATGTCCAGGGGCATGGGAATTGGGGGGGAGGGCAGCATTAGCCCTGCCCCAGGTGCACTCAGTCAGTGATCTGACCCTGGGGACAGTTCCCCCAGCAGGACATGTGGGGGGCGGGGCAATTCCCCAGAAAGGTGAAGCCCTATCCTGGCAACAGTTAGGCTGCCACCCCTCCCCCCCACATCACCCCTGCAACTTGAGCTGTAACAACAGACCTATCACCTGTCACCTGGTGGCACCAGCATGAACATAGTGCGCGGTGGGGGAGGGGGCACCCCCAGCAGCCTTATCCTGAGTGACTAGCAACCAGGATATGATCCTGGCTGGTAATGATTAACCAGCTGAAGGAAAGTTGGACTAGAGCAGGGCTCAGGCCCCCGCCTCCTGTGTACACTAACTCAGCCCACATGGCACCTGTGCTGGGTTCAGAGGAGCAGAGGGCTTGGGGGGGGGGGTGCCCGCTTAGCTACCCAAGGTGGATCCCTGTCTCTCAACACTCCTAGGACTCAGCTCACTCCAGGCTAGCTGGAGGAGTTGCCCCAGGGTAGAGTCACTTGTCACCGTGTGGACAAAACACTGCAAACTAGGTGATGTCTAGGGAGGGCCTGTCTCTGCCAAGCAATGTCCATTCCCCTTTCAGGGGTGTGCTGGCCCCATCGCCTTTCCACCTTCACCTGTAGACACAAAGCTCAGAGCCAGTCTGCTCCACCCTTTTATGGAGAAAGGTAAACAATTAAAAATGTCCTGCCCATCTCCACCCACTATCTTCAGAGCAGACTCCTGAGTTGGATGGATAGCAATATCATTCCCAGGTACAAGATGGGTCATGTGAAACTTGCTTTTGGCAGGGGCATAGAGTTGAGGGTAGCAGGAGAATACAGCCCAGGCCTCTCTAGAGGAGCTGTGCCCACCTGTCTTTGAGATACCCACCCATGAGCCCTGTTGCCCAAGATCAAGCAGGAAAAGACAGACCCTCTCCAGATCTCACCTACTCCATGCTCCAGACCCCACCTTGGCCTCTCCCCTGGCAGCAGGTACTGGAAAGGATACAGTTTGATGGCTCCAGAGCGGGTGCCAATGGCCAGGATGTGTAGCGAAGGGCTATAGCCGAGGGCGCTGGGCTGGTGTGGGAAGCCATGCTCCACTGTCTGCAATGAGAGCCACGTGGACATATGCTTCCAAGTTCCATGTCCCCCTAGGGTTGGAGCTGGGTTGCAGAGCCACAGCTGAACCAGAACAGCAGGAAAAGGGACCCCGAGCTCTGCACCCCCTCAGCTCTTTCCAGACACAGTATTGGAGCTAAACCTGGGCACACTTATTTCTAGTCATATCCCTCTCCACATGGTCACTCCTGTGAATCCACTGTCTCTGATGACACCCAGGTCACCTGACACTGTCCAGGAACTCCTGCCTCTACCAAGAGCACTCTGGGTCACACTCCAGCCTTCCTGAGTATCTGAGAGGTGCTGGAAGGTAAAGGGGTGAACTCATAAAGTGGTCTGGAGATGACACCCCAACATCCCTGCCTGGTTCTAGACTTTCCAGGATTCCATTTTCTTCAATCATCTTCCCAGACAGGAACCATCTAGAGCTACATGCTTTTGTTCATTCCCTTGTCATTAATTATTTTTTATGTTTATTTTGTGTGTCTATGTGTGCAGCTGGGTAAGTGCCCGAGGAATCCACACACACAGAGTTGTTCTCTGATCTCCACAAATGCACCCACATGTGAGCACACACACACACCATATAACTATATATGTGTATATATACACACACAGATACATAAATTTACATGTTACACATATATGCAACTTTATAAACATTTATACATACATATTGTATACATATATAGACATAATTTTTATGGGGAGGGACAGGGATTCTCTCTTTTATGTAGCTCTGGCTACCCTGGAACACACTATGTAGACCAGGCTGGCCAGAGATCCACCTGCCTCTGCCTCTCTAACACTGGGTTTAAAGTGGTCCACTAGACCTGGTTCTATACAATTTTCGAAAAAACACCAAGATGTGACTGGATCACATTGCACCAACATTCCCACACATGTTTATGCACAGGTATAGCATGAACTCTCCCAGTGGTTAAAAGCTTTAAACTGAACAGAAGAGGGTTGGAGATTACTCCTGAGGGGCGGCTATGGCACTCCCAGGGCTTCCGAAATGCCAACCACACTAGTGATCACATCCTTGCCTGAAGCTCTGGTGTCTGTGTAAAGGAGCCATAGATTGAAAGGATGTGAGTGTAAACACACCAGATACACGGACAAAGCATCCCTTGGAGGATCTGGGGCTCTGCTTCACAACTAACTACCACCCCAAGGGACACAGATTCTGGCGAACTGAGTTAGAGCAGAGCCTAGTATTGGCAACCAGTCGCCTAAGCTTCTTAAATAAATCAGTGTGGAGAACTGTGCAGGTCCCCCCCATCCCAAGCTCTCTGGTGCTGGGCAGCCTTATCAGACCTTCAAGCAGGACAGAGAGATAAGCTCTGGTGACCGTAGGCAGGCACCAGCAGCATGGAGCAAACTCAAAGGCTGTACTTTTCTACATCTAGTCCTGTGGCTCAGGGAAGGCAGCTCTAACAAATGCCTCCTTGGGGGATCCCTGGGGCTGAATGGGTGGGTGGATGGGGTTGGAACATAGTGTGCCTTGTTAAGGGCTGTACCTGGATGGTCAGCCAGGAATGCAGAAACCCAGAGGGGACCCAGTCAGAGGCCCCCAGCCAGCCGGCCCGGTCCCTGTTCAGCTATGTGAAAAATGCAGAGCTGGGAAAAGCCTTGAGTAGATAGCTGAGTGTCTGGAATGCAAACATTTCCCATTAGAAGGGGAGCAGAGAACTCACACAGGTTGGCTGTTAGGGTGGGACAAGCTTTTGCAGGGCTCTGGGCCTTGGCCGATCTCAGGTTGCTGAAGTCTGGAGAAGTCAAAGACCAGGGTGGCCTCATTACCACCAGCAGTGGCAGCTTAGGCCAAAGCCTTAGGAATGTGAGATTTGGAGGGCTGTGGGGGGCGGGGGCAGGGAATGCCCTCAGGAGCTTGTGGCCCAGTAGGCCGCCCCACACCTTGAGCAGACTGACTGCCTGGAACCAAATGTGTCCCTTGCTCACTTGAAGCGTGGCAGCTGTTTCAATCAATTTAAACATATAGTAGGTTCACACCAGTAATCCCAGCACTCAGGGGAAGTGACGGCAGTAGAGTTAGGGGTTCAAGGGCAGCCTTCATTACACAGTAAACTCTAGGCCAGCCTGGGCTACATGAGACCCTGTCTTATAAAAACAGGAAAAGAATTCCATTCAATCTCATCACAGGGTTTTAAGTATCTTTTCTGAATCAATCTGAATTCCAAAAAGCCAGGGTAGGGCTCTGTGGGCCAACCTCGGACCTCACCTTCCAGCTAGAAGTCTTAAACTCCTAAAGCAAAGCCAGATATTTTCTTCTTTTCTGTGTAACCTGGGCTGGACTTGAACTCACAGAGATCCGCCTGCATGCTAGGATTAAACCTAGGTACTGTAGAGCACCTAGGTTTGATTCCCAGAACCCACATGGTGGTTCACAATTGCCTTTGATAGGGGTAGTATATGCTCAGGGTACACAGATACACATACACACACACCCCACTCATGCAAATGGCCAGGCGGTATCGGCACACACCTTTAATTCCAGCACTCAGAAGGTAGAGGCAGGTCAATCTTTGTGAACTTTTGAGGCCAACCTGGTCTACAGAGCAAGTTTGGGCTAGCTAGGGCTGTTACACAGAGAAGCCCTGTCTTAAATAACAATTAAATCCCTCTCCAAATACACACACAGAAGTCAAAATAGCTTATTAGTGATTCTATTGCCTACATGCAAAGATAATATTTTGGGCGTATTAAATAAAATGATTATCCAAATTAATTTGATTGTTTAATAGCAGAAATTTTAAATTATATACATGACTCCTATTATATTCCTTTTTAAAAAATTATTTTTATTTCAGGTGCATTTGTGTTTTTGACTGCATGCATGTCTCTGTGACGATGTCAGGTCCCCTGAAACTGGAGAAATAGGCAGCTATGAGCTGCCATGTGGTTGCTGGGAATGGAACCTGGGTCCTCTGGAAGAGCAGCCTGTGTTCTTAGTCAGTGAGCCATCTCTCCAGAACAAACGAGCTTTTTTCTGCAGGGGTGGAGGGGGGGAATTATCCTCTGTATAACAGCTCTGGCTGTCCTGAAACTCAGAGACTCACCTGCCTCTGCCTCTGTGTAGAGCAGGCTAGCTCATAGAGACCCACCTGCATGCTGGGATTAAAGGCATGCATTACCATTGTCCAGCTATTCCTATTATATTCTTACTGAACCAACACACCATCCTAGATAATTTTGTTTTTTCTCATCGGCAGGAAAATAAACAGATCTGTGGCTTCAGGTTGGATTCTGAGGCTACACGTTATCCCATCAACTCTTAAGCAATTCTCCTATAGTCTTGCTACAAGGATTGGGCACACCCCTCCATCACCTAAATACTCATTCCTCACACTCTTCCTGTTCTTCCAAAGGTCAGTTTAGAACAGGCACCCAGTCAGGCACACTAAGCCTCATTGGGATGATACCCATGATGTCTCTGAGCAGGACGTCCTTGGGTTGAACATAAGGCATCTTGGGAATACAGAGAGTGTGTGTATTGGGGGGAGGGGGGATTATTCACTCAGTGTGAGAGCAACTGTCCCAGGCTAGCTGGCTGCTAAGGTCCTCATTTTTCTGCAGTGTTCCCCAGGGCATCTTGTCCAACTGACACACCATGGAACCAAGGCTCCCTCAAAAGCAAAACGAGGAGCCGAAACTCCACAGGACTTTCCCTAGATGGGGCCCACGTGAGTGGCAACTCCCCAGGCCAGTGCTTCTGTGAAGAGGCAAAGCCAGGATTGAGTGCAGGGAACTGTGGGAAGGAGTATGTGGAGGACTCCATGGTCCTAGCTGGGACAGGGAGGAAGGATGTGGTTCTGCCTGGAAGGCTGAGAGAGCCAAGAGAAGAAACGGGGAGGGACAAGAAGGCTAGGGCACGTCCTAGAGAAGCCAGGTAAGGGAAGGAACTCATCCTGCACCTCAGCATCCTGCCACAATCTTTGGATTCCCCTGAGTAAGTTCTATACGGATGGTTAGATCCATGTTTAGGCCCCTGGAAGGGAGGGTGTAGATGGCCTTTCTCAAAGGAGATATCACAGGGTAGCAGCAACCGAGAGACTGGGAGTGTGGGACTCCAAGACCCCAGAGAACTCCAGCTCAGGATCAAAGCAGGAGGTAGACCACAGCTCAGCAGCTCCCCCCTCATCCTCCCAGCCCCTGTCCTGTCCTGCTACCTGGGCTCAGGTGACCTCTGCCAAGGGATAGGAGAACAAAGGGCCTTTTGATGAGCAGGGAAAGGAGAGCAAAGATGAACAGTAGCCGCCAGACTGTAATATTAGTCCAAGTCCCTGTCAGATTGTGAGGCTGGAGGCTTTCACCCTTCACTCAGCTGGGGAGAACTCTCCTCTAAGCACAAGGCCTTGGGGAACCTGTAGAGTGGGGGGGGGGGGGGCACTGAGAAAAAAGCCCCAGGAGGTTGCTCAGGGCCACAGGAGGAGGAGCACATCCACCTGGCTGGCTGGGCAGCTCTGCCAGATACTGGGTGTGGTAAGCTCAGATTCCTGGCCCAGGCAGCTCAGTCCTCTCTGTGTGGCTGTCACCTGACACTGGAGACCAGGTAGGCAAAAGCCACAACAAAATGACCTGGCACTGGGCTGGGCAACTGGTTAGGAACATACTGTTTATTCAGGGGGCTGGAGGTGGTCTGGGTGGAGCCTCTGCTGCAGCCCCAGGGCAGGCACCTAGGCCCAGGTCTGCTCACGACTGGTGTGGTTATTCTGTTCCTCTGTGCCTGTTTCCAAACAGTGCTGAAGGAGGGGAATTTCACATTGACTAGAAAGTCCAAGCTCTGAGGTTCCTTCATTGGTCTTCAGTGACCTTTTTTTATACAGCACCTCAGCTGTCTTATTGGGTTTGAGGACCCACAAGCGCTAAATGGTAGGTAAAGAAACCAAGGTTCCAAGAGGTGAAGTCACCACTACCCTCAAGCCACCAGCTAGTAGGCAGACCTTGATCATCCCTGGAAGATGCCCTCAGGGATATGCCAGGGCTGGAGATCCCTGGAGACCTCAGTTTCCCCATCTGTGAGTCCTTGTGAGAATGAGGTCATGACAAGGCAAACCCTGGTACATGATGCGGTTCATAAGAAGCAATTAAAAATGGAGCTGGAGAGAAGGGTCAGCAGTTAAAATCACTTGCCCTTGAAGAGGACACAGAGCCAGTACCCAGGTGGTGGAACACAACCATCCTTCACTCCAATTCCAGGGGATCTGATGGCGTCCTCTGATTTCTGGAAGAACCAGGCACACGTGTGGTACCCATACACACACAGAGGCAAACACACACACACACACACACACATCTAAATAAATAAATAAATGAAAAAAAAAACAAAGCAATTAACTTACTCAGCACACCAGCTTCCACGAGGGAGCTGTAAACAATGTCCAGTAGTAATGTCCACTTACTCCATGGAAGAGGAAAACCAGGAACACATAAGCCACATCTCCATAGTCACACAGTGACAGCTGAACCAGAACCAAGGTCCAGAATGTTTGGCTCCAAACCCCTGCCCCAACCACTGTAACACCCAGCCCTGATGCCTAGTGCCAAGCTCTTGAACTAGACTGGATATCCTGGCAGCCAGCCTCATCTCTAGTAATGGTCACAATTCCTGCCCAAGTATAGGGAACCCTGTGGCCCTAGGTCAATGTCCCAGCTTCCTGTGAGGCACCTTACTGACGCTGGTAAGAAGGAAGAGGCTGAAGGGAAAGACCCAGAACTGGCTTAGAAGCTGGCATCTGTAAGCTGTTGGGGGTTAGCTTGTGATGGTTCCACAACACAGTGCTTAAGGCCTGGCCTTCAGGATGGAGCTCTCAAAGGTGGTAACCACAGATCCTGGGTAGGTGCAGACACTAACCTACATGGGAAGAATTCCTGTGTTTAGTCTACACAAGCAGCCAACATGCCACTTGAGGTCCAGCTTGGCACATCAGTGTGGTGGACCTCCCACACCCGAGAACCCCTGGAATCCTCAAATTCAGTTGTAGGACAGCAACACCTGTAGATCCAGGCCACGTGATTCCATGGCCATTAGCCACAACATATACATGCACAGGCCTTCAGAGGACACAGGCTAGCTTCTAAAATCATATCCATTCTAGAGATGTGTTGTCTGCCATGGTCACACAAGTGGGTGGGGCCAGTAGGTGCTGAAGCCCATACAGACCTTTGGACCAGATGCTTCTTCATAAAAAGCAGTCACTGCTTTCTCTTCTACCCCAATCAAATGGTCGGAGTGACCAGGCATGGTGGGGTGTACCTTGAGCCTTTAATCTCAGTATTTGGGAGGAAGAGGCAGGCAGATCTTAGAGTTCAGGGCCATGCTGGTCTACATAGCAAGATCTAGACTAGCCAGGGCTAAATAATGAGAACGTGTCTTAAAAAAAAAAAAAAAGTCCAGGTAGAACACTTCTCTAAATGGACCCCTTCCTGCTCTTGGCAGAGACCTCACAGCCCTCCTTTATCTTGCCTTTCTTCCACACATTGCATCTATCACTGGGTCTCAGAAACCAAGATCCCCTAAATGAGTAACTTTCTATCCTAGCCATTCTTAACCAAGAGCAACTGTAACCCAATGTCTGGAGACAATTCCTATTGTCACATCTGGGCAGAGGCACGAGCCTGGCAGCTAGTCAGAACCAGGGTGCGGCTAACTGCAGTGCTCAGGACAGCCCTCTTAGCACGCCCAGCCCCAGATGTCACCAGTGCAGAGGGTGAGAAACCCCCGCTCAGGGCATCCTCTGAACTCAGGGAATGAAAAAGCTGGATCATCATTTCTAAACCGTCAGTGGGACACTCACTGCCATGATCAGAGTCTAGCTAGGCTCTGAAGGTACAGCTTTCCTCTGAGCCACGGGGATTGGCTGCCATGGGTATGATTCTTCAGTCTCAAATGCCCCAGAATCTGACTTTACTTGCTAGCTCTACCACACTCTCAGAACCTCAAGGTCTTGGTGTAGCCAAGTCTTCCCTCCTGTCTACCCCTCTCCTCCCCAAGTCTGCAGGGCAAAGGCCTTACCTTCAAGTCTTACAGACACAGGCCTTAGTCTACATACAGAAATAGGTTAGGGTTAAATAGTAGGAGGTTGAGGAGGCAGAAATTGCAGGCCACTCCCAAACCCCCTGAAGCCTAGGGTTAGATAGGCCACATTATTTTGGGACCACCGGTGGGACATACTAGAGGTAGGGATAAAGCTTCTTCATCTAAGCCCTACCCCAGCCTCACCCACAGTACAGAGAAACTTGAGGCCTGGGTTTATACCTTTGCTGAGCCAGTCTGTCTGGTTTTTGCTGGAATTGGCTACCTTTTCCAAGTGAGACATCCTAGCATCACCAATGACAACAGTGGCACATGGGGCCACTCGGGCCAGCTGATGGATACCGACTAGACTCATACCCAGCACCCAGGAGTGAAGGTGCTACCCTGTTCCCAACACCTGCACCAGATGATGGCCTGTGACTTAAAAGGCAGCCAGTGAAAGAAGCATTCACTAGGGAGACCTGATTCTAGAGGCAGGCTTCATGAAAACCTCCAAGGTGACACTTCCCACAGAGCCAGGAAACAGCGGGTGCCTGCACCCCTTTATGCAACTTTCCCCACACAGATCTAGAAAGCACAAGCTAAGCAACAAGACACAGCAGCTGAGCTATCCACCCTATCCCAGTGACGTCTGTTTACAAGCCCACTACATAGGTGATGGGCAGACAATCTCCCAGTTCATAAGTGGCAACGGTTTCTTTCAACACTTTTCAAATGAATAAATAACACAACCCAGAAAGGAGGATTCTTCATTTTCTTGTTCTTTTCAGGGTGAGGGGATCCCAAGCCAACCCCCCCCCCCCAACAACAAAAGGCATGTTTCCTGCTGGAGGGGCAGCTCAGTGGAGGGCTTGCTTACTATGAAGGTTTGGGCTCAATCCTCAGCACCATTTAAAAAGAAAAGTTAGAATACGCCTATAGACATGTCCTGGAGGTTCAGACCCCCAGGGGAGAGGATGGCTGACCCCAGTCTACAATCTACTTAGGACACAGATCAAAGCAGAGAGAGAAGGCTAATTACCCCCAAGCAGCACCAGATTGCTGGGCAGGAGCTAATGAAGCTGGCCACAGTCTTCTTTACAGCCCCGCCCGGGCCTTCAGAGGCCCAGCCTCCTTGAGCAGGCCAGCAGAGCTCCTGGCCCCTTAGATGTCAACTCTGACCCCTCCCTCAGGTGTTGGTCCCCAGGCTAGAGCCAGTGTCCAGTCTGCAGGGAAAGCTTTTCCTTTGGGATAGTATCAGGAAAGAGAGCAGCATGGTCCTCAGCCCCAGGGGCTGCAGCATCATAAGGATGCTTTCATCTTTTCTGTTCTTAGCCTCCCGTGCAGCCCTGTGACTAGGCTGATGGGCTTACCCTCATTATAGGTAGAAAGACAGAGACCTGATGGAGTAACTTACGGAGTCATATATAGCCAGGGAGAGACTGGGTCAAGGAGTTCCAAATCCTAGGCCAAATGTCATTCCTAGATAGTGTGGTGACACACACAGTTTTAACTAGCACTCAGAGACAGAGGCAGGGGCAGGTGGATCTCTGGGAGTTTCCAGGCCAACCAGAGCTCTACAATGAGACCCTGTCTCACAAACAAATCTCTTCCTGAGAAAGCTGTCTACACCTACTCTAAGATCACCATGGGGCCTTCCAGGCAGTGTCAAGGACGGACCTTTATTACTCCCTAGCCCCGGCCCCTGGGGAGGAATGCAGAGCAGGGTCTTATCAGCTCTTCCTCACCTCTTACCTTGTTAAACTGGAACAGATCCCGTTTTAGCCTTTCCCTGGCAGGGTCGTGTCCGGTTCTCAGGAACCGCCTCATCTTGCTTAGTTTGCAGCCCTCACCGGAAACCTGCAGAAAACAAAGGTGCTCTTGAGCCCAGGCCTAGGATCACACAGGCCACAGCTGCCCAGGCCCAGAATCACCCAGACCCAGACCCAGACCCATCCCTACTAGGAAGCCTCTTCTCCAAATCCAGTTTCACCTGTGGTTTCCTGTGCTCCCTACACTGTATGGGCCCAGAACAGGAACTCAGTGAGACCTTGGCTCTTGGAGGCCTGGGCCTGTTCCTCCCTGGTTGATGCTCTAATGCCACCAGATACCATAATGATCGCTGGAGAAGCTGGGGGAGGAAGCCATTTGGCCTGGCCTTATAAGGAACAAAGAGGGCCAGCCAACCCTAAGGTTAATTAGCTTAATTGTTAACCTGTTTTCTGAAAAACCATAAAACTCCAGAAAGGGAAAATTCACAACTTCCCTCAGAGGAGTTGGTTGGTGGAAGCAAGGCTGTCAGTCCTGTGGAACTCCTGGGGCAGTTTCAACAGGACCACCCAGGTGGGGGTGGGGTCAGCACACCTGAGCCAGCCCTCCAGAGAACCTATCAAAGGACTCTCATTTAGCCATTAGTGCTAGGGACCTGGGTCTGGCCCAGGTTAGCCCTCGCTTCACCTGAGGCTGACCAGGCCTAACTCTCTGAGCCACAACTGGGTACTTAGAAAGGCTCCATTTCAGGTGTGCATGGTGGGACACATGTGTAACCTAGGTGGGAGACAGAGGACCAAAGCTTAAAGCCAGTGAGGGGTTAAAAAAAAGAGAGAGAGAGACCCTATTTTCTGCTAACCTCTAAAGAGGCTCCTTTTCCCAGGGTCTGAGTAGAGCCCAAATCAAGAGAAGACACCTGTACCTAATAAAGAAACCAGATGAAGGCTCCCAAACCACCCACCCACCATAGGAAGTGCTCCCAGCCCTAGGGAAAACTATTTTTGTCTTCTTGGGGGAGGGGACTTGAGCCGCTGACTTCCAGCTTCCAGTAGCTCAGCCTCCTTCTGACCAGAGGACACTAAAGCCTGTCCCTAGGAACCAGGGGCTCGGGCCCATTACAGAACCCGGCTTCCTTCACTCTACTCTAGATGAATGAAGAAGCAGACTGAACCCTTTAGCAAGGAGCTCACTGTGGGGAGGACGGAGAGACAGGCCAACAAAGTGTGCTAAGTGCTTACACAGGAACAGAGCGGGATACTCGGCCTCAAAACGGGGTTGAGGGGTGCTTTCCACATGAGTGGAGGCTGGGAAGAGATAGATATAACAAGGGCGGTTATAGCTCAGTGGTACAGTACTTGTCTGGAGTACAAGGCCCTTGGTCCTCAGCTCTGTAATCAATCACATGGCCAGGACTTTCCTTATGGATTTAAGAGGGGGTCCTAATTGTTGGAGGCAACTCCCCACTACCTCCAGGGGACAGGACTGTGTATGTGTGAGTGGATAACTAGGGCTTGCCACACTCAGAGGGGTCACATCACATTCAGGTTATGGCAGTAGCCACATCCCCTGCAAATTATCAACAAGGCAGGTCCCTTCTAAACCAAACGCCAGGGACCAGTCGTCCGTCCCCCCCCCCCAACCCCCGAACTCTCACCCTCTAGGGACAACCAAAAGGCCATTATTTGCAGTGGGGGATGGGGCTGGAGATTAGAGATTCCACATTTTAGGGAAGCCAAATCATAGCACAGCCTCCCGCTCTGGGGGCTGGGGGTGGCAAGAGGCTGGGAAAGTCTGGGTGTCCACTTCATCTGAAGCCCCACAAGTCAGAGAAGAAGCATGGGCCATCCAAGGACTGGGGTCTCCTGGGGCTGGAAGTGAAAACGGGCCCCAGACTTCAGCCGCCCCTGCCTCGCAACAGACAGCTGAGCTGGCTAGCTGAACATTCCAGCCGTGGGGGAGGGTGGTGCAAGCTCGTAAATCAGCAGCTACGCTCCTGGGGTGCAGGCTCCCTCCTCCCCAGTCGGGGTCACTGGGTCAGAAGGCACAGGAAGCTGGGAGTGACTCCTTGGGAGAGGAAAGAGACCAACACACTCCAGGAAGGGACAAGAGACAGGGTCCCTCTGTGCTAAGGACCCCCACAGAAGCTCATAGGTGGAAGGTGATAGGAAAGAGAGGAGATGCCCCTCTTGGTCAGGGGGGCAGAACACTCAGGGCTGGCCACCAACCCAAGCCTCTCTGGGTACTTGCTGTTTACCAGGCACTGTTCTAGACGCCCCTGAATGTACCTGTTGATATGTTTTAAATATTTTTGTTCAAGTTGCCTCTGCTCACTGTAGAAACATCAACTCACAGAGGAGACTCCTCCAGAGAAGCTCAGTAACATGTGGGTGCAGACGGGACCCACCTCTGCCCACTCTTGTTTGTGATCGAGGGGTAAACACTACCTATAACTCAGGCGGAAGCCATCTGAGAGAGCAAGCAGGAAGCCAGGCCACAGACTAAGCAACTCACCCAAGGTCACCACGCCATAGGAAGCAGCAGAACTCAGCTCTGACCCCAAGAGTGACTAACCCCAGAATCGAAGGGTTTATAAAGGAGTAGATGATGCCTAATTATATGCCCGCAGTTAAAAGGCAGGGGCACGCGTACATACTCCCACAGGCCGTGAGCTCAACGCTAACCCAGCAGTTTAGAACCGGATGCCTGGCCATTGCTTTCAGAGCTGCTAAGGACTAGACTGGCAGAATTCAGCAACCTTACAGGGGAACGTGTTGCTCATCTTCCAGGACCCCACTGGCCTGGGAGATAGAAGAGAGACCTAGGAGCTCGGACCAAGGTGGGGGCAGAACATGCATGGGAGGCAGTGTAACTGCCCCGAGGCAAGGCATGAAAATATGCAGCCCCTTCCTAGAGAAGGAAGACAGGTTTAGGCCGGCTTGACTCAGTTCAGGAAGCCCCCACCCCCACCCACTCCTAGGCCACTTACCCCAGATAAGCAAGTTCTCTGGATAAACCTAGGAAGCCATACAGGGACTGTGAAGGCTGCTATGAGGCAGATCCTGCCTGCCTAGCCTACTCCTGGGAAATGAGGGGAAGGAAAAGGAAAAATTAAGGGTGCATACTCACAGCCCCCAAGCCAGGAGACTCCTAAGGCAGGCAAGCTATGGGGTTTGGGGGGGGGGGCGGGTCTAGAAGGACAGAGTAGAGCCAAATGCTGAGTACTTGGTACAGTGCCTGGCACCCAGCAAACCCTGTCCTGGGACCAAGGATGCTATAGTGATGGCAGGGTGGGAAGGGGGCTGGGGAGTAGCTGCTTCTTAAGAACCAACCTGGAAACTAGTCAACAGAATGAGTTTTGGTAGTCCTAGGCCATGAAGAAAACAAAGCAGGATGCTGAGGTCAAGGGCCCAGAGGTGTGTGTGGGGGTAAGCCTCAGGGTCTTTGGTCAGTGTTGATGCCTTCACTGTACTCTGCCTGGACACGATCTTGGATGTCCTCACACAACCCTCACTGTTCAAATGCCCCCTTACCTCCTCAGTCTGAAACAGTATCCTCTCGTTTCCTCCTCAAATTTTCTCCTCAAACTTCAGCCCTCTGAAGAGACTGAAGCATTTACTGATTAATCCTGGGGCGGTCTCACCCGGGGAAGCAGCACCCTTGCACTGATTCAACAATGTGGCTCCTGCACTGCTGAATCCTGCCTGCATGACATGAACATTCATTACCTGCTGGCTGGTAGACTGGGAGACTGGAGGAGGTCATACCCCTACTCAGGACCTCAGAGGCAGGAAGCATGGGCCACACACCCTCTGGGACAGGGCTAAGGGTCAGGTAGGCTAAGGGTCAGGCAGGTAAAGAATGGTGCCTCTGGCCGGGACAAGGAGCACATTCCAGAACATTAGGGCAGGTCTAGGCCAAGATCACAAGAGAGACACAGAGGACACAGAGGAAGATGAAAAGGACAGCCAGAGGCAGGGCCTCAGGGAAGTCATCTGTCCCACCACACCACTTGTCCTCTTTTTTTTTTTTTTTTTTTTTTTGTTTCTCTGTGTAGCTCTGGAACTTGCTCTGTAAACCAGGCTGGCCTTGAACTCAGAGATCAGCCTGCCTCTGCCTCTGACGTGCTGGAATTAAAAGACTGTGCCAGTACCACCCAGCTTCTTTGGTCCTTTACGGACTGCCTCCTGAGCCCTCATCCATCCTTCTTGCCCTCTTTACAGCAGCAGAATTCAAATAAGCGATCTCCACCTTGGCCACTCCCGATCCTATCTGTCCTTCTTGACTGAGTTGAAAATGACCTGTACTTTAGGCTGGGGGAGGGGATAACTCAAGCAGTATGACTGTTGTCTTGCAAGCCTGAGGACCTACCTGAGCCTGAACCTCCAAAACCCAGGTAACAGTTGGGTATGGAGGCTGTCATCTCAACACAGAGGCAGAGAAAGGAGGATCCCTGGGGCTAACTGGCCAGTCTAACTTACTTGGTGAGTTCTAGGTCAGGGAGAGATCTTATCCCAAAAAACAATGGGCAATGACATCTGAAGATGACCCCTGGCCACCCCCTCCCCCCGTACATGTGTGCATACACATGTACCCACTCACATGCATGAACATGCACCTAAAAGATAATAATCTAATGATGAATTAGAATCACAGGGTGAGCCACCTATCCAACTCTAGGGTTAGTAAGCTATCCAGGGGATGAGGACATCTTTAAATGACATCTAACAAGGGACAGGTGAAGGGGCTCAGCCCTGCAGCCGAAGTCTACTTAGTGAGAAAGGACAGTGTACAGGGTTTTGAAGCCAAGTAGAATGTACTGGAAATATTAAGACATGCAGGCATATAATGAAAAGGTCATGGCATTTATGTTAGGGTTATCTGTGGGGTACAGAGAAGGTGCAAAGTGAAAGAGGGGCCTCAAGTATGTGTGTGTCTGTCTCTATCTTGTGGACATAGGACTCCTGTCTAGCCATGTTGACCTCAATGGATCTAACACCCCATTATAGACTACACAGGTGCAAAGGCTGAGCGCGCTCAGTCAGTAGTCAGCTACCAGCAAAGAGGCAAGTTCAGGAACTTCCCACAGTCAAGGAGTCCTCAGACTCCCAAGCCAACTGAGGCAGTCAACTGGGTTATGACCTGGCTGTTTGGGACTGGGCTTCTGTAGAGAAGCAGCTCTTTCACCCCTGACTTCTAAAGATGACCCAGTCTCCATTTCCATCCCTGCTGGTCACACCTTTGGTCCAGAACCAGACTAGCCTCTGAGCCACCCCCCTGTTCTGACCCTACAGGGGCAGGCCCTCAGGACTCAAGGGTGGCCATTTGAGCTATGAGGACCATCATCCACACAAGTCTATGCCTTGTATGCGGAACTAGTCTGAGAGTGATCGGTGGCCAGTGATCTGGTCATTACCTTTTCTTACTACTGTTAGTACCCACAACCCTGGCGGCAGACCATTTCTGGGCCCAAAATAGGTCTTCACACATGCCTGAATAAAAGGACTTGGAGACTAGAAATTTCACACCCTGCCTTTCTCTCCCATTTTCTGCCACCCTACCTCACCCACCCCGGGGGAGGGGGGCACTACACACTGGTATCCTTTCATCTCAGGATCCGACACGGAGAATAGTGAAGACAGGAAGTGACGGTGTGGTGTGGCCTTGTCTCAGGTGGCAGATCTGATGACCACGCCTGGGTAGGATATGGGGATCTCCAGGTTAGACACCTGTGATGGGGTGCCTGAGCTAATGTGTCCCCGTGCAAACAAGGCATGGCCAAGCTGAGCCCATCTGTCCTGGAGGTGTGGGTGGGCCAGTCCTCCAGAAAGTCCTTAAATAGCTCAGGGGGTTAACTGATCTGCTGGGACAGTCCTCACACTGATGGGTTCTGCTGGATTGGCCTAAAGGACAGGAGGTGCTGAGGTGCTGAGGCCACATCTGGTATCCTTCCTGCTCTTCAGGAGTACACCCTGTGGAAGCCAAGCTCCCCTCACCTGTCCCTTCACTTGGGCTTCCCACAACATATCACTGATCAAGGGACTGGGCCCCTCCCTTCCCCAACATCCTGTGTGAGGCCAGTGAGTGTGGCTTTGGCCTCCTGCTTGGCGGATGTGAGACCGCCCCTGCACCTCCCAGTGATAATGCAGGGCAGGCCTCTAAGGTACCGGGCAGCTGCTTTGGTGCCCATGGCTACTCTGCAAGGGCTGGTGTTGCTGAGGAAACTCAATCTCTGGAACCCCAGGCAGGTCTGACTGACCAGCAAACCCCAAATAAAGGGTAATTTCCATGAACCTAGGAGCTCATGAGACAGAATAGGCTGTTGTTAGGTCATAACGGGAGAGAGCTAGCGAAGGCTAGATGTTAATAAGCTCTTGCATTATTTCATTTTGTTCCTACAGTTACCGATTCACGACTGTATCAAGTCCTGATCTGTCTGACCCCAGCATTCTCTGCTCACTTTCAGCCTCTTCTCCAGGATACAGGGGCTAGGCTGCCAGGCTGGCTTGGGCTTAGTCTCCAATTCTACTGACATTCACCCTAATGAGTCATAACCTGCCTGGTCCCACAACCCTTAGAGAGGAACCCAGGATCCTCTGAGTGATCTATCCAGTGCCCATGAAAACCCCGGGAACCTAAACACATAAACTCCCACATCCTCACATGAGGCTCCTCGGAAGTGCAGTCAAGCGCACAGAGAAACCAAAACACTCTGGGAGGAGGTAGAACAGGGTTACCCAGTTCCGGTCTAGCCTCATCCTAGGACCTCCTACCAGCTCTTAAATGTGAACAGCTGTCCCCAGCAGTTACAGGGAGAGATTACAATGCCAGTTTCATCCACAGTTGATATCCCCAGAGCCACACAGCATTTAAAGCACTCAATTTTTATTTTCAGAACTCCCTTGCCTCCTCAAGTCCTTAACTCAAATGTTCCCCTCTTGTCAAGGCTTAACCGTGTAAAGCTACATACAGCTCTACCCACCAAAGGACATCCCAAACCCTTCTTTGGTTCTTCCTGTTCTACAAGTCACATCACTTGCTAATGCTGCTTATTTTCTGTCACTAAGGACCTCCTGCCCTTTGGAAAGAAAGAAAATTCCACGACAGGACCAGGAAACAATGAGAACTTATTGTTAAATCAATGATTAAATAGTTAGTCCAGAGATTAGCTAGGCATGGGCTTGTCTAGTCATCCACCTTAAGAATGCTGAGGTGCTGGCAATGGTGGTACATTGTATGCCTTGGATCCCAGGAGTTCAAGGCCAGCCTCATTTACAAAGAGAGTTTCAGAACAGCCAGGACTGTTACTCAGAGAAACCCTAACCCGAAAAACCAAAAAATGAAGGCTGAAGTAGACTCTGCAGGATCCTCAGAGGACTTTCCTATTCTGTCCTCAAGACCCAGGCAAAGGCCATATGGGTGTCATATGTGGCATCCTCTAAAGATATCTTTGCAGGCCCGGCCACACATCATGGCTTCAGGATACCCAACTCCTTGGCAAGGGATATCCCAGAATCATATTATTAAGTATTAATACTATTTATCCTGGGAACACCAAGTCAAGTCTCTCAAGAGATGTCTCTGGTCTCTTGCTGAATTCCTAAAGGGTAGAGTCAGGTACTTCTTGGCTTCCCCACGCCCAAAGGAGCCTCTCCTAGCTCAAGAATTCATAGTGGTTCCTGGGAAGGGCAAGTGACTCTTCAAAGGACCATTTTCCTCTGAGGCAGGGCAGACAGAGAAAGCCATCTCAAAGGAAACTGGCAGAGCTAGGGAGGGTTTCCCTGGGATCTCTAGGGAGCCAAGACTGGGGAAGGGCACTTAGTATGGTGGCACTGATGGGTAACACCCACCTCCTGCTCTGAACCCTTCCTAAACTGTGCCTGGGCAGAGGAAAACAAAAGTTGTCAAGCAGACCTGGCAGTCCAGGATAGAGATAGCAGTGTTGCTAGGAGATAAGAGGGCCTCCTAGAGCCCGGATGCATCTAGCTGCAAATGCTGCTCTTAGGAGCCTCCTTGGAGATAGCCTCAGTTTTTCCAGCCTTTAGTGGTACCTAACTCAGGTGTCTCAACAGCTGCCCCTGGGTATCTGAGAAGACCAGGAAGCTAAGCCTCCCGGAAAGGCCCAGAGGCTCTGTCAGACGGGTTCAGGTTCTCCCACAGGAAACTGACTAGGTTCTACACTCAGAAGGCAGACAGACAGATACAGATACAGATATATTTGCACGCGCAAATACACACACACACACACACACACACACACACACAGGGAGTGAGAGACTTTGTCCATCACCCCCCCCCACCCTGGCTTTCCCAAAGAATAAAGAAATTTTTAAGAACCAGGGAAAGAGGATATCAGGCTAGGAAAGGCCAATAGCCCCTCCCCCTGATGCCTGTCCTTATGATAAAGTTCTGACCTTCAGCTTCAGTGACTTAAAAACATCACAAAATTATGACCCCTCTACTGGTTTTGCAAATTTTCTCATCTGGCCAGCTGTCCACCTAAAAGCCTACATGGGGCTAGCTGGCACTTTTTTGTTTTTTACCCTTCTGGGAATGTTCATAGATTCTGGGGTGGTGGATGCCTGCTCTACAGTAGGTCATCTGAGCCCAAGGCCAACCCTTTAGGTCCAGGTGATAATGCCTGCTTTCCACTACAATGTTTTTATGTTCTCAGCAACCTCCGGGAAACCCAGGCTCAGTGTGGTTAAGCAATAGGCATAAGGCTATTCAGCAAGAATTGTAAGGCAGGATTCAGTCATCTGATGCTGGGGAATGAGGTTATAATGTGTGGGAAAGACTGTAGGCAAAAGGGAGAATCTTTTTCTGCCTTGCTTCTCACTTTTCTTCCTTCCTTCCTTCCTTTCTTTTTCTTTCTTTCTTTCCTTCCTTCCTTCCTTCCTTCTTTCCTTCCTTCCTTCCTTCCTTCTCTCTCTCTCTCTCTCTCTCTTTCTTTCTTTCTTTCTTTCTTTCTTTCTTTCTTTCTTTCTTTCTTTCTTTCTTTCTTTCTTTCTTTCCCTCTTTTCTTTTTCAAGACAGGCTTTCTCTGTGTAGCTGTCCCGGAACTCAATTTGTAGACCAGGCTAGACTCTGAACTCACTGAGATCTGCCTGCCTCTGCCTCTGCCTCCCGAGTGCTGGGACTGACTGCATGCACCACCACTACTTGGCTTAGCTTCCTACTTTCCAAATGCACTCATTTTTACAACTATAGATTTCCATTCTCTCTTATTTTTTGAAAGAGGGTCTTAGGGCTGGGGAGATGGCTCAGCAGTTCAGAGCATTTTCTCAGAAGACTCAAATTCCATTCCCAGCACCACACCAAAAACTATTTGTAGCTCTGATGTCTTCTAGTCTCTATGGGCACTTGTACACATGTGGCAGACATACATACATATAAATTAAAAATAAAATCAAGCTGGGTGGTGGTGGCACACACCTTTAATCCCAGCACTTAGGAGGCAGAGGCAGGTAGATTTCTGTGAACTCAAGGCTAGCCTGGTCAACACAGAGTTCCAGGATAGCCAAGGTTACACAGAGAAATTCTGTCTCACCAATAAATAAATAAAATAAAGAGAAGGTAGGTGGTGATGTAGCGTGCTTTTAATCCCAGAACTCAGGAGGCAGAAGCAGTTGATCTCTGTGAGTTCTAGGATAGCCAGGGCTACATAAAGAAATTCTGTCTCAAAAAAACCAAAAGTAAAATAAAATTAAGGGGCTTGTTTGTAGCCATGTTTGTCTGCAAGTTTGTAGCAAATCTTGCTACAGTCTCAGGAGTGTTGGGCTGACAGGTGTAAGCTACCACACCCAATTTCCTGTCTGCTTTTCAAATGAACAGGGATTTAAGCCTCCCCCTTTTTTGATACTGTTGCTTATTGAATATTATTTTATGGCCAGCAAGATAGCTCAGAAGGTAAAGGCACCTGGCACCAAGCCTGATGACCTGAGCTCAATCCTCAGGACCTGCATAGTGGAAGGAGAGAACTCACACACACCATAACATGTGCATGCCCAAACATACACATATAAAATAAAATTTAAATGTAATAAAACAGACTAAATCTGTTTGTTTGGTTTGATTTTCAAGATGGTTTCTCTGTGTAGCCCTGGCTGTCCTAGAACTCGCTTTGTAGATCAGGCTGACCTGGAACTCAAAGATCCACCTGCCTCTGCCTCTGCCTCCCAAGTGCTGGGGGGGATTAAAGGCTTGCGCCACCACACCCAATTTAAGACTAAATATTTTTATATAATTCAGGTTATCCTAATCTGTCACTAAAGAGGAGCCATCATTGCCTCAAGGAAGAGTGGAGATGCAGACTGTCCCTAGGACCTGGAAAGCTCTCCAGGGAACTGGCCCAAGCTGATCAGGGAACAGAAAGAGCTCGCTTTGAGTCCTATCTGTGTGCAGATAGTTCTGTGTGCAGATGACTTAAAACCTCTCTTCATCCTTCTCCTGCTTCCCTGTGCTCTAGCTTACACAGACAGACCCCAGGGGATCATCTCCCAAACCCACTCTAACTTTGCTTTCTCTTAGGCAGCTCGGTTCTTCCCACAAACATTTCCTCGTTGCCCTGACACACCCATTCTCTGCCGGCTCAGAAAGGCCCCAAACACAGCCTCTAGAGCTTGCCTCAACACAAGGGTCCCCAAGGGAAGGGACGCCGCATCTAAGCCCCGCCCTCCTTACCGGAAGCTCACCTGTTTCAGGTGAAAACCCTCTAAGGTTACAGTTACCCCAGTTATGGCCACTTCCCATAGTTAAGGCCCATTGTGTCCACCAACTGTCCAAACCGAGTAAAAACACGGTACACTTTCTTTGGCAAGAATTTTCCACTCCTTCCCAAGTCCCATAGTGCAGCTCCCACCCATCAGCGTGTAAAACAGACTGGGTCTCAATACAGTCGCCTAAAGTGTCCAAAGCCACCCGGAACGTAGAAAGGCTCCCCCTTTCTACGAGAGAACCGAGTCCCACCCGCGGACTTCCTGCGTCGGAGGATTAGGAGGCACAAAGGGCGGGCAGGGAGAGCGCCCAGATGGCAGAGGTAAGGGCTAAGCCGCCAAGGTAACACGCTCCAGACGCCGCTGGCGGACGCCAGGTCACGGGAAGCCGTGTCGCCCGGCTCTGCATCCAGGCGCCTCGTACGAGGGGTCCGGAGCGGGGTCTCGGCTCACCGTGTCCCCCGCACCCAGCCAGGCCAGACACCTGTTCCCTGCTCCCGAGGCCAACACGATTGTGCAAACCCGAGTCCCAAGTTTGGTAATCCGTGTAGCGAAACAGGAAAGGACAAGTTCTCAGAGCCACTTTCTACAGGTGTCTTTCTCCGGGACGAGTCAAACGTCGGAGGTCTGGGCGAGCTAGGCAGACCTGGGCGCCGCCTTCTCCGACCCGCCCGGGGAAGCCCGGTGGACTCGGATCCTCGAGCGCCGCGCCGCCCCGAATGGTCCGCACCCCGAAGACCACGTAAAGCCAGGTGGACTCACCTGCAATCGCGGGCTGGGCCCTGCCCGAGGCCTCGGCGTTCCTCGGCGCCCGTCACCCGCCGCTCCGGTTCTCCGCGCCGGCCCACGGGCTGCAGGGCGGCCGTCTCCTTCCTGCTCACCTCCGGCGCGGCGAGCTGGGGGGGTGGAGCCGTCCGATTTACATACAGGGCGAGCCTGCTGAGCCCGCGCCCCGCCCCCGCCCCGCCTCCTTGGCTGAGCCGACGGGGCGGGGGCGCAGCCTGGGAGCCCTCGAGGGCGGGGGCCGCGCTCCGGCCAATCGCGGCCCCAGAAGCGCGGGGCGGGGCGGGGCGGGGCGGGGCGGCAACGAGGAGACGCACCTAGCGCAGCCAGCTGGACCCGACCCTCACCTGCGCGCACCTGGTCACAGGACTGCTCACTGCTGCCAGTGTCCCACCACCTCCCGGAAGAGGAAATAGTCCCGGAGAGCCTGCTAGGATGGATGCCAGTTATCCGGGGAGGTTTCTCCAGCAGCTGTCGAGTGAGGGGCATAGCTAGGCGGGCTCCTCAAAAGAGTCCTTCTTCCAAATAGAATGATGGGCAGGTACAGGTTTAAGTCCCAAGAATAGGGTGGTATGGGGACGAAGGCATAATGGCGAGATGCCTAGCTATGGGTGGGTACCCCTCACCTCCGTGAGCCTGAGACCCAAAGGGCTAGTTTTTAGCTCAAGCTAAGAAGCCTGGAATAACATGTGGGGAAAAGAACTATGGATGGCCCCTGTGCTTGGCTGGGGTCCAGTCTAAAGCGACATCGGCCTCTCAGCCACCACCTAGCTGCTCTTGTGCCCTCCGGTGTCCTTCAGAAGCTCATCATCTGAATGTTCGAAATCACAGTTATGGTCACCCATAGGCTCTATGGTCCAACCAGGGCTCTCCTCCCGCAGTGGGCAAATCGAGAATGAAGGGAAGGGGTAGTCCAGTGAATATATCCAATCACAGCAGAAAATAGTTTTTTTTAATGGCTTTGGCTTTATGGCACGAAGCAGGCACCCCGCCCCCCTTGTTTAAAGGCACAGAGTCCTCTCTTCGGCCCTATCTCCTAGGGCTCTGAAATCAAGTCCTGAGTTCCAAGGGGGTCACTGCCAGGCAGCAGGGAATGGGGCAAGGCTTCACTCCCCCACACACAGCAGATACCCAGGGCTGTAGACCACATTGGCCCAGATGGTTCCAGGTGAGTCCTGAACAGGAGCCAGCCGATATGGTCCCTGAGAGCAGTCCATGTCCCCAAGAAAAAGCCCATTCCCAGAGCTGTATATTCAGTGCTCCAGATCCCTGGGCAGTGTGAAGTCTCTGAAGCTATAGAATGAGATGTCACCATGATCCACCAGGGCAAAGATCAGGGGGACATCCCCACTCTGGTAGGTCAACCGCTTGAGGCTGCAGAGGTCTGGGACAGGCTCATCAAATCTGTAGGAATTAAAATTAAACTGAGACCTAGTCATAGCCCACCTATGGCCCCCACGGCCCTCGAGGCTACTAGGGCAGGAAGGCTGTAAGACAAAAGCTAGGGATACAAGAGTACTGGCCCTGGGGCTCTGCTGTGACAGACTCCATGGCTTTGATGAGCTCTTCAAGAGAGTAGAGACACAGCAGATATGGGTTCTCACAATTCTTAGCCAGTAAATCCCACCAAATCAGTTCTCTATTAAGTGAGCTCAGGATTGAAGTGAGAGACAGACTACCAACAATGCCGGAAACAAGGAGCCAAGGAATCCAAAAGCCTAGGTTCCTATGGCACCAACTGGCCATATGGCCTTAGATAGGTGGCACTTAACCCTTTGAATCTCAGATTCTTCTCAGGGACTGGCAGGGATCAAGGGATTGGCTGGCAGCAGCCAGGGTACTGCTCAATCATCTCATACCCACTAATGCACATTCGGGCATAGGGTTTGCCAGGGTTGTTTTTTCGGAAGGTAGCCACAGCGTCAGCCTGGTAAACATCAAAGCTGATCTCCAAGCCTCCAGACTTCTCCAGCAGCCTGAGGACCAAATAAAACGTTCTGAGGACTCTCTTCTCACCTCCCTCTACACACATTTCCCACTACCCTGGGGATATACCCACCATCTTGTCATTTCTCCCTTCCCCTAGTAGCTGTTACTGGAAGCTAAGTGTGTGGGCAGGTGTCTCTGGGGTGATCCTCTGACTCACACCCAACTCCAGGACTCAAATCCCAGCTGTCACTCCACCTGGCAGCCAGTGTCATGGAGACAGCCAGCACAGCTGAGACTCACCGGTAGCCTCCATCAGCAAGGTGTGTTGTCTGCAGCACAGAGACATGTTGAAGGACAGCGGCTACAAGGGCAGCGAGAACAAGAGGCAGGGAAGGGGAGTCAGCTTCCTACACACTCTTGTGATACTGCTAAATCTGCTGATCGGGTTGGGACCATCAGATTTACCAGAACACGTTCATGTCCCACAGTGGCAGTACTTGGGACACACTTATCTGGCAATCCTGCTCACACCTATCAATCTACCATGTTCCTATGACACTTTTAGTTACTACATTTAGCTAAGGCCACATACTTAGTTCCCTGTTTTTAAAACCAAGAGCAGACAGTGAACTTTCCTCTGATTTGGCTCAAACCTCTGTGGTGTCACCATATTCCAGTTAGCAGGCTATGGTCTTAAGAATTCACGTATAGTTTTCATGTCTACAAGTGTCATGGGACAATGACTCATCAAACAACCTTCCCCTCTAGGCTGGCTCTGCGAGGCTGCTGTCTGTAGAACCCACTCTACTGCAGTCTCCTCTTATACCTTAGGCCTCAGCCAGCCCTGGTCAAAACATCCCTTTTCAAAAGCCTTCTGCTCCTTCTGCTCCCAGTGGCCTACGGGTATTGCAAGGTTAGGAAAGGGTACCTGGGGAATCTGCTTTATCAGGGTTGAGCAAGGGAGTAACACGCTGGCCCCATAGGTGTGGAGGGCGGGGCTGGCTCTTCTGCAACTGTCGCCTCTGCAGCAGTTCCTTGTACTCCCGCCAGCTGGAGCAACCCCGCACCTCAGGATCTGAGTTCACATCGCTCCGGAACTGCTGGACCTCTGCTTGCTGGTCCCGGTCTCTCCGAGAAAGCTTCTCCTTCCGCTGGTTCAGCTTTTGGCACCAGGACTCAGCATCTGTCCCCCGCCCAATGACATTGGCTGGGAGCAGCTCTGGGGCCGGGGCAGACAGGAGGGTGTGGCGGCTATCTGAAGCCAGGTTGGGGAAGGAGATCTGCTCAAAGTTCCAGTGTGGTTTAGAAGCTCCTTTGGCTCCATTCTTGATTTTATCATTCTCCTGGCCACACCCCACATCCTCTCTGGGCAGAGCAGGGCAAGGCTCTGAAGACCCCAGGAACTGAAAGGAGAGTCCTGAGCTTGGCTCCTGGGGCTTCTCTGGGTACTGGCTATTCTGGTCACAGGCAGGTGGGCTGGAGGCTGCCAGGCTCATGGGCGGCAGGGAGTTGTTCAGAGCCTTAGTCTTCTTGTTAACAGACCTTAGAGACATCGGAGGAAAAGCAGCACATTTGCCCCTTGTTACTGTCACCAGGACACAGTGTGTTCTGCTGTAATTGATGTGGACCCCCTGAGGTCTTCCCCAAGCCTGTAGGAGAGCATCCCAGACCCCTCCTTAAGCCTGAGGCCATGTGGGGAGAATTACCGACAGCTGAAGCTCCTCTTCCTCTTCCCAGCCCCATCCTCCAGGCACTGGGCATGGCTGTCCATATTAAGCTGCCTCTCATAAGGTGACAGGACAGAGCTGTGGGGAGAAAACAGCAGGTAGGCAACAGATCTACCATGTCAGACTGGTGCTGTCGGCAGGATTTGGAAGACAGTGGCCAAGGGGGACCGGTAAGAGGCCAGAGGATCTACCCAAAGGAAGACCTGGGTGCCTCTGCCCAGTCCCCTGAGTGTTACCAATAGTGCCTCTGACCAGATGCTCCCAAAGAGCTGGCAAATGTGGTTAATTAGGCTAATACAGCTCAAAGAACCTTGTGAGACCTTGTCTTCCATCCCCAGCACCACAGAAAACAAGTAAATTCTTAATCAGTAGTGAGAAAAACCAAGAGACAATAAAAAAACTAGGAAAATGCAAAGAAAAGAAAAAGATGAAAATGATCCAGACAGTGGTGGTGCACGCTTTTTATTCCCAGCACTCAGGAGACAGAGGCGGGTGGATCTCCGACTTTCTCAGCCTGGGCTACAATACTGAGTTCCAGGACAGCCAAGGCTACACAGAGAAACCCTGTCCCAAAAAACCAAACCAAATCAAAACCTTTGGATTCCCACAGGTAACACGTTTACTTTTTATTTATTTGGGTTTGCTTGTTTCACTGTTTAAAACAGGGTTTCTCTGTGATTCCTTGGCTGGCCTGGAACTTGACGTTGGCACATTTTTATCACTTGCACACACACCCCTGATTCTCTGTGTGTTTTGTTTCCTGACAAAAATGACACTGTGCTAACACACTACTTTAAAATCTTTTTTTTTCCCCAACCCTTATCACTTATCATTATAGCATTTTCCCTGCTATGAAGAAAGACAGAGACAGAGAGGAGAGGGGGAAGAGACAGAGAGACAGACAGAGGGGGGAGAGAGAAGAGAGACAGAGAGAGGAGAGGGGGAAGAGACAGAGATAGACAGAGAGAGGAGAGAGGGAGGGGGAGAGAGAGAGCATACCCAATAGCAGAGGACAGCCTAGGTATTATCCCTTGAGGGCTGTCTATCTTGTTTTTGAGGTGGGGTCTCTAGTTGGCTTGCAGCTTACTCATTAGACAGGCTGGCTACTGAGCCCCAGGGATCTGCCTGTTTCTGCCTCCCCAATGCTGGGAATACAAGGATAAACACATGGCCTTTGGATTCTGAGGGCCCGAACCCAGGTCCTTGTACTTGCAGGGAGCCCCCTGCCCACCACTATGAGATTTTTATAGCTTCCAATGTTGCACAGTTCAGGTGCAGGACAGTGAAATATCGTCTATTCACATTAAATCCAAACCAATTAAAATCATGAAAAACTTTTAGCCCTGTCATTACAGCATAGGACATCTTTTTACTAAACAAGTCCTACATGATGATACTGCTTTCAAAGAGAAGCCAGCTTATGTGGGTAGGTCTCTACAGCTGAACCCTGGTTTTCAAGTGCCGATTTTGCAAAGTGCGACTATTCTTTATAACATAAAACATGGGTAGAGGCTGCGATTCGATTCTGCTCTTCCTTAGCCATGAGGTTGGGGTCTGCCATCAGAAGATGCTCAAGTATACTGCGGAGTGACAGCGCATGCTCAGGAGGAACTTCTGCACACAGCCAGGCTGTTTCCCTAGGACAGATCCCACTTTGGGGACAGATTGTGTAACTGCAGAAGCTATAACAGTTTCTACTGTAAGTCTAAATGTGGCTGTGGCGTTGAGCAAAGTTGGACCACTAGGGAAGAGACATCTAGTCCGGCAAGAGATACTGAAACTCACCTCAACTGTAAATCCCTCAACCATCCCTCACGTGCTTTGCAAACCGGCCTGCATGCCTACATGCCAGGGGTTGGCTCACTATGAGCTGCAGGTAACTGTCATTACTTGAGCTGGATTTCAGTTTGACAGCCCAGGAGAGCGTGCAGTGATGGAACAGAACCAAAGGTCCCAGATAACTAGAGGCCACTTTTCACAGAATAAGAGTAGCCAGGCCCCAGGACCACAGTGAATGGGAATCAAAGGTGGGCTTACCTTAGCTGGAACCGACGGACCACGTAGCCTAGTCTCTTCAGGTGGCTGAAGACCTCAAGAGAAGAAAAAAAGAAATCTTAGATGCCTTTTCAGTTTGCATGTTTGTTTGAAAGGCTCTTGCTATACATCCCTAGCTACAGTGGAACTATGTAGACCAGGCTGGCCTCAAACTACTCAAAAGTAGTATTTCTCCCTCAATCTCTAATTGCTAGAATTAGGATCATGCCTGGCTTAGATATTTCATGAATTCTAGTTGTTATTAAATGAAAACCCTGAAACACTGAGCCAGATATTGGGGGAAAGCTGGGATTTCAGAGGGAGGAACAGACCACAGCCAAATTCTCAGGCTGATCAGGGTAAGTGCTGTCTTCAAGGATCCTCAGCCTGCCTGGTCGCTTCTACAGAATGGTCAATCTGTGCCTCCTCCTGCCTTATGTATCTTTTCCTGCACAGCTGTTGTACTTCCTGATTCAACTCTGCATAATAATATTAGTGTGAGGATTAAAGGTGTGAGCTACCACTGCTTGCCAGTTAGGCAAAAGGATCTTTGCACCCTGAGTGATGGGATTAAAGGCGTGGGTCACCACTCTCTGACTGGTGGTGACTCTGTCCTCTGATACTCCAGACTGATTTTTATTAAATATACAATATATCACCACACTTAGATGTCTTTCTTTTTACTTTTTTTTTTTTGGGGGGGGGGTCCTCTGGCTGTCCCGAAACTTGTTTTATAGAGCACACTGGCTTTGAACTCACAGAGATCCACAAGGCTCCTCTGCCTCCCCAACTGCTGTTCCCATGCACCACCATGCCTGGTTTGGAGACCCATTCTTTACAATAACTTAGTAGTTTCTCTAAACACAAATCATTTCCTATACTTCTTCAAACTTCCTCTCCAAACCTTGGGACTCCTCGGACCACATTCTATGATAAATATTATCCTCACTGGGCCTATTGGCTCAAGCTTGTAATCCCAGCTACCAGGGAGGCTAAAGTAGGAGGGATCACACATTCATAGCCAGCCTAGGGTACAGAGTGGATTCAAGGCCAACCTGTGCAATTTCAAAAGTCCCTGTCACAGGAAATAAACAGAGGGCGGGGGATACAGGTCAGTGTAAGAGTGTTTGCTAGCATGCATGGGCTGCTGGCTTCATTCCCCAGTAACACCAAAAATAAATAAGCCAACACCGTTTGCCAAGGAAGTTTCAATTTTTGAATTCTGTCTCTTTATACGGTGATAGGCCTCCTGGGGAAGAAACTAGAATATGTTGACATTAAAGTCTAGCCAGTCATAGGCATCACCCCACCTAACCAACCCTCCACAGGCTGGATGGGAATAGTCTCTGGTAAGTAGTCACATGTTACTCCTTGTGTCCTTGCCTCTACATCAAAGGAACAAACCCAGAAGTGTCCCTGTCTCAGTCTGAATGTTTTCCTCTTTTAAAAATAAGTGCAGTGCATATCGGCCTTTAAGGCGGGCAGGCCTCTTTTGTTTTGAGACAGAGCCTCTCTATAGTCCTGACTGTCCCGGAGCTCACTATGTAGACAGGACTGGTTTGGAACTCAGAAATCCTCCTGCTTCTGCCTCTGGGAGTAAACGTGTGCCTCACCATGCCCGGCTACTTACCCACTTTTTAATATCCAATTGCCTCCTTTAGAATATAGGCCTTACCAGCACAGGCTCTTAACTTGCCTATAGCTGGGAGCAAATGACACTGTGCTCACAGCCTCAAGGGGTCACTACTCTTTGGCTTGGCAAATGAGAGGCTCCTTAGGGAGCAAACCATACCTGATACTGTAGGAAATTCAGGGTGTCCCCAGTCAGCAGCAGCTGGTAGGCCTCTTGGATGGACAGTGGTAGGTCTTGGTAGAAGAGCTGAATCGAGCCCTGGAAGAGGACCAACAGCTTAGTTGTGTATCCTTTCTTCAGTGCCTATGCCAAATGGGGTCAACATTTGGCTCTGACCCTTTCCCCACATACACCTGGCATCACCGCATGATCATGACCAAGCAGGAAAAGAATTAGTATCCCTGCTGCCTGTGTGGGATTCTTTTCTGTCCTCTAAGATCGCCGAAAGGTAATTGTGAATTCTTTCTGGTCCAGCAAAGCGTCTCTTCCCATTCCTTAGTTTGAAGCCCTTTCCCACAGCTCCAGGACCACACTCACACACTCCAGGAGATACAAAGCCTCTTCGGGGTGAAGCCGCTGCCGCCCTTGTTCTGAGTAGCCCATGGTCTGCCAGAACTTCCCCTGGAGGGGGGGGGGGGCAGAGCAAGTGTCACAGATCAGCCAATGGGTCAGAGGAAAGGGGTCGTCCCCCAGCCTCGGAGATGCTCGGGACGCTCACCGCGGGAGACTTCAATTCCACAAAGCCCTCTTCCGGTCTCCACTCCGCGGCCACCAAGCTGCCCCTGGCGAGGAGTGGGGAGGGGACATCTCGGTCTGCACGGGCAGCCCCCGGCCCCTGCCCACCCGGCCCCGGCCCGGCCCGGCCCGGCCCCTCTCACAAGCGCTCCACACGCTCTTCCGCCAGCAGCTGCCACAGCTCCTGGCGACACAGGCGCAGCCGCTCGGCCTGGGCCTCCGAGCCGTCTGGGAGGAAGTCCTTGGGGCCATGCGACCGCTGAGGCAGCTTCTGGGACCGCGAGCGCGCCGCACGGAGCTCCGAGGCGCTGAGGACACGCGGGGACACACGCGGTCAGCACCAAGGCCACCCCCCGCTCGGTCCCGGATCCCATGCCTCCCCCCACGCCACCCCCCTGGGGTCCGCTGGCACCTGAGCACACGCCCCGCGGGGACCTCCACGGACGCGGGTTCGGATTCGGGCTCCATCTGGCCGCCCACTGCGGCTGCGCGGGCACCGCCCAAGTCCCCGCCCACCCATGGAGCTCCGCACGGTCCTAGCGCCCGCGGACTCGCCCTGCGCTCTACGGATCGCAAATCCACACTCCCCTCCCCGGGTCTGGCTTCGCGCCTTCCTCCCACCTGTCTTGTGTCCTAATACCTGTCTGCCCACGTGTACCTCAGTCCGCGGGGACGAGTTCGATCTGCAGGTTTCTAGATGTGCAGAAACTCACCTGTTCTGTTTCCAGCGCTTCTCTAGTAAAACTACCTGGCGCCTGGAAACGTGGTATTATTAATAATGACATGTGTGACCCTCCTCTGCAGCCCTGAACCGCCTAGTGCTCTACCACCAGGAGGAAAGAGAGGCGTAGAGAGCGGAGAGCAGTGAGTCCTCGATTCCCAGCTTTGCAAACTGGAGCTCATGTGGGAACGTCAGGAGTGGTCCAGAGACATCCGGAGTTTTTTCAGGATGGGCCCCCAAAAAATATCTCTTTAGAGGAGCTCCGAAGCAGGGTTCAAAGGCCAGGGGTGGGAGGCGCTGTCCGGCTCACACTGGTGCTGAATCGCCACCCCAGCCTCCAAAAGCACCTCCTCAAGCCTGGGGTCCCCGCCGTGACACCGTGGGTCGTTCTTACTCTGACCACTAGGTGGCACCATTGCTCCAGCCAGTCGCCCCGGGTCCAGAAACTGATCGTGGACGAAGGTCGCTGCGGGCAACCCGGGAAAAGATGGGCCGAAGAAGTGATTTGGCCCCTAGTGGAGTCCTCGGGCTACTGCCAAAACATCTATATTCTCTCCTACTTATTCACAGTTCGTTTTCTGGTCTAGACTAGAACCCGACTGTCTCGGGATCCCCAGCCAGGACACAGTGACATGAGGCTTCATCCACCCTCCCTCTCACCAGCCACTTGGCACCCCCCAAGCAGCTTCACCTGCGCGCATGCGCTGATCCCAGAGGCTCCGAGCCCGACTGGCTGGCGGGGGGGCGGGACCTGATGAAGATTGGGGCGGGACTCGGGGTGCTGATTGACAATCCGACTGTGCGGCTGGGACAGTCCCCAGCTCCCGATCCGGCGGGAGGGAGGGGGGGAGGGGCGGGATTTCCTGCGGGAGGCGCCGAGCCGGCCTTGGAAAGGAGGAGAAAGGGGTTGCGGGGGGCGGGGGGCAGTGGAGACCAGCGTCCAGAGTGCCTGGGACTGAGCACAGCCAGCCGGACCCCCGGCGGGGCGGCTGGGAGAGGTGAGATTGCGTGGCCCGGGCTGGGGGTCAGAACCCTTGAGAGCATACGCAAACTAACTTTCCTGTCCGATCGGCGAGCGCCTCCTTCCCTCCGCTCCTTCCGCCTTCCTCGAGCCCCCCTTTCCGTTCTCCTCGGACTCTTTCCCGGACTCTTGACTCTCCGGGTCTCTCTTGCCGCTTTGTTCCCGGGGTCGGTCGGGCTGGGTTTGGCTGCGGAGAGCTGCGCGGCGCTAGAGGGGCATTCCGAGGGGCGGGGGAGCCAGCCGACCCCAGGCACTGCCAGGAGCACCCTCCCCCGGTGCGGGTCGCGGGTTTTGAAGAGGAGTGCCCTCCGGCTTGGGCTTGGGATTTATAAAGGAATGAGAGGTACCCTACCTGGGCCCCAGGCCTGCACGAGTCTCATGCCACAAGATTTTGGCAACAAAATTACCGCCACCGAGGAACTGACTTAAGGTTTTGTGCGGGAAGTCGAGGGTTGGAGTTTCTGGTTCAGGCTTGGGAGGCAGTTGGCTCGCAGTGTCCAAACCCTGTCCTACATATCTGCTCAGCTGCTTCCTCACACCACAGAAGCAGCAAGGAAGGGTTAGCAACAGGTGCTATAAACTTTTCAATGCAACAGGTAGACCTCCCCCAGAAAATGAGAGGCATAAGCTCCCCGCTCCACCGTCTAAGTGGAGCTGGATGTGAAGCTTAGGTAGTGAGGAATCACACCTTGGACAGGGGGTGACCCCTGCCTATCTGCCTGTGCACTCTCCCAGGCCCTACCTTTTGGGCCCGCCTCTTGTGGGTGTCAGAGCCTGGGGCTGTGGAGAATGGGCTGCTGGTCCTACCTACCCCAGTGTGTTCTCTGCCAGGACCCTCCTGCTCAAGGTTGAGGTGCTGCCCAGTGCCTCAGACATCTCAACCTCTCCCTCGGGAATGCTACCCCTCTCCCCTTTGCGTGTATATGCTGCTCTTATGTACAGCAGCTTCCTCCCCTCCCCGAGTGGCTCAGACTCTCCATGAATCCCAGGACACCTAAAGTGATTTGGGGCTCTCTAGAGGGCCTGTTCATCTTCTGTGTCCTGTTTTCTGGCTTCAACCCAGCTTTTCACTGGAGGATCTGTACCTTTTCCAGACCCCCAGGACTTGTCCATGGCTGCCACCTCATACCAGAGGGCATGCTGATTGCTCTCTGGATGAGTATTGGTGCTTCTGAGCTAATCCAGGAAAATTGGCGGACCCAGTCCCAGCCCATCCCAAGGCCGACGGAAGCTGCAGGCTGATTTTAGTCCAGATTTCCACACAGCCTCCACCCCCAAGAGACTTGACTTTCCTGTCAGTGGTGGCAGCTCCGGGCTCACCTTGAGGGACTATATTTCTGCCTGACAAGGAGCCTATTGCCTGGGACACCAGACCTGTTCCCCCAGGACGAGGAGTCCTCCAAAGCATTGAGGCATGGCGAACTGACATTTGGTTGGACCAGCGGCTTGCTTCTTCCTGGACTCTAAAGCCCAGAGCTTGGTGCAGTAGTCAGAATGGGTCGTGAACAGGACCTGATCCTTGCTGTCAAGAATGGAGATGTGACCTGTGTACAGAAACTGGTGGCTAAGGTGAAAGCTGCAAAAACAAGTGAGTCTTTGGTAGGGGGACCATCCAGCTGAGGCTGTTTTGAGTGCTGAAGCTTGGGGGGGGGGGGGCAGGGAAGGGCCACTTTGATTTGCAGACTTGAAGAAGAAGGACTGTCCTGTTGTAGATAAGAAATGCTTCTGTATGAGAGAGCCAGAAAGGAAAGTGGGTCCCTTCTTGCTGTGTGTCTCCAGGCAAATCATGTAACATCTCTGGGCCATGGAATTCTTGTCTGCAAATTGACCGTATTGGAGCACATTCAGTTTATGGGTTTTTTTGTTGTTGTTTGTTTATTCTGTGCCGGGCTCTGTTTTAAGCTCTGGACCAAACCTCTAACCCTGGAGATATAGGATGGGAGATTGAAAAGAGTACCATGGTCACCCCAACCCCATCTGCACACAGCCAGAGCTTCCCTGTGTCTAACTTTGTGGGAATGTTTGTAAACCCTCTTTGGAAACAGTGCTTAGGTTTCTGGTGGTGTTAGTCGGTTGGTTTGGGGCTTTGTGAGGCTTAGGATTCAGGACATCAGACATGGCTCACAAGGGCTTTATCACCGTGGACAGCATGTTCCTAGCCCTAAAGAGAGCAGTTTCCCAGGGACTCACAGCACCATCTGACCACCTGCTTGTGTTCCTTGGGAATGTATAGCCTTTGCTAATTTTCTAGAGGTTTCCACGGCCCTGAGATCTCTATCCCTGGCAGAGCAGTAGGGCTGGCTGGATACGTGGATGGCCACCAAGCCCATTTCTCAGGACTCACTGTGATGACCCGACCTCTCACACCCACCGCGGGAAAACAGACCTCTGGACTTTAGGAAGGGCACCCTGGGGTCTTCCAGACCATGAGACTAGTCTCCTTCAGGACTTAAATCAGCCAATACCTCTTCCCCCTCCTCCAGGGCTAGAGAAAGTGTTCCTTGTGGGGAGGCTCTCCTCTGTAGCATTGGGGCTTTAACCCCAAGACACACCTGGGTCTGTACACAGGAAGGAATCCCCAGGCTACTTGGAGACATCTTATTATCCCCGCCCACACTTCGGAGTGTTAGTGCCAAAAGGAAAGATGTTAATGGCATGCACCCACCTGCACAGCAGGGTGGAGACCCAGCCGTGAGGTGGAGCTGTGCCCCTAGGTCCTTTCATCCTGGGGAACAGGCAGAAGGAAGGTGTTGAAGCAGTCCCCAGGAGAGGACCTGAAGGCCTAAATGGGAGCCACTCTCTCCCCCCCTCACCTCTGTGTTTCTTTTGGCTACCTGCCCGGTGGAGCCCTGGTCACACTGCCGTTGGCCTCACGGCCCTGGCTGCCTCAGAGAGTGAGAGGCCCATTGGAGGGTAGGAGGGGCTGGCTGGTTGGCGGGAACCTCACAACTATGCATATAGACTTCAAAAAATGTCTTCTATGTCCAGTGGTTGAGTCTCTAGGAGATGAATTTCCTTCCTCTAGTCCAAAGTTTGGACTCACCTATACAGGCACAGGGTGACAGGGCTGAACCTCCTTATTAAGTCCCTGCACCCTGCCTTCCTTGTTTGTCCTCTGAGAAGCCCCAGAGGCTAGTACCAAAATGAGATCACAGGTGACCTTTGTAAACCTTGGAATCTGTGAAATGTAACCCCCTTGCTTTCCTCAGGTAGGTATGTCTATATTCGTTACACAGATAAGGAAAGTGACTTGCTCAAAGGTTAGTGACTTACCCAAGGTCACACAGCCCTGGGGTCAGATGAGAGATAAGCCCGAGTGCTTTCCCGTGTTCCCATAGTGATCACAGATTTCTGTTCTTGTCACTTGAGGATGTTCTAAACTCATAGAGTCCTCCAAATTAAAATTAGACTAAAGAGCTTGGGATTCTGTGGTTGATAAAAGTTCAGTTGATTCCAATGCGGTTCTCAGAGAGGGATGAAGGGCCCCTGTAACAAAGCAAACCACTAAAAGCAAGTCATCAGGGTGCCCCCTTTTCCTCTGCCTGTTGACTAGAAGTCTCTGGCTGATGCTTCTTTCCCTCCCTCCCCTCCTGATATCCAGCCTACGTGCTCCCCTCCCAGGTCCAAAGAGGAGCAATCTGCTGGAAGGCCATTGTACTGCCCCGTTCCCATCTTCCTTTTCTGAGATCTACTTCCTTGACTAGAGGAAATGGATGGGCTGAGGTGACTGGCTGAACTCACATCCTTTGCTTGGGCCTGAGACAGGGGGGACCCTTCCAGCCCCAGAGTCAGGCCAGGGAAGAAGGTTATGCCACAGCGGAAGTGACCGGAGCCACTACCAGGAACCAGGACCCTCGGCCCTCCCGCCAGGGTGTCCAGCCCAGTTTCTGTGGGCCTCTCCTCCACCACCTTTCCGGCTATTGTTCTGGAAAGAACAGAGCCACCTATCTGACCCTGCCCCTGTTCCTGTGTCCCTCTTGTCACATTGTCAGCCACTCCCTAGAAGGGATGCTTCCAGCCACCCGGCTGCCTCATCCCAGACTTTCCAAGCAGACAGCCTAGTAAAGGGACGGTTCCCTGGAAAACTGGTTCTCTTCTCTTGAGACTTTGTCTTCACTGAGGCTTAAAGAGGCACCTTGGCTGCCAAAGTCATGCAGTCGGGAAAGGCCTTTGAGCTATATACACTTCCCGCTTACACGGCTCCAGTTCTCCTCACGCCCCCCCCCCCCCCCCCCCGCAGTGGTTCTGTGTTATAAGAACTATCAGGTCAGAGGGGAGGGGAGGAAGGTTGGGAGGTCTGTCTCCCTGCCAGAAGCCCCCACACATTCACAGTCCTGCTCCTTCTCCGTTCTGTATTTCTTTTTAGTGTAGAGTCCTTCGGCTCCACCTTAATGTGTATGTGTTCCCTTCCTCTCTGATGGAATGAGACCCTGCCTTACCCAGGCTGCTGGGGTATTTGGGGGCCCACCAGAGCCTGGGGGGCAGGCCTGGACCAGTATGGTTGGCATCCTGCCCAGTTTGAGCTGAACCAAGCCTGCTCCTTCCCAGCAGGGTGGGTTCTAGCACGATGAAGGGACTGCCTGGGACAAGGATCTCCCCAACATGGTCTGTGTGCCCCTGGGTTCTCGCCTTTATGGATCCTGTCCCAGGGAGCCAGTACCCCTTCTTCTTTAATGAGGCCCACAAAGTCCAAGTTTGTGAGTATGGATCAGCAGGTGTTCCCCAAGCAGACAGAGGTCCACGGAAGTGCCAGAAGACAGTTTGGGTATGGTGTCCCAATGTAATGGCCAACATATAAGAAGTGCTAACTCATTATTACTGTCATTCACATGCTTACAAGGGACAGACATTGTCCTGACAACTTCTGGGCACAGATTCTGTAATTGGCCTATTTTTGTGGAGACCAAGTCATGTTGGTTAAATGACCCACCCAAACTGGCAGGGCTGGCACATGGAATTGGGCTAGTGTCAATATATTGTATATGCCCCTACCCACCAGGTCCAACTTGGGGATGCTCAGAGCCCAGCCTTGTCAACAGCCTTCTCTCTGCCCTTGAATACTTAAGGCCCCCTCCCTTCTTCCAGGGCCTGTTCCCCTCGGCCCAGTAGGACAATATGACTCTCTCCCTAACCCATTCAGGCAGGAATGCCAACCATGCACCCCGTGGGCCTGTCCTATTGAAGGCATGTCATGCCAATACCCCTTCCCGCCCCCTCTGGCTCTATAAACAAGCAGACGGGGGCTCTAGGGAAGCCGGGCTGCTGAAGTGGCTTCCAGGATTCCTTGCCCTGGAGCCATAGGGACAGGACCTATAAAAGGCCATGGGGCAGGTGCTCGTCTGTACACCAAAAGGTCCGTTGGGTCCTTGGAGGTGGGTAGTGGGAGTGCTGGGGGAGAATATGGATGAGGCAGTTGGTGCCTTGTACCCTGATGTTCCCTAACCCTGAACCCCCAGAGCTCCTTGGGTCCACGAAGAAACTCAATATCAACTACCAGGATGCTGATGGGTAAGTGCTGCTGCTGGCCGCAGAGTGGAGTCCTCAGGAGGGGTGAGAGGGAAAGGCCCCGGGGCCCACAGAAGAGGTCCTTGAAGTGCATTTGCCTAGAGCCCGGGTCCTGCCTGTGTTGGGCCAGAGGGAGGGGGTCCTGCCCACCCACCTGCCAGTGGAGTTAACCCTGAGCAAGAGAAGGGCCTCCCTTGGGTCAGATTCTTCCTGGGCCCCTTTTCTCCCTGGAGGGTAGGAGCCCTTGGGCTTCTGCTCCCACGGCCCCCTCCTCTGGGCAGGCCGGGTGGGGGACGTTAGACAAATGGGCCTCTCAGCCAAGACACTGAGCCCTTTCATGCTGTGGCCCGGCTGCTGTGCGCTCCCACGGCAGGGCTGGCAGGCACAGGGGGGCGAGTAACCCATCACTGCCGGCCCCCAGAATGAGCTTGAGGTGGAAGACTATTCACTGACACCCCCTATCTTTTGTCCCCCATGCCAGATTCTCTGCTCTCCACCATGCTGCCTTGGGGGGCAGCCTGGAACTCATAGCCTTGTTGCTGGAGGCTCAAGCCACTGTTGATATCAAAGACAGCAATGGTGAGAAACCAGGGAAAAAGCAGGGGCCTCCACAGCAGCCCTTGTGACCAGAGCGCGCTCCCGTTAGGACATACTGATAGGTGTTTGGGCTCCTCCTTGGAGCTCATGAGTGGCTTCCTTCTGGAGAGGGTAATTCAGATTTCCCACGATTTAGATGAGGAAGCTCACAGAGGTTATTTATAGTCCTGCCCTGGTGGTTAGTCTGTGGTGGGCACAGTGAGAACTCTGGCTTCAGCTCCATATAGGACCTTTTTCTAACTAACCCCGGAGGAAGCTCTTCCCTTCCAGCCAGGGCGGCTCCAGTCTCTGTTTAGATCCCCCCCCACCTCTTAGAATTTTTTTTTTTTTTTCTCCTTCCAGGCATGCGTCCCCTGCACTATGCAGCATGGCAGGGCCGGCTGGAACCCGTGAGACTACTGTTGCGGGCTTCTGCGGCCGTCAATGCTGCCTCCCTAGACGGCCAAATCCCTCTGCACCTGGCTGCACAGTATGGGCATTATGAGGTGGTAAGTGAGCCTGCCTGAGGGGATGTGGGGCAAGGTGCCAGACAGAGGCCTGCCTCTAGCGGGGTCTGCCTCCCTTACTTGGCTTCTCCCTTCCCAGTCAGAAATGCTTCTCCAGCACCAGTCTAATCCATGCATAGTCAACAAGTCAAAGAAGACACCCCTAGACCTAGCCTGTGAATTTGGGAGACTCAGGGTAAGGCTTACAGTCCCAGGGTGCTGGGTGCTAGATTCTTAGTCTTAGGTTCTAACTGGGTGCCGCACATGTAGGTGGCCCAGCTGCTTTTGAACAGCCACTTATGTGTGGCACTTCTGGAGGGAGAGGCAAAGGACCCGTGTGACCCCAACTACACCACACCCTTGCACTTGGCTGCCAAGAATGGCCACAGAGAAGTCATCAGGTACCCCATGGGACCCACCTACTTCCTCAACCTCTTCTTGTGGGACCGTTAGTTTCTAATCAATGCCTCCCTGGTGATTTTCTAAAATTATGCATATGCATGTGTTCTATGAGAGGGTACGTGCATGTGAGTTCAGTTACCTGCAAGAGACCGGAGTTCCAGGTGGTTATGAGCTGCCCAGTGTGTGTGCTGGGAATTGAATTGGGCTTCTCTGAGAGCAGTCCACACTTAACTACTGAGTCACCTCTCCAGTCTGCTGCCATTTCCATTCTTGGTTTTAATGCCGCAGTCCCCACACCCCTGGCAATCAGCTTCTTCTCCACCTAAGGCACCTCACAACTCCTGTCCACCACAGGCAGCTCTTAAAAGCTGGTATTGAGATCAACCGCCAGACCAAGACAGGCACCGCCCTCCACGAGGCGGCATTATACGGCAAAACTGAGGTGGTGCGGCTGCTCCTGGAGGTGAGTATGGGCACAAAGAGCCTGCCATTATGTGTGGAGGGCAGCTGGGAAGGCCATGGTGTTTTGTGGGGCTTGGGAAGAAAGGACTCATTTTCTCTGAATGCTGCTAAAGCCTTGTGGCTGGAGAGACAAGACACCAAGTCTGTCTGTTTCGGGCTCATTCTTAACCTGATGTCTGAAACTTCATGCTTGTCACCTCTAATACTGAAAGGGACAGTTCCCGCCTCCTGGGCAGTTGGGGGACAGTTCCCGCCTCCTGGGCAGTTGGGAGAACCGCAGGGGAAATGTCAAGCCAAGTGCTTGAGATCTACTCTTGTGATACTGTGAATCCCAGGGAGGTGTGGATGTGAATATCCGGAACACTTATAACCAGACAGCGTTGGACATAGTGAATCAGTTCACCACCTCCCAGGCCAGCCGGGAAATCAAGCAGCTACTTCGGGGTGAGAGAGAGAAGACCTAGCCCCGGGGGCTGGTGGGAGCCTTTACAGTAGGAACCAGGGTGGGAGAGTCAGCTGGGAAGTCAGGTTCTCTAACAGATACCTGCCCCACCCCTTCCTTTAGAGGCTTCAGGAATCTTGAAGGTTCGAGCACTTAAGGATTTCTGGAACCTTCATGACCCCACAGCTCTCAATGTCCGGGCAGGAGATGTCATTACGGTGAGGGCCCCATACATCCTTTATAAGACAAGTAATTGTTATGACTTACTCGGGCATCTGCTGTAGTACTAAGCCAAATTAAATCTTTATGTAACCTTTTGTATATTCTAAATCTAGGGAACATACGTACTGTTATCATTTTCTTTTTAGAGATGACAAAGTTACAGTTTAGAGACATTAAATGTATTTGTCTGGGTCACATATCTACCAAGCAGTTGAGATCGGAATAAAATATCATTGTACACCCTGTGGTATAAGGACATTGGGCTGGCATTGGTGCATTGGTGAGCAAAGGTCCTGATCAGCTCTGTGTGGGGAAGAGGTGGACCAGGCCTGCTGGATTGTTACCTCAGATAACCACTGCCACTTTCTTGGTATAGTGACTGTCCTTTCCATCCACACCCTGTCACAACAGGTGCTTGAACAGCATCCTGATGGCCGCTGGAAGGGGCACATCCATGAGAGCCAAAGGGGTACAGACCGTGTAGGCTACTTCCCCCCGGGCATTGTCGAGGTGGTCAGCAAGCGGGCAGGCATACCCGTGAGCCGTCTCCCCTCTGCACCTCCCCTGCTGCGGCCCAGCTTCTCTGCTGCTGATCCCCTCCAACCTCTCACCTATGACCAGCTCCCTCGGGTGGGCCTTAGCCCAGACAGTCCAGGTACACACTCCCAGAAGACCGTGCAGGGGACCGGGTGCTGGCAAGTTGCCAGTCAGCTGTTAGCAGTGCCAGTTCTGACCTTTATGCTTCTGCCCCCTGCAGCAGGTGACAGGAATAGCGTGGGGAGCGAGGGTAGTGTGGGGAGCATCCGCAGTGCTGGCAGTGGGCAGAGTTCCGAAGGCACCAATGGCCATGGCAGTGGCCTCCTTATTGAGAATGCTCAGGTAGGAGGGAGAGTACCTGGGCCTGGTCAGGGCCTGCCCATTGCCCGTTTTCTATGTACTGAGTCGGCTCTTTTTCTGTCTCCAGCCACTGCCCTCTGCCAGTGAGGACCAGGTACTCTCAGGCCTGCATACCCCATCCCTGGCAGGTAAGAAGGGTAAGTGGTACTGGTATTGGCTGGGAAGAACAGGTGGAAAGGTAAGGCCATACCCCTGCCTATCCCTCCAACCACTTTGATGTCACTTCTCTCCTTCCTTGAAGACAACCTGAGCCTCCGCCCTCTGGCCAGTTATCGCTCTGGGGAGATCTTCACCCAGGATGTGAGGCCAGAGCAACTGCTGGAAGGGAAGGTAAGGTTTCTTCTGAGAAATATGCTTCAGGCCTTGGCAGAGAGTAGAGGGCTTCGGGATCCACTTAGACCTGGCCCTGGGGAAGGCCAGTGGGTTTGTCCCTTTCCAGCCAATTTATTTCTCCATTCTTTCTCACTCTATGCCCCAGGACGCACAGGCTATTCATAACTGGTTAAGTGAGTTCCAGCTGGAAGGCTACACTGCCCACTTCCTGCAGGCTGGCTATGATGTGCCCACCATCAGTCGGATGACACCTGAAGTGAGTACTGTAGCAGGTGAAGGGAGGGCCGCACAAGCAGAGAAGTGCCCTGATGTCCATGCTCTGTGTGACAGGATCTGACAGCCATTGGGGTCACCAAACCTGGACACCGGAAGAAGATTGCCTCAGAGATTGCCCAGCTCAGCATTGCTGAGTGGCTGCCCAACTATATCCCGGTGAGCAGGTGGATAGATAGGGTGGGGCCTTTGGCTCTTACCCAAGGCTATGGCCTTTGGAGGAGGGAAACTTCCTCTTTAGCTTGGGGAACGACCAGTTTTGATGGAGGCATTCTTCCAGGTGGACTTACTGGAGTGGCTTTGTGCACTGGGGCTGCCACAGTATCACAAGCAGCTGGTGAGCAGTGGCTACGATTCCATGGGGCTGGTGGCTGATCTCACCTGGGAAGAATTGCAAGAGATCGGTGTGAACAAGCTGGGTAAGGATGACTGAGGCCCCCGGGCAGCCCCTGACTCCTACTACCTCTAGCATCTCTGAGAGAAGGCACAAAGAGGTCTATCCAGGGCAAATGCCCAGCTAGCCTATCTGCTTCTGTCCACCCTTCCCAGGGCATCAGAAGAAGCTCATGCTAGGTGTGAGGCGACTGGCAGAACTTCGGCGGGGTCTGCTGCATGGGGAGGCCCTAGGTGAAGGTGGACGCCGACTGACCAGGGGTCCAGAGCTGATGACCATTGAAGGCCTCGAGAATGGGGAAGGTCCAGCCATGGCTGTACCTCGCCTCCTCACCTTTCAGGGCAGTGAGCTGAGCCCAGAGCTACAGGCAGCTATGGCAGGGGGTGGCTCAGAACCACTCCCCTTACCTCCTGCCCGTTCTCCCAGCCAAGAAAGCATTGGTGCACGCTCACGGGGATCTGGTCACTCACAGGAACAGCCTGTCTCTCAGCCTAGTATTGTTGACCCCAGTGCCCCACAGGAGAGGAACCTTCCAGAGGGTACAGAGCGTCCCTCTAAGCTTTGCCCCCCACTCCCTGGCCAAGGACCCGCCTCTTATGTTTTTATGTGTCCACAGAGTTCACCCTCTAGCCCGGCCCCAGGGCCACCTCCTGGTGCTCCCCGGGCCTTCTCCTACCTTTCTGGCTCTCCTGCGGCTCCCCCAGACCCACCTCGGCCTAAACGCAGGTCCCACAGCCTGAGCCGCCCCGGCCCTGCTGAGGGGGAAGCTGAAGGGCCAGTGGGCAGTGCTTTGGGCAGCTATGCCACCCTCACTCGGAGACCAGGACGCAGCACCCTTGCCCGGACCACCCCTAGTCCAACTCCAGCTCGAGGGACCCCCCGAAGTCAGTCCTTTGCGCTCCGTGCCCGCCGTAAAGGTCCCCCACCCCCACCCCCCAAACGCCTCAGTTCAGTCTCGGGCCCCTCTGAGCCACCTTCGCTAGAGGGAAGCCCAGGACCCAAGGAAGGGACCACAGGTCCCCGGAGAAGAACACTGAGTGAACCAACTGGCCCCTCAGAGCCCCCTGGCCCTTCCTCCCCAACTGGCCCTGTGTCGGACACAGAAGAGGAGGAACCTGGGCCCGAGGGGACATCCCCATCTCGGGGCAGCTCAGGAGAAGGGCTGCCATTTGCAGAGGAAGGAAACCTGACCATCAAGCAGCGGCCGAAGCCAGCTGGTCCCCCGCCCCGGGAGACATCCGTACTCCCTGGCCTGGACTTCAACCTCACAGAATCAGATACTGTCAAACGGAGGCCCAAATGTAAAGAGAGAGAGCCGCTCCAGACTGCACTGCTGGCCTTCGGGGTCGTGGGTGGAGACACCCCCAGTCCCTCTGCTCCCCTGCCGCCCCAGGCCCCATGTCAACCTTCCTCACCTCCCCCTAACCCTCCGCGGTCTGAGCCTAGTAGCCTTCCATCTCAAGGAGCTCCAGCCTCTTCTCTTAGCCCCATATCTCAGCCCCCTGGCCACCAAGGGACCTCTGCTGGGCCAACTCTGGCAACAGGCGGTCGGCTGAATGTGGAGCCGGAGCCTCCAGCTGCCCCCGCTGCCCTCCTCAAAGCGCCTGGAGCAGGTGAGAAATGAGACCTGCAGAGGGAAGGTTGCTGTGTCTAGGGGTCACGTTCAGCCAGTCACATGGTAACCTTTTGTCTCTATAGGAACAACTCCCAAGCCTGTGTCTGTGGCCTGCACTCAGCTGGCATTTTCTGGCCCAAAGCTGGCTTCCCGGCTCGGCCCCCGCCCAGTACCCCCTCCGAGGCCTGAGAGTACTGGGCCTGTGTGTCCAGGCCAGGCCCAACAGAGACTGGAGCAAACCAGCTCATCGTTGGCAGCTGCACTGAAGGCAGCTGAGGAGAGCATTGTGACTGAGGAGGGAGAGGGGTGAGCTGGGTGCTGGCTGTGGAGGCAGGGAGGGAAGGCTGGGCTAGGGAGGCCTCTAGTGGGATGTTAGGGGCTGGTAGTTTAGAGTGACCTTCAGAGCGTGCTGGTGACCTTCACTTACGGACACATTCATTTAGGCAAATCCTTTGTACCTGAGCCTCTGAACTCATCTGTAAGGGAAGGATGGTTAACCCGGGTTTCTGGGAGGTTGTAAACAGTAAGAGATGAGGTACAAAGTGTTTGGCATCAGATAGGAACACTGTGGCGGCAGACCCATCTCATTAAGGCTTTCCCTTGATGTAGCCCCACGGTGACCTCTACCAAGCACATTCTGGATGACATCAGCACCATGTTTGATGCCTTGGCTGACCAGCTGGATGCCATGCTGGATTGAACAAGACCGCCTCGTGACCCTCCCTCCCCTGGTACCCACAGTGGCCTGCCGGTGTTCACTGCCCGTGACCCAACATGAAAGACCCTGCCACCCAAGGAACAGACGGAGGGTTGGCTGGGCTAGAGTATCCTTCTGGCAACACAGGCCCTCCAACAGCTTCAAGTAGTGGTTGTCAGACCCAAAGGGGGCTGAGAGGACTTGTCAGAACCTGACTGAGGGGCCTCAGCAATGTGGGAGCACAGCCCCTCCCATATATAGCTGAGTGCTCAGCTTTGGCCCCTGAACAGGGACCTTGGTAAGAGCATTCTCTAGGAGGTGGTGGCCGCAGGGCTTTTCAGATGTTTGCCCCTCCCCGCCCATGTCTAACATCCCTGCTTAGGGAATTCTGGCCACCCACTGAGCTGCTCCAGGGCCCTAGGAGACTGTGAGGAGGCTGTATACTTGGCTGGTCTCCTCCATGCAAGTGTACATAGGAGATGTAAATACACAGCAGAGGTATGTCTTTCTGCCAGTCACTGGTGGCCTTGTCATCTCCTGCCATCCCACACAGGGAGGCAGTGTGATGAACAGATCCCCAATGCCCAAACTTCTACAACTGTACATAATATTTTTCAGAGAGAAATGCATATATTTTAAATGGAATTTATTCTATTAACTGCCTGAGAGAATGCAGTGGGGGAAGGCCTTCTGCCCACCTCCTTCTGGAGGACCTGCTTGGTCCAGGCCCAGGCTCTGTAACTATTACCCTCCTCCCCAACTAACACCAATGAATGTGTCATTCCACGTGATTGGACTGTATGTGGATCTGTGCATCAGACCTGGGGGCACACATCAGTGTGGAGGGGTGACCGCTGCAGCCTTGGGAAGGGAGCCTTTCATGGATGTTTCATGGATCCACCACAGGTTTAGGTTTTTCTTAAGCAATTTACAATTTTAATATAAACCAGTTGACATTCATTCCCAAAAGGCTCATTTCCAGTAATAAAAAAAAAAAAAAAGTTTAAAAAAAAAAGTCTCCCAGAACAAGGGCAGAGCTGGGCTGGGTCCCCCGTGATGACATATGGCCAGCTGACAGGGTCCCCAGAATGAGGTGGGTCCTTCTCCATCTTCCAGCCCAGAGGAAGGGGCGGGCCTCAGGACCACAGCCAGGCCTTGCCCCAGCATCTTGCATAGCAACAGTCACTGCTTCCAACAAGCCGGAGACTGCCATAGACATGAGAGGTGTGTGTCCAGTAAGGGGACCCCAAAGAGAGGCAACTCACAGGGAAAGGGACTAAGGGTCCCTTTACCAAGGGCCTGAGGTCATACATTCAAGAGTGCCCCTGGCAAGGCCAGGGAAAAGCCAGAGCAGTCCTGTCAAACCATGGCTACAACCCCTCGGTTCCTTCATGAATGGCTCTGGCCCAGGAGCTGGGGCAGCGACAGTGCCACCATGGCCGATGCTCAGAAGGGAGAGTTCATGCCCAGCTTCGTCTCAAACTGCAGCTTCTGTCGCTTCTGGTAGCGGACGCGGACCCTGGTGAGACAGATCAAAATACAGCTGACAATTAAGCTTGGGGGCTGAAGCAGGGGGATTACAAAGTCAAGATCAATCTAGGCTATTTAGTGAGAGCCAGGGCAGAGTGTATTGGAGGAGCTGACTCACTCTCTAGCACCAGGGGAAAAAAGGTTGGCACAGCCCTTCAGACTAGAGGACTGAGCAGGATGCCACCAAGTGGGTGACAGGCTTAGGGGACAGAGCCCAATGAACTCACCGAATCTCATGCAGCTTTACAATCTCATTGGTGACAACCACAAGGACCAGGGACAGGCAGCCCAGGAGCCATGTCACCAGGGGCACATCCTCTAGGCCAAAGTGGACACGTGTGTCCCTGTGTGTCCATAGCTGCAGGTCCACAACTGTCTGAACCACCTGACCTAGGAGCCTATGGAAGGAAAGAGCAGCCCTGTGTGAACCAGAGTCTTGCTTATTTCCTAGTACAATTACTTTAAAGAGGGCAGCCAGACTCATCTTCCCACCTTTGACCCAGCCCTGTTCCGCAGCCCCTCCATCAAACACTACTCACACCACAGGCACGGTCACTGCCCACCAGAGGTTTGTCAAGGGGCTCTTTCTCCACAGAGGCTTTGTGCGATGTACATGGGTGATGGAGATAAAGACTAGAAAGATTGGCCCAAGGGGTGTCAGGGCTTCACTGGCCTGTGAAGTCTTGCCTCCCACGTTGGGGCTTCCCCATTAGCAGTCAGCAGCCCCAATGAGACAGAGTCCTCACCAGTGTGCAGAACAATCAGGGCAGCTGTGAGCTTCTGAGCTAAAAACAGCCCGTTGGCAAAATCCTTAAACCAGGCTGGAGCTCTGTCATCATTGCTGTCAAATGTAACAAAGGCTCAGCCTTCTGGGGGCCCACAGGAGAATGGGCTGGGGTGGTGAGCTTCCCAGCCCGGGACCCACCTGCAAAGCATGACTGAGGAGCAGTTGGTGAGGTTGCGGGCCCGGGCACTGTCACAGAAGCTTTGCAGTGTGAAGCCAAAGCAGATGAGGCACGAGCTGATGGTAAGGCTGAACTTGAGCAAGAAGCAGAGCAGGAAATAGTGCTGCGTCTGTGACATAAAGGAGGTCGGTCAGTCCTATGGGTCACTCCTCCGCAGCTACAAGGCAGACCTGGAACCTGCTCATCTTTCTCACGTTTTGCAAGCTCTTAGCAAATGGTCATGCCTCAGGGACTATGGACCAGGAACCACATTCCCAGCAAGGCTCTTCTCAGTTTTGGCCACCACCTCAACTAGCCAAGCACCAGCTAGTGGTCCCTGACCTCTGCAGAGCCTTCCAGGTTAGGCCTTCTCCCTCTGAGAAGCTCTGGGAACCTGGATCTACCTTACTTACCTTCTTAGGAATGGACTGAAGGTTTTTGCCTGTTGCCATCGACATGATGGAGCTATGTGGTGGTTTCCCCAATAGAGAGATGCTGAAATTAAGTATGGGTAAAGGGACAGCCATTACTGCCTGTCTTCCAGTTCTCAAAGGGAACACCTACAGGAAACTTTGGGATGAGGGCAAGCCTAGTAGTGAGGTGGAATAAGACAAAGATCGCCTCAGTGCCTCCTTGCACCAGAGGTGATCCCGGAACCATCTTGTCAGAAAACTCTGGGCCCTTGGGATGCCAAGTGGCAAGTGGCTGAGCACAGAGGGGCTTTGAGGCCTCTCACCTGAGCAGAGGGTAACAAAAGCAGGACAGCCATAAGATGTCTGTAGTACTCAGGAGTGGCGGCAGCTGGACCAGACAAGAAAGGAACTAAACCAAGAAAGAAAACATCAAATTTGTAGACCCCGAGGTTACCGTGCGCCTGCCCAACAGACCCAGCATCTTGACCGAGAGGAGCAAAGAAGAGAGAACACGTCTACTAGTGGGTCATTTCCAAAGCTGAGGGATATACAGAGGCATGTGGCTATACTGCACCCCCAGATTCCTCAGACCCATAACTATACCTCCCTTATAAGGAGAGGGTAATACCTGTGCAGGGCCTGGCTCACCTGAATGATCACAAGGGTCAGCTGGCACTGCAACAGGAACAGGAAGCACTTACGAATGCCATAGGTGGCGTGTCGAGCCTAAGGACCAAAAGGGACAATAATGACCCAGTCTTGTCTGGCCTCTCTTGGGCCCTACAAGCAAGCTTCAGCCAAAAGCCATATGCCCATGGTGCTCCTGTGAGGAAGAGCCATATGCCCATGGTGCTCCTGTGAGGAAGAGCCATATGCCCATGGTGCTCCTGTGAGGAAGGAGCAGAAAGAAATTCAACTGCCTTGGGGAGGTTCCCTTGTTCCTCACACAGGTCAGGAAGGCAGGAAACATGAGGTCTAGAGGGCCCAGAAGCTTCATGTGTTGCAACTCTACCTTCAAAGCTAGCCTAGAGGGCCCTGTACCACCCGCCTCATCCTGCCTGACACCCACCTGCTCAATGAGCCGGATGATGCTGATGGTTCCTTCCTGGCGGAAGGTCAGGGAGCAAGGCAGGCTGTTGAGTTGTCCTGATAGCTGCAGGGGAGAAAGGCCATCGGAGGCCTGGGCCATGGTGGTGCTGGTGGCATAACCAAAAGTCTCCCAGGAGCAACGGGATGGGTACAAGGGATCCAGGGCAATGCTGCTCAGTAAAGGGAAAATCCACCCATGAACTACACTCTGTAAAAACTGCCACAAGACTGGAGCATCCCTCTTCTCCTACCAGATCCAGGTCCCTGGGGGTCCCGGCCAAGGCAAATAAATCCCTAGCTACATGTAGGTATATATCCACCCATGGTCTGAGAAGCAGAGATTGGCCTACAGCCCCAAGTCTCTCCCTGACCTGACATCGCTCTGGAGGAAGAGGCAGCTGTTCCGAAGGTTGGCAGAGCTGCCCAGGCAGCAGGTCACCTCCCCATACTCCTGCATGATCTTTATCATCTCACACATGGCTGTGGGTAGGTCAGAGTCACAAGAGTCAGGCAGGCAGAGCCTTGAGCAGGTGCTTAGCAGAAACCCACAGGCCAAAGGATGGGGAACAGTGGGGAGCGGAACCTCTGGAACAACCCCACCCAGCAGCATAAACGCTCACTTCAGGCTCCCAGAAATGAGCGCACCCACATCATCCCACTGGACTTCTCCTCCCACCCCCAACCCCCCCCCCTACTCCCAGCCCATGTTTTTTTCATGCTTTGCCTAGAAAGCTCTCATCCCCTCTGAGTGACCCAGTGCCCATCCCTGGCAGAGTTCAGGACGAGGGGCCGCAGCACTCACTATCAGGGGTACAGTCGGTGAAGAGGGGCACCAACAGCGGTACATTGTCAATGTTCTGCAGGTGGGGCCGCACTTGGTGGATGCCCCGGGGCAGCTTGGCCTGGAGGAAGCGGAGATGTCAGTAGTCTCAAGATAGGAAACAGAAAATTGCCTCTCCTGCCTCCTCCTCCTGCCCTTCACTTCCTGAAGCAGTTCTTGGCCACTTCAGGGGCAGAGGACAGAGCCCCCCCAGCATACCCGGTTGCAGTCCTCCAGGAAGCTGGGGATGTCACTGTCCGTGGGCTGGAAGCTGATGAGGTCTGAGTGACCCTCCTCCTCCAAGAGAAGGAGTCCTTCTGCATCATCTCGGGACACTGTGGGGAGGAAAGCCTTTCCTCACCTTGGGCTAGCCTTCCCGGAGGCTACACTGTGCCCTGAAGCTGATGCACAACCCTCTGCCTCCAGGCCTCCACTTTGACCAGCCTACTGCTACTGCCCACAAGAGTGTACCTCTAGGAAGGAACTGCGCAAGTTTCCCCTAGCTGTACTTCCCAACAAGGGGCTCTTTCCACACACTCTGGCCCTCACCTTGATTCAGGTCATCGTGGAGAGAGCCCGCGTGGCTGGGGCTGGAGGGAGGGATCTCAGAGCCAGGCATGTCACCGTTGGGCGTGAGGGACACATGGCAGTTCCAGCCTGTCTCTAGGCCCATCTTCTCAGCAAACACCTGTGAAAGACAGACGGTGATGAGGGGAAGGGCTCAGGAAGATCAGTGACAGACAAATGGGAAGGCTCTCCCCACCTTGCTTTTGAGCTCATCTTCCAAAGAGAAGTAGACAAAACGGATACAGGCGTTGACCAGACCATCGATGAGGCGCACGATGTCCAGGCGGGCCTGGTACTGGGAGGACACCATGCCCATGAAGATCTGACCGCTCAGGGCCTGCATGCAGTCTTCCTTCTCCAGCACCTCCCCGATCCCTTCTTCAGGCCGGTACAAGACACAAAAGCCAGCCGGCATGTGGCAAGACAATCAGGACACAGCCCAGTCAGGACATGGAGGAACCAGCAGATTCCAGGAGGCAGCCCAGGGCCACACACATGGAGGACACACCCAAATCAATGAGCACAAGGGCCCCAGGGGAACCACACACACACAGCCACACAGGTGCACAGAGTCAGGATACATAAAGAGCCAGCACACATAAGAGAAAAGACAATGAGAAGTAGTCATCAGTGAGGTGACCATCCTGGGGAACCATGCTAAACATGGCTCAGCTCCCAGACAGCTCTGTGCCAGGACTAGGGGGCCAGTCACACTCTTAGCACATGTCTCCTGGGATTATAAGATGGCCAAATAGGTATGCTTGGGACAGAAGGTAGCGTCTATGTCCCTCTGTTCTAACAGCTTGGGCTCAGGTTTTTGTCTAATTCTGATAAGGTAATGCTTTATAAATGCACCATTTTATACCTTTCTAAGAAAACACTTTTATATACATCAATCCCCTTCAACATCACAAGAAACCCATGAAGAAGGCATGAGGAGAAACTGAAGAATTCCCCATGCCACTGGCTAGTGGATGCCACACTGGCATCCCAGTTCCTGTGAACTGCCCATGGTACTTTCTTCTGGGTGATGCCCTAGCCCTCTGAAGCCTGCTAGCTCCTGGGCTTCTCAGCTCCAGGGAGCCCCATGTCATTCTCACTGAGACGGAAGTTCACGGTTACCATCAGAGCTCCAGCTGTTGCGGCGGATGTTTGGCTTGATGGGGACGGTGCTGGGCAGCTCGCACATGGTGAGGATGCTGTTCTGCCCAGGTGCCTGCAGCAGCTCGATGCACTTTCCATTGAGCTGTGAGGACAGTGTGCAGCTCATGGGCTTGTAGGCAAAGGCAGAGCAGTAACCGGACAGGCAGGCTCGCTGGTAGAAATCCAACACCTTCTTTCTGCCAGAGATGTAGAAAGGAAGTGAGACAAGCGGGCATGAGATGCCCATGGCCATTAGACAGGCAAGCTAAGCAGAGCCCCTTGCTCACCTGTCAGAACCCGAAAGAGGGTAGATGTCAGCACCATCCCAGAAGTCTGTGCAGGCCTCTAAGACCACATCAGCAGTGCCATGTGACAGCATCTGCTCTGTGCCTGGGGTAGGGAAAGAGACCACACCACGAGGCTACAATCAGCTCCTGCCTTATTCTGACCTAGCACACTGCAGTCCTTACATAGAGCACAAGGTATTCCTGATGGAGAAAGGGCCATCCTTCAAACCTCCTGGTCAGTAAGCCACCATGAAACACTGCTAGACTAGTAATGCCGGCAGTACAATCCCCGTCCTTTAGAGAATCCCGCTCTCTGTGACCCTGGTCCCCAAGCCCAGTCCGTGCCACACTGAAGAACTTGGGGAGCTGTCCGGCATTCACTTGACTTCTCCTTCCCTCCTCTGAAAAAATGGGGTAGGGTATAGTCTCCTGCCTACTAAGCCTTGCAAGGTTTGTCTGAGTGCCAGCGGAGCTGAAGTGAGGCTTACTGGTGGCGGTGTCTTTGATGAAAAGGCTGATCATGTGGCTGAGTGGGGGGCGCCGCTTGGTGACACAGGAGGGCCTCCCCAGTGATGTCTCCTTCACAGTCTCGGCACTGGGGAGGCGGTAGAGCGCCAGGTGGTTCTCCTGTTTGAAGAGCTCCTTGGCCCCTGGAGTGAAGCCTATGAAGAAGAAGGACAGCCTTAAAAGAGGAGACAAGGCTCCCCTGGCCACTTACACTGGGGACCAGGTAGAAAGCCAGAGTCTAGTTAGCCTGGCAAGCTCCTGAAATCTTTATGTCTGACAATTAGTCATCTTGCCAGGCTAGAAAGCTACAAGAGGCTATGCTCATGACAAAAGAAAGCCATGCCAAGGACAGTCAGTGCCAGGCCTGCTCTGAAAGGTCAGCAGTCACTCAGGTGACCCCACCCCAACGCCACCGTCACAGTGCCATACCAATGAGACGGGCCAGCTCACAGAGGCCCCAGGGCACATGCACAGGCAGCACAGCACTGTGGCTCTCCTGCAGGGCGATGTTGCACAGGTGGTCAGAAAAGCGGCATAGGCGTTCGGTGACGCTGGCATTACACAGGTTCAGCAGCACATTGAGGCCCAGTGGCTTCAGGGAGGTAAGGTGTAACTGCCAGTTGGAATCATCAAACTGAATGCATGAAGGATTCTGCTGGTCTTGGGACAGGCTCAGCATCTCCAAGTGATAGTCACAAACAAAGTCCTCGGCCTCATAAGGATCACTCTCTGTCCCAGGCTGGGCCTGAAAGAAAAGTGGGGTAAGGAACGCTCCAGACTGAGGGAGGTGAGGGGAGGCACAGAGCTAGCCCCACGAAGAAAGACCACCTTCCCCAGGAGCGTGCTAGTGCCCACATTCTCCTGCTCTACTACAGAAAGAAGGATTGCATGTGACTGCACTTCCCAACCCCACGGGTCCAAACTGAGCTATTCCCTTGGATAGGGAAGCTGGGAAGACCCGAGACACAGCCAGGGTGGCTCCTCTATGCCGGCTCCTTCCTCTCACCTTGCCGGGCTCTTCCTCTCCACCTTCGGTGTCCCTGCTGAAGCTCACGTTGGAGCCAGATGGGTGTTTGCTGCGGCCATATACTTTTTGATGACAGTAGGGCTCAGAGGGCTTGGGACCATCGCCAGGCCAGTCACCATGCTCCTGCTCGTTGGAAAGGTGCAGGGTATTGTTCAAGGAGCCAGCAAGAAGGGCGTCTCGTTCATGGAGCTGAGGAGAACAGGGGCGCAGGTCTAGGACCAGAGTCCCATGGCTCCTGCAGATCAGGGGCACGGCAGCTCTGGGCTCCTAACTGCCTTAGCCCTTGGAATTTTTTGTTTCGTTTTGTTTTTTGTTTGGGGGACAAGGTTTCTCTGTGTAGCCCTGGCTGACCTGAAACTCACTCTGTAGATCAGGTTGGCCTCGAACTCACAGAGACCTGCCTGTCTGCTTCTGCCTCCTGAGTGGTGGGATTAAAGGTGTTGTGTGACCATGATTGGCCACTCATCCTTCATCTTAACCACTCAGAAGTCCCAGGAATCCAGAGCCCTTCTCTCTCCTAAGACTCACTCTCCCAAGGCCACAGGCCTGGCTCTGAGACTAAGCAGCCTAACCTAACTCCATGGGAGCTGGCCATACCTCCTCCTCTACCTCAGGATGGCAGAAGGAGCGGGTAGACAGGTCATCTGTGAGGTCCTCATGGCTGCTGTGAGGGGGTTCCACCTTCCCGCTGAAGAAGAGTACAGTTTCCGGGCTCGGATTCGGCCACGATAGGATACCCTGCTTGTCTACACAGCACAGTACCTGGAGGGAAAGCAGCATGATTAGAAAATGACTCAGTATTAGTCTAACTGCCCAGTGGTCACACAGAAACTGAAGAACAACCCAGACCCAGTCAGAAGGTCTAGTGTGACAGGTGCATCCTCCCGGCAGGGCCTCCTCACCGTAACAGAGCCCAAGCTATGCAGCAGACTGGCACTGTGGCTCAATGTTGGTGATGTGCCCTGGATCACCCTCAGAAAGTGACCCCAAATGCAGCGCAGCATTTCCTGGTGGGAGATAGACAGTCTATGAGGCCGTTTGGGGCTCAGCTTTACTTCTTTGAAGATGGTCTGTAGGGCCCAAATCAAAAAAAAAAAAAAAAAAAAGCCAGGGAGATGCTGGGAAGTGGGGTTCTAGACAAGATATTGATAGGGTCAGGCCTGGGTCATGACATATACAACAGGCGGAAAGGGGGAAGGAGGCCAAGTACTCCAAGAGTCAGCTGGAGGTCAAGGCCGTAGAATCACAGTGGACCTCACAGGGCAGGGGGCTGTCTCTGCAGTTTACCTGAGAGGAGACGGCTTCAGTATAGCTGCTGAGAGTATCCTCTGAGAACTTTGCCAGCTGCACAGAGACAGGGTGAGTGTCAGGGAGGAAAAAGCTGCCTTCACAAAGACTTCCAGCTGGATGAGCAAGGCTCATGATCACTCTGGTAAAGAGAATCAGGCAATCCCAACTCCCCATTGATGGGATCCACACCTGGCCTGGCCCGGAACCTATTTGGTAACAGAAAGTACCTGAAACCAGGCAGAGATTCCCAGGGCCTTAACATGCTAAAAACCAAGGTGGAACTGGACTTACACCCCACTTCCTGGCACAGCCAATTAAGCCTTTGTTCCTGCTACTGTCCTCTGGATGCCTTGGAACAACATACCAGGGAGCTGGGTGAGGCCTTGCTCATCTGGGCCAGGACACGAGCTTCTCCACAGGCGGTAGCCAGGACCCAGAGGACCGGAAAGAGCAGAGGGAGGATGGGGAGCATGCCATTCACCTGAGAAAGAGCAAAGCAACACCAGGATCCTAAGGAGATGCTGTTCCAAAAGTGCATCACCGGAGGGTGATGCCCTGCCACACAGCCATCCCCAGGGAAGAGAAACCAGCTATCCCGGGAGCTGAAGGGAAGGCAGGCCAAGGAGACACATTCTTAAGCTAAATCCTGGGATGCTGTGGGCTGCAGAGAGGGAGGAACAAGACAGAGACGCACAACGGGAAGAAAGGGCCCCCCTTGCCTGGAGCTGGAGAAGAGTGTACTGCCACGAAGTGACTCCAGGTGCATTGAACATGAAGCGTAGGGCATTGGTGATGAGAAAGCCAGCCTGTGGGGACAGGATGGGCACTGCCTTAGTGCCTTCCCCCAGGGAGGGCTTGAGATGTAGGCCCCTTCCTTTGCCATTCACACGCCGGCTCACTCTGACCTCTCTATATGCACTCTCCCCTGCCCTGCAGCCCCTCACGCACCAGGACCACCGGCACAGCATAGTGAAGCATCACGGACTGGACTGTGAACCTTTCATTGTCCAGAGCAGTGACCGGGCGCGACAGGGCCGTGTCCAGGCACCATCTGCAAAAAGAGGCAAGCCTCAGTCTCTCTTGGGGGAAGCCACGCCTCAACAGGGTTCTGAGCCTCTCTCCTGGACAGACCTTCACCAGATGCTTACAAGTCCTGAAATTCCCGAGTTAGCCCTGGCCCTGAGAGAGGAGCTGTGGCCACAGTCTAAAAATGCTCACAAGACACTGAGCAGGTGCCATCTACCAGCAGGGCCAGGAATGATGAGACCCTTCCTTGTCACAGGAAGCCCTGGAGGAGAAGGCATCAGGGCAGGACAGGAGAGAGGCAGTGCTACCTGATGTTGTCAATCACAGGAGTCTCCAGGACCCGGAAGAGCCGATGCTGCTGGGGGTTCTGTGGTCCTTTCTTCACTTCTCCCCTCGGGGAGGGTGGTGGGGAGAAGGGCGGGAACAGGTCCCCTGGCTCCAGGACAATGTGCTCATCATCCTGTCAGCAGTGACGCAAAGGGAAAGGACCCTGTCAGAGTGCATTGTGGGTTGGGAGTGGGGACGTGGGGGCTGTTTTGTTTTAGGTATCGTGAAACAGTCCCAATGTACAGCTCACACTGCCCTGGAACCCACAATCCTTTTGCCTCAGTATCTACTCTTCCTGGACAGTGCCAGCCAAGTAGAAATAGCTCCCAAGATCAGGGTCTCTCCACTAGCAATGAGCCTGCTGGGGTGGGACCCTATGGGACTTGGGTTTCTAGGACTTGAGGATCAAAGAAGCTAGCAACAGCAAGGGAAGGTTCCAGACCTGCCCCAGTGCCCTTGTAAATCCCCAAGCTAGCCAAGAAGCTTCAAGAACTAGTCAAAGGACTCCTACGCTAGAAACTAATTTGGGGTATTCCCCCAGTTGTTCCCTCTACCTTGATGCCCCTCAGTGAGGCGAAGGACTCCTGGCCAGGCCTCAGGGCTATGATGTCTCCTTCTACCAACAGGCTAACTGGCAGGTTTACCAGGTGTCCATCTCTATAAGCCCAGTGCAGGGACCAGGAAGGTGCAAAGGGCATGTGAAGGTCTGGATACATAGCATTCGGCCATATGATCTCCTTCCCGTCCTTGAGAGCATCTAATGAAAACAGAAACAATAGCTCTGGATTGCAAACCTATTCCGTGGATGCAAATTCACGACATATTTCAATACCTTCCCTGAGAATCCCTCCCTATATATACCCAAGTATATCAAGGATGATCCCAGTACTGAGGGAGAGAATACAGAAGGAGTAAACCTGTCTGTCAGGCAACAAGAGATGACTTCTAGGAAGAGGGGGACGGCATGGGGCATAGGCCAGGAAGAATAGGCAAGACTTTATCAGTTAGAAGCAATGAAGGAGAAGCAATCCAGATGGAGATGAGCAGAACACACACAAGTGAGCTGGACAGAGGGCTCTTAGACAGGAGATCTTATGGGATGATGGACAGTAAACAGAGAGGCTAAACAAGGCAACTGGAGCCTATGGAGAAGCAGCTCTCAGGAGCTGTACGTGGCATCTGGGCTGGCCTGGAGAAGCAAGAGGGGGCCACAGGAGGCACCTGCCAACCCAGACCTATCGGGCTGGGTCTGGACTGGTCATCTGTGACCTGTGTGGCCACTAGGCAGTCAGGCCAATGGTATGCCTTTTTCTAATCCTGCTTTTTCCCATCCTTTTCAGAGAAGAACCTGAAGCGTTAAGTGCCATAGCTTCTCTGAAAATATCACATGTCCCCGGAAAGCAGAAGCCATGGACTTTCTAAGCCAAGTCCTCCAGCTACAGTCAGAGTTCCATAAATGATGGGCAGAATGTGGGCAGTGCCCCTCTCTCTTCAGAATACTTCTCTGCTGAGGTGCTGGCCTGCTCATCGTGGGCTCTAGCCTTCTCCTCAACTCTGTTTTCTGTAGACAGCTTAGCTTCTTACTCCTCTGGGCCAGTATCAGAGGACAAGAAAAACCCTCCAACTTCCCTCACCAAGGGAAAGAGTCTTTGCCAGTCTCCCAACACCAGAGCCCTGAGCACTACCATTAGCTTCTCACTAATGGTACCATTAGCCACTGCCTGGTGCCCACAGCCATCCTGCAGCCCTCACTGTCCTGCTGAAGAGGGCAAAACCATCCTGTAACTCATAAGGGTGAAAGCCTGGCATGCCTTGACACATCACAGTGTGTCTTTCTACAGACCACTCTGACCCTTAGCCTCACCTTGGATCTGGTCAATGATCCCCCGGAGCCTGCGCTCTACCTCCTGGCGCTTCAGTCGATCTTGACGCCCGATGAGGATGAGGTTGAGGAGCAGCAACAGGAACAGGGCAGAGGCATTTACCAGCTCCACCCCATGGCTGGTGTGGAGGGAAACAGATGAGCATGGATTTCCCGGGAAAAGGCTTCCCGGCCAGCTCCCACAACCCAGGTCTTGCTTGTTTCCTGCCTCTATCCGAGTCTCTGTCCCCAGTCAGAAAGGGAATTCTTCTGCACTCAGGTCACTACTGAGGCAGCTCTGACAACAGTCCCCTAAGAGCCCTGGGATATCATAGGGGTCAGTATGAAGCTTGCAGAAGGCTGGTCCCTGCTTACCTCCCGGCTGGCTGGCCATTGCAGCAACACAGCAGCAGTACAGTCAAGAGCATGAGGGAAGCCCCCGGCCAGTGGAAACAGGAGCAGCGGTTACCAAGGTGTAGGAAACTGTTCCTCCACCTCTCCTAGAGCCACATGACAGGCAGGCAGTGAGACTCCCAGCTTGCTCCTATATGCCTACATCCTAAGGCCACCTCCAGTGAGTAGGGTGGGACACCACTCCCAGAACACTAGAACCTTCTCACTGTGTGACTGAGTCTCCACTATTGGGGACAAGCACAGCATGTTCCTGAGACAGGGCCTCCCTGCTTCTCTGCCTACCCAGCCATGCTCCAGACACCCCTGAGGAAGCTTCACCTTCCACGTAAGACATTTCTTCCGCTCTTTGAGATGTTTCTCCAACACAGCCTCCAGCTGTTCCTTCAGGATACTGAGGGCCTTCCGGGTAGTCAGGCCCAGGGCCAAGGGAGGATCTCCCTGCAGAGAAGTAGAAACAGTCAGCACGTCCCCAGGGTCCTGCCCAGACTTTGATTGCAGGCTCTTCTTCCCCATCCTAACCCCCTACACTCCCTACAAGCCCAGTCAAAATAAAAACAAAACCAAGTACTTCTCAACTCAGCCTATTCATTCATCCACCAACCCACTGAGCAGTCTTCCAGCTCTGACCAGACGCTTCTTGCTAACCATCCCTTGCCTCTGCCCCATTTCACTTCAAGATTTCACAGGTCTTTCAGATTTTACAGACCAAAAGATAACTATTTTTTTTGTTGTTGTTGTTGCTGTTTTTTGGCTGGTTTGGTTTGTTTTGGGGGGCAGGTCCCTCCATGTACCTTGGCTGTCTCATTATGTCGATTAGGCTGGCCTTCAGCTCAGAGTCTCCTAAGTGCTAGGATTAAAGACATGCATCACCATGCCTTGTTATATCCTTCCCCCCTTCTCCCCCCCCCCACCTTTCCTCTTGGGTTTTCTGAGACAGGGTTTCTCTGTTTAGCCCTGGCTGTCCTGGAACTCACTCTGTAGATCAGGCTGGCCTGTAACACACAGATCCACCTGCCTGTGCCTCCTGAGTGCTGGGATTAAAGGCATGTGCCACCACTGCCTGGAATATAATTATTTAAGAGAGCTAACTCAGATATTGTGCTTAATTGTTTTGGAGGAAGGCATTTACGAGAAACGTAGGGCTGCTGACATGGTTCTGCCAGTAAAGGTGTGGGCTCTAAGCATGATAACCCGAGGTCAAGCCTCAGGACCTATATAGTAGGAAGAGAGAACCAACTTCTACAAGTTGTGTTCTGACCCACCCCCCCCCACACACATGTAATAACTTTTAAAAGTTAAAAAAGAGACTCTACCACCTTTGCCTTCTAATACCATACTATTTTGCAAGACAGGATTTTGCAACACTAAAGATTAGGCAGAACATAATCTCCAGGGGAAGACTATTCCCAGGGAAAGAAAACACCGTGACTCCACCACACTCTCCCACCACAACCGGCCCTGGGCAGGGAGACTAGACATGTGAAGCTGGGTGACCTCACACCTGGTCCACGCTTCATTCAGAGTGACCCCTCCTCCATTTCTGTTCTTCCTCCTGCCTCACAGCCCTCCCTTGCCAACTGCTGAATGTTTGCAGGGAGACCTCTGCAACAGTTGCAGATTGACCTGCCACCTATGTGCATTCACAGCCTACACTGCAGTCCCAGCCAGGCCTGTTCCCCATATAGGCCTGTCTACTGACTTGCCTCAAAGCTGCTTCATGGGGAAAAACCCTCCAAATGCATCCCAACCCTTCCTGCCAGTCACCTTTCCTCCCACACTACCACTACCCAGGCTCCAACCTCCCCCCAACACACACCTTTTCTTTCCATCCCCTTTACCTTTTCCAAACCCTCTGAAATACCCCAGCCAGAGGCAGACTCCCTCAACAGCTTGACCCACTTTACATTTTTACAACACTTCTTTGGCTGCGTCAGAAGTCTATAGTGGAGAACACGAATCTGCCACCTTGGTCTTGGGGTACAGCCCCGAGGGCATGGCCTTGGAACCAGCTTAAGATTTGGGATATGCGTGCATAAGATCTCTCTCTGTCAGGGAAGACTGGACCAGGATTATGATTCACCCTTTTGTATGAGTGAGTGCTTTCTCTAGAACCCTTTAATAAATAAATAAATAAATCTTTTCTCTGTCACCCATGATTTTCTCACATTATCTGGTGCCCAACATGAGGCTCGAACCCACAACCCTGAAATTAAGAGCCTCATGCTCTACTGACTGAACTAGCCGAGTAAAAAATTAAAGACATACATGGAAAAGATTTCTGACCTGATTTTAAAAGGAAAATTAAGGCTTTATCAATTAACAGGAATGAGCCCAGCAGAAATTGTAGTGCCCTTAACTAATAAGGAAATTTCCTCCCTGTTTAAGGATAACGAACCTTGGCAAAGGGCTTGCAGTAATTTTTGGGGAGAGATTAACAACAGTTATCCCAAAACAAGAGAGTAGAATTCACAGAAATAACCAGGTGGATTATTCCTGACATTGTATGGCAAAAACCAACCTCTGGAGTCCCTACATTCTATATAGATGCAAATAAATCAGCAAAGGCAGAATATAATTAGGACTTTTAAGTAAAGTGGTTAAAAGCCATTAACAATTCTGTACAAGACAAAATCGTATGCCATTCTTAAGGCACTAATGGACTTTACTACCCCCTCAACATAGTTATCAACTCTCAATATGCAGAAAGATTTGTTTTACATATTATATATTTAAATACTAAATTTATTCCTGATAATACAGAATTAACTTCACTGTTTATACAATTATATGAAATTATCAGAAATAACATCCTATACATGAACACACACCAGATCCCATACAAGTCTGTCAGGTCCTCTAGCACAAGGTAATGATGAGATGTATCAGTTATTAATAGTGTTGGAGGCTTCAGAATTTCATAAGAAACACCACATTAATAGCAAAGGACTTTTCCATCACTCGACAACAAGCCAAGGAAATTGTAAAGAAATGCCCTACTTGTTCCCTCTATAACCAAACTCTATTACCTAGAGGAACTAATTCCAAAGGTATGCAAAGAAATAAAATTTGGCAGATGGATGCGTTTCATTTTACAAAATTTGAAAGATTAAAATATGTAGACAATACCACTGACACCTATTCAGGATTTCAATGGGCAGCTACTTTGAGCTCTGAAAGGGTTGACTCTGTAATTACACACCTATTACAAGTCATGGCCGTAATGGGTACTTGTACAAATTAAAACTGATAATACTCCAGCATGTCTCCCATAAAATGAAAGGTTTTTTTTTACATATTATAATATAAAGTATATTACAGGTATACCACAATTCTACAGGACAAGTGATTGTTAACGATCTAATTACACCTTTTAAAAAATGCTTAATAAACAGAAAGAAACTAAATCTCCCAAAGATAGATTGTATAATGCCTTATTAATCTTAAATTTTCTTAATACAGATGAGAATAACAGCTGTGGAGAAACACCAGATAACAAAGCAAACAAACAAAAAAACAAACCAAACCATTGAGCTAAATCAGCCTGTCTACTTCAAGGATGTGCTGACCTCAGAATGGAAACCAGGATATGTGCAATGTTGGGGAAGGGGCTTAGCTTTTGTTTCTGCAGGAAAAGAAAAGCTATGGATACTATCAAAATTAATAAAGATTCAATCCAAACAGAATAAACCTCTTGATGAGGAGAAATAGCGGCTCACCCACCGGATATGACAATTCTCTAAGCTGTAAGGAAAACTCACCTAACAAGGGTCGGGGCAGGGTTCTGTTTTTGTTTTTACAGAAAAAATAGAAATATCTACTTTCAAGAAGTCAAAAGACTTTGAACATCTAGACATCTATACAAAAAAGAAGGCTATCCAAAAAATAAATAAATAAATAAGAGGCAAAGAAATTTTGGGCCTTTTGGTACCAATTATACTCTACAGGGTAAAAATCTCACCTACACCTCTTTACCTCTAAGGGCAGTTGTGGTCCCAACTAATTATACATCACGCTGGCTTTGGAGTTGGAATGTGGCTTTCTCCTTCTCGAAATCCAAACATACGGTTAAAAAAAAGAATGAAGAGATTCTGTCTCATATCATAAGAGCCACCTAGTATGGGATAAAGAAAGCCAATAACCTAGGGACTGTTACTGTCAAACTCTACTCTCACTCTTGACTCTCTAGAACTTCTCTTTGAATACAATGTTATCCTAAAATTTAAACTTCAAATTTTGATAGTCATATGTTTAATTTTTCTACAATGAACAATAAATTTCCTACACTGATCTCTGAAATCTCCAGAAGGAAGATGGGCCCCCACGACAATTCTACCTCGTTTATAATGATGCTGATGAGTCAATAAACATCACTCCAAGATTGGCTTTGAACTACAAACTCTTCGGGGCAGTTCCCCAATGGCTTACTAAGACTATCCATCATATTACACCTCTAACCAGAACTTGGGACAGCCCTGCCCAGTGCGCACAGACTGGCTACAGATGTTACAGCCAGTCCTATGAGACTTAACTGTTTCAGGTTTTCACAAGACCCTACAGAGATCTCCCCTCTGCCAGACAACAGGAAGCAATTCTAAAACAATGATGCCCCCCATCCCTACAAGTTTGTTTTGTGGATAATGGTCATCTGTTAGGGGTTGACTATAAATTGTATTAGGGTTGGGGGTAAAACAATAAAATTAGACTCAGGAATTTCCTTTGAGAAAGAAAAAGGGGGACAGATGGGGTAGGATATTAAGGTAGATTATTGTATCTATTTGTAAACTAAGCAAATTATGAGCTTCAGATAATTTTCACTGGTATGGATTCTTGTATATTGATACAAATGTAAATTATTTTTCTGTTTAAGATAATTTTTATACTGATATAAATTCAAATCTATGTTTGTCATATTTTACATGTGTTCCTACTTCTATTAAAAATATTTTGCATATTGATACAAGTGTAAAATTATATTCATCATATTGTATGTATCTACCTCTGTTTAGGATATTTTGTATATTGATACATATTAAGGATATTGTTATAACTTTTCAGTATACATTTCTACCTCTGCTTAAGATATTTTGTATCTTGTCACAAATTCGAAGTAATTGTCTTTATACTGTATATCTGTTTACAGGTTGTCTATTTTTAATAATATAAAGCCTTAGTCCTTACGTCGTTTAGGTTGATAAAATTTACAGAATGGGACTGGAAAGATGGCTCAGAGGTTAAGAGCACTGGTTGCTCTTCCAGAGGTCCTGAGTTTAATTCCCAGCAACCACATGGTAGCTCATAACCATCTCTAATGAGATCTGCTGCTCTCTTCTGGTGTGCCAGCATACACAGAGGCAGAGTATTGTACATATAATAAACAAAGAAATAATTACAGATTACAGTCACTCATGTTTGTCATAATTACAATCATGTTAGTTAGGTTTTCTAGATAAACAATAACATGTCAGATGGATAGGCAGTCTTCATACACTTCATAGACCTGGAGAATATGACATTTAATGCTTTAATATCTTAGAATTCTACTGATGTGAGATGCAGTTGCTCCTGGCAACACTGATCTACCCGAGAGGATGTTGGGCATCAAAGACACTCCATGAGGGGTTTGTCTTCTTCTTGATGTAAAATGGCCTGTTGGACAAACAACTGCCCTTGCTTGGTCTGCTGACAGTAAGAGCCTTGTCCAATCTGGACAAGTGGGTCACAAGGAAAAGCAGCTGCTAAACATTGCCAAGACAGAGTACCACAGTCTTTCAAAATTCCTTGCTTCTGAAAATGGTCTGTCAGATATTCTAGGCCTATAGCCAACTATCTCTGTCATTTCTTGCTTTTTGTGCTTACTCGGGTAATATATTTCCCTTCTCAGGTCTCTGATGGAGTTGAAGACTGGATAGTTATTGTAGTTATAATCATCTTGTATCTTAGCTGAGAACATATTAGGTACTGGATTCAGATTCTTTGGGATGGGACAGCTTTTGGAGTAATCTTTGTATTTTGTCACTTACCAATGTTCTGGACATCTGGTATGTGTTCCTTGCTTGACGTTGTTCTTGCTGGTTGTAATTTGACTTTATGTTTACTCTCTCTCTCCTGGACATTACTTGATAACTGTTCCCACTGTATATAGTTTTGTATTAGGTTTTGAACTTTCTTATTTAGACAAAAGGGGGAGATGTAGTGAGGAACAGTATCTTCCCACCTGGGCATTGCATATAGCCCCTGGGACATGTTCTTGGAGTCAGCTTAAGATTTGGGATACACATACACACTCACTCACCGCACCCCCCTCATGCTCCTGAATGGGACCAGCAGAGTGAAGCTGTGAGGGATCAGCCCAGTCTTCCAAGGATGTCATGTCTGTATCCGCCCTTTTGTATCTGTGAGTGCTTTCCCTAGAACCCTTCAATAAATAAATAATCTTTCTCAGCCACCCGTGATTTTCTTATATGAAGAGTTAGTTCTCTCCTTCTATCATGTGGGTCCATCTTTATCCACCGAGCCTCTGCAGCCTTGTACCTGCTCTGTGAGGCCTTAGAGGCCTGTGGCCTCCCGGACTCTCCGTGTTCTTCCTTCGGGAGTCCTTGCTCCTTCAGCTTCTATGAGAAGGAGAGTGCCTGCGCCCTTCCTGGCCAAGGACACACTTGACACCAGGCAACTCTCACTTCTTCGATCTTAGCCCAAGTATCAGCTCCTATGAGAGGGACAGTTCCGGAAAGCCCAGAGTGACACTTCAGGTCTAAAGGCATTGGGGCAGCCTCAGCTCTCAGCTTGCACCTTATGGAACTGAGTCTAGATTTGCATGCCTGGATCTCTTACTGTACCTTAAATTCCTTGAATTCGGGGACAGTATTATTTGGTACAGAATTGAAGATGAAGTATCCATCTCCACAAGCCCTCCCTGCTGAGCCACAACAGATGGTGCTGGGCACACACAAGCTCAATGAACAGCTGGTGAATGGATGTGTGAATTAATGAACATACAAGTAGCTTCAATGACCCAGTGGCACCTTAGTGAGGGGACATCAGCACAAAGCCATGCCAGCCAGGTGGTGGTGGCCCACGCCTTTAATCCTCAAGAGGCAGAAGCAGATAGATCTCTGTTTGAGGCTAATCTGGCCTTCAGAGAGAGTTCCAGGACAGCCAGAGAAACCCTGTTGGGAGGGGGGGTAGACAGGCCTGTCTGGACACCACCCTGACCCCCCTGCAACAAAACTTCTGGGATGAACCCGATGAGGGGATGAATCTGCTGGACAGATCTCCTGCTGTAAAATACTAAGGCAATAAATCGGCCCAAGAAACCGAGTTCCTGAAGGCAACAAGTCTTTCCCAGAGTCACCTGAAAAGCTCCCATCAGAAAAAGTCTAAGCAAAAACACTGAATCCTTAGCCCGAGATACTTCCAGGCTGTCTCTTGAGAGTGAAGAGCTGCAGGGACACAAAGGCTGTCTGACTCCTTTCCACTCCGATGGCCCCACTTCTGTCTTCTGCAGGGACCTGTTCCGGCTTTGCCTATTGTCACTCTGCACTTCTCTTTCCTGACTAATCCCAAAGGTATCCCTGGCTTTCTCTTTGGCCATTTGGTTTGGCCCTGATGGGACATACACCTCTACGATTCTACCAAGGGCTACTAGGCCTGAGGGGAAGGGACCCAATGCCACATACAATGAATTGTAGGTGCTCATGAATAGCATCCCCAGTGTTGCCTCTCACTGGCCACCTCAGCTTTCCATAGTGTGTTTACCCCAAGATTCCTAGCTTATTCTATTTTATTTATCTGGTTTTTATCTGTGTAGCCCTAGCTGTTCTGGAACTCTCTCTAGACCACGGTGGCCTTGAACTCACAGAGATCTGCCCAAGTGCTGGGATTCAAGGCAATTACCACCGCTCTTAGCTTCTTTACCTAAATCCAATAGGATCCTGAACCTCCAGAGCCCAGGGTCCAAAGCAAGTGTTCAGTGCTGCTAGGGTCTATTATGCAACCTCTTAGAAGGGCAGAGGCCTTCATGGGAGTTGTAGAGTAGAAACACAAAGCACTATAAAGGGCAGGCTGGGCCTATTCCTCCCTGTCAAAGAAAGGAAGAGGATCTGGGCCCAGAAGAAGCAGCCTAGGCCCCTAGCACCTTCCCTCACACTATCCTGCTCCTTTGGCTTCCTCTTCCCGATACAAGAGTTTCTGGGATGGACAGGAAGTTTCTGGGATGGGGGCCTGGAAGAGACTCAGGTTGCATGCCCAAAATATGGAGACAAGCAAGAAATGAATCCAGACGAAGTGCCCAGGCCGTAAGCTTACATGGGAAACTGATAGATCTTGAGCTAGGACCTTATGCCCTGGAAGGAACAGTTCCCAGTAAGACTGAGAAAAACCTATGAGAAGCCAGAGAACCATGGAGGCGTCCTCTAGCCAGGCCTGCAGAGCACTCACTGGCTACCCTGGGCTACACTGTGGCCACCCTGACATCTACTGCCTCTTTCTCTGCAGTCCTATGCACAGGACTGCCTCCCGTGTCATCACCTGCTCTCCCTGTCCCAGGTACTCTGCTCCTCTCCAGGGGATGGAGGCATGGTCAGAAGGTAACAGAGCTCCATGGACAGGACAGAGTATCTGCATGCATCTGCCCCCGCATGCATGTTGTGTCTGGCCAGGGGTACCAGCTCCAGACAGGGGATTAAAGACGACAGTGCAGCAGAGGGAAAATAAGCTGTAATTACATACTGCCCAAAGGAAGTGCCTGCCCACACAGGCTAGCCCTGTGGTGAGGACTGGGCCTTCTAAGACAGCCTACTCTCCACAGGTTCAACTATGCCAATGTGATTGCTCACCCCTCTGTGGCAGGAGGGCCAGAGTTCAAGGTCAAATCTCCGTTTCCCCTACTGTCTGAGCTTTCCCCAGGTAGCAGAGGATCCAGAGCTAGGGTGTTCAGTGGAAAACCACCGTACTTTCTGAATGAGGCACACACTGGTTGGTAGGGAACAGAGTGACACAGGGTATCCTGTGTTCCCAAGAGACCCGAAGAGACACAGCAAGTTCCTATTATCTGAACGATAAATAACCTAAGTCAACACAAGCTAAGGTGAAGGGTGAGGAACATTCCAATGTGCCCTAATTAAGTTCCCAAGGCTAACAAGAGATTTCTCCTGCTTCTCTGACACTAAAAACTCACCCCTTTCCTGATACTGGCACCTCTAGATCTATTCTTGGGGGCAGGAGTGAGGCTTCCACCCCAGAAGGACCAGGACAGAAAGACACTGAAGTCTTTCAGGCAGAGCCAGCCCTTCCCACTACCATCGGCACACACTCCTAGATGGAGCGGAGAGGTAGTTGTTTGGTGGATTGGTTCTTGTTTTGTTTTTCTGAGACAGGGTCTCACGACATGATCCTGGCTAGCCTGGAACCCACTATGTAGACCAGGCTGGTTTCAAAGTCAGAGATCTGCCTGCCTCTGCTCCTAAGCACTGAGATCTGCCCACCATGGAGGGCAAACAGGAAGTCCTGACTCAGGAGGCTGGATGCCATCACAGGCTGAGCTGGATCTCTCTGGCCCACCACTAAAGGGTGGATTAAACGTTCATTCATGGGAACAAAAGGTCAGCGACGGACAGTCACAAGCAGTAATCAGCACTGAACAGGACACACTGAAAGGTGTAGAACTCAGCATCAGTTGGTCTACAGAGCTGTCTAAGAGCGGAGCACTGAGCTTTATTGCACCCGCCTTGGCGAGAAGCCCCAGCACCTCACCAGTGTCCCTGTAAAGCACGTCTGAGGTTCTCTCCACTTTTTTCCCTACTCTACCTGCTTCAAGAGCAGCAAGATTATGGCAGTACATTCAGGAAGGCAGGTTACAAATATGAGCCCTGACAACAGGTGAGCACCAGTTACAATCAGCTGAACCAGCCCCTTCACCCGGTCACCCGGTACAGCTGCTTTGATCAGTACAGACAGAGGAATCCAACTTGAACCCAGCACAAACCCAAGTCCCTGAAGGATAAGTCAGCCACTCCTTATCCCTCTGTGTATGGCTGGCACATCTGGGTGCATCTGCAGCTGGTAAAATCAGAGGCAGACAGCACAGCATACCCTCCTTCCTTCCTCATAAAAGCTCATGCGGACCTCAGCACTTTCACCCACCTGCTTCCCTACCTAGTAGCCACTGACTCCTGAAAAAGTCCCCTTCTTATAGAGAAGGGATGGCACCCAGGCCCTGAGAATCTGTCACCTGGACACGGAGTCTCGGAGTCTCGGGTAGCAGCATCCTTCCCCTTCTGGGAAATTCAGTCCCCAAAGCTGTTCTGGGTAACCTGAAAACCTGGCTGGCCATTCCAAGACATGCTAGCCTTTTGGCTCTCGGTCTCCATCTCCTTCCAAAGCCCTGGATGGCCAAGGCTCATGCCGGCTGCTTCCTGCTCTGCAGCATCTTCAGGCCTCCTTTGGCAACCACAGCCCAAAGCCTCCCTCTCAAGCAGGAAGGAGGCAGTCAGAACTGTGAGAGTCAAGCGGGCATACTCACCGTGCTGTGCTTGCCCTGGTGGGGGATCCATAGCTCTGCCTGCTTGAAGAGCATGGGGCAGAGCCTGAGGGACAAGCAGTCAGGTTCAGTAACTCCCACCACCACCCTCAAGGAGAGAGGGGGAAACAGAGCAGAATAAGAGAGCAAGAGAAAGATTGTGTGTGAGAGAAGAGGGGAGAGGGCTGGACCCTGCCTGAGTGAGGCCGGAGCTGCAAAGAGAGCGGAGCTTCAATCTGCTGATTAATTCAGCCTATTTCCAGTCACGCTGCAGATTCAGGGAGGGAGGAGGAGGCAGCAGGCAGCAACAGCAGCCCTGAGAGGGAGGGAGGCTGAGAGGGGGAGGGAGGGAGGAAAGGGGAGGGAGGAGGGTGAGGAAAGGAGGCTTGAGAGGTAAAAGTTGGTCCACAATTTGCCCAATATCTGAGTTTGGCCCTTCAGAGGAGACCAGTGCAGGGTGAGCACAGAGGCAAGATACAGCTAGAGGATAGACAGATGGGCAGAGGGACATTTGGATAGATGAAAGAAGCTGTCATGGGCTTGGGGCCCCGAAGGCAAAGGCTGGCATCTAGGAGTACTCAGGGAAACATAAATACCAGACCTCTAGCCAGACTACCTGTCCTCTGCCCCCGGGTCATTAGTTAGGACCTCATCAGAGCTCCTTGCCACTCAGAGCATGGAATCTGGGCAACATCAGCCTTCCATGGTGAGAGCTACAGGAAGGAAGGAGGGGAGAGAGCGGTGCCTTATTAATAGCAGCACATCCTGCAGCAGGGAGGGGTGGCCAGCAGGATTCCAGCAGACTTCTAGAGGCCCAGGGACCCAGTGGAAGGAAGAGACCAGAAGCAGCAGAGGAAAACAGCAAGAGCAGATAAAAGGGCCTCTTAGGATTTGAACACCTTCTTTCTGGTGATGTGGAGATCCCACATGCTACTGATCCACAAAGGGAAGCATTGCATTTAGGCACAGCAGAGACCAGGGCTACCTGGGGACACCTGCATCTTTTTTTGGTTTGATTTTTGTTGTTTGTTTGTTTGTTTGTTTGTTTGTTTGAGACACAGTCCATATAGCTCTGGGTGTCTTGAAATTCACTGTGTATGTAGGACCAAGCTAGCCTCAAACTCAAGTGATCTGTCTGCCTTTGTCTCCTAGGTGCTGAGGGTAAAGGCATGTGCCACCAAGCCCAGGGACAGGAAAAAAGGCTTCTACTCTGTACTTTAAGCCTGGCCTGAGTGACCAGGGCTCTAAAAATATGGCTCTGTCAGTACAGACACTTTGGGTAAAGGAAAAGGTAAGGTACTGGGATGGGACTGGACATTCCTCTGCTAATGGATAGGCCACCCTCAGTATGGTGATAGAACACCCTGGGAGAAGACAGCCTAGTGGGTCCCTTAGCTGGAGAGCAGGCTGGAGGCTGAGCATGTTTCTCCAGGGCCCTCTGTCTCCTAGACTACACCCTCTCCAGCTGCTGTGAGGAAAGAGAAAGCCACCCAGTACAAGCCGGCCTCTCCCCTCCCCCTAGCTGGCCTGTGTACCTCCCCGTGGGGCCCCTGCCAAACAGTAGAATAGGGACGAGGGACAGTAAGGAGGGGCTGAGCAGTCCAGAGGTTAAGGGCAGGAAGTCTTTGCTGGGAGCAGGAAATAGGGATGGGCGAGGTCAGCTTCTGTCAGCTTCTGTCGCAGTCTGTGAGGACTATGCACTGTAACCACCTAGAAGGGCTCCTGTCCCTGGCTTTGCTACGTCCCTGCTAGGGTGGAAAGGAGGCAGCGAAGCTCTCCCTGCCCCACTCACGGCACCTCAGAGCGCATAGGGTGGTGTGTAAACAACACCACAGTCCTTTCCTCCTTCCCCCACTGTCTGCCTCAACAATAGAACAACCCTGTTACCTCAGAAACAGGGGCCCAAGCTGCCACAGCTCAGACATCATGTGCCTCCAGAAAGGCAACAGCAAACCAGTCCTGCACTGAGACCTTGACTCCACACAAGCTCTTCTTAATCCTTTTTTCTCTGAGAGGCCCGGGTATTTTATCAGAACTTCCAGTAGAGCCCTGTGTATTATTCAAGAGATCCTTCCCATGCTGGAAAGATCCCAGTTGGTAAAGCACTTGCCACACAAGTCTGATGACCCAAGTTTGATCCCCAGAACCCAGCAAAGATGAAGGAGAAGCACCTCCTGGAAGAGACCCTCCTCCACCTCCTGCATGCTGCGGTAGGTACATGTGCTCCCCAGCACACACCACACACACGTTCAGATCGATGAAAAGGTCCTCACGTAGGTCGAAACCCCTGTGGGTCCTATTACTAAACCGTGCTGTTAGCCCGTCATCCTCTACAAGCTGGTGGCCCTCTCACGTCTAGGGCTCTGTGGGACTAAGACCAATGCTCCATAAACACGGCTGCTGCTGGCATGTGGTTTTTTAGGCTAGGGCTCATGCTTCCACAAACTCCACAAGGGGAATGTGCAGAGACAGAGGTCTATTAGGGTATACAGACATCAGGCAAGAGATACAAAGTCTTCCCCACAGGAGAATATTCTAAATCTACCTCCATCCAAAGACTGCACCTGAAGGCAGGACCTGGACTACTGAAGCCGCTGATTTTAAGAGCAGAGGGATGTTGAACTTAGGATCTCATGAATGCTAGGTAAGGATTCTGTCAGATACATCCCCATGCCTCATCTGAGAGAGGACCTCAAAGTTGCCAAAAGCAGCCCTGAACTCACTCTGTACAGACATGCCCCAAAACTGCAATTCTCCTGCCTCAGCCTCTAGAGTAAGTGGGATTACAGATCTGCACCGTCAGGCCCAGTTCAATCCTGTTGATTAACACATAGCTGTGTTTGGAATCTGATGAGGTGCTTGTCGCTGACCACAGACAGGGTGCCCAACAGTCTTCAACAAGGCTAGGCAGGTTGGGACACAGCCCTAGCACAGCGCAAACAAACCAAATTATACAGCTCTGGGCAAGACTGGCTTGGGATCAAACCCAATCAGAAAGGCCGGTGTCATGCAGCAGTGTTAACTGGGCTACCCTTAACCCTGTATTCACCCTAGCAGGCAATACTGACCTCCCCCACAGACCTCACAGCACCCCCCTCTTCTCTCACACTCAGTGTAAAAGTCCAAGCCGAAGATCTCCCAGAAAACCCAGGTGAGGGGAGCCCAGTAGAAATACCCCCACAATAGCCACACAACAAGAGAGCAGAGCCCACCAGATGCTTCTCCTTCAGGTCCATGGGCCCAGGGTACTTCAGACATGCCCAGATGAACACAGCCACACCTGGAAGGAAGCTTCCTCCCCAACATGGACAAACCCCGGTGAGTCTGTCACAGCCACAGCATCTGGGGAAAAAAAGAGGAAAGAAATCCCATAAATAAGGTCACAGGTCATAAGTCTGGGAGCCTATTGTATAACAAACATGATGCTTCAACTTGGGCCACAGACTGCCAGCACCATGCTGGCCTGGCCCTCTAGCAATATACCTCAGGTCAGCCCTGAATGAGGTTCACTCCAGGAGGCCAGCAGACCAGCTCCAAAGGGGTCTCTAGAGAATACGAGCCTTGTCTTTCAAACTTCACTTTCAGAGGCAGACTATGTTCGGTCCCATGTGTACTCTATAAAGCACTGACTTCCAGCAGCCAGGAAGAGCCCTGGCTAATCAGTGAGCCTTATAAGGATAGTTAAAGTCTACAGTAAAGTCATCTGGGATCTAATATAAGTCAAGTAATCAGGGGCATCAGGAGGGAGGAAAGAGACCGGGCAGAAGCAGGCACACTGTGTTCTCCATGTGTAGAGCACCATGTGCCACACTTGCCAGTACACACATGCCCACAGGTCCTCTAAGCCTCTTGTGTGGGTGACAGGTGCCAGACAGGCACCTGGGCAGAGGTCTGCAAGGATGAGCATGCTGATGAAAGTCCGCTGGGTATCTGGAAGGAACTCAGCACGCAAAGGCTCCAATGTAGCTGTGACAGAGCACATGCTTAGCATGTACAATGTCCTGGGTTTGAACTCAGCAGCGCCCCCCCCCCCCAAAAAAAAGCAGATTAAGTGTGACCCTGACACCCACTCCCTCATTGCCTCACCTGAGCCCTGGCCCTCATCCTCCATCCTGGCAACCAACATAACTTTCACAATCTCAAATCAGGGTATGTTCTCAATAAAAAGTGACACTAGGTATTCTGGTTCGCCTCCTCTTGGAGAAAGAAAGCACTAACCTGCTGATGAGGGCAGTTCTCTGGGGCCGCAGCCAACCTCATTACGAGGAACCAGAGGCCTCTGAGAACTGACCCATAAAAGAGCTGTCGAGAAACAATTAAAAATCTATGTCCAGAAGGCCAGACAGGAAACTCAAGTTTGAGGCCACCAACTCCACTCCCAAATCCCACCCAATTCCTCCAGGCGGCACCCATGCTGATGTCACCTGCCATGCTGCCAAGTTTCTCCCTATTCTTTCCTTTCAGCCAAGACCTTCAATCAAAGCTGAGACATCCCTGTCAGGGTCAGAGACAGTGGCGCTGGAAGTGGCCTTGCAGAGCAGTGACATTCAGTCTTTGGCAACCAACTGGAATGGGATCCTGAGAGAGCAAATCACTTCTCCCCAAGGCCACCCTGACCAGGCAGCCTGAGCCTTGTTTACAACTATGGCTGAGGTTCCCATGACAGCCCATCCCAGCAGGGGCTGAATAAGGTATTCACCACACAAGGAAAGGCACCAGGGTCTAGAAGGGGGATTGTTCCTATTAACTTCTTCTGCCAACACAACCAGAGGGGAATGACTGTGGCCAGCTGGAACCACAGCAGTGCAGAGGGCAGCCAGGAACATGACATTTTTCTAAGAGTCTCTGTATTCTCATCATTCCATACATGGGATTCTGGGAGAGGACTGTTCTTAACATCTGACCTGAAATCAGGAGCAGAATCCTTAAAGGGCCAGCTCTGCCTATAGCCCACTGTGAAAAGGCACTGCGTCAAAGCTAAATGAACAGCCGTGGTTCACATCTCAGCTCCAACAGGTACCAAACAGTACATGATCTTGGTAAGTTATCTGTCCTTTTTAGCTTCTGCTCCTTGTCCTTGGGATGGAGGTGGCGATACCTATTTCACAGCAGGGCTATGAGAACAAGTGCTGGCCCAGGTACAATATCTGGTACTCAATAAATAGTAACCATTACTCCCATTAACAACAACAAAAAAATGACCATCGGGTCTACCCAGGCCAAGAATAAGGACTTAAGCTGCCAAGACTGAGTCTGAGCCTTGGAACTCAACTTCTATACGTTGTCCTCTGAGCTCTACAGATGCATAGTGCCATGTGTGAGCATGCACACTTGTGTACACACACACACACACACACACACACACACACACAACTAAGTTTTTAAATTATATAACAAGAAAGAATAAGAACACAAATGTAAAATGGAAGGAGAGAAAACAGATGGTATAAAGACCTGAAATGAAATGTCTCTTTGCAAAACACAGGGACCATAATGGACCAAAAATGTAGGGAGCAGGTACCCCTGACATGTCCATAACACAACTCCACACCTGGGGCTCTGGGACCATAGCAGAACAGGGCATGGGGGATTGTAAGAGGCAAGGGAACAGGAAATGTCAGGGAAGCTGCACCCAGGAAGTCCTACTAACAAGGCTGCCTAAACAAGGTCACCAGCAATAGATGTCCAACCTGGAGGGAGGGATCTCATGGGCCCCAACCCTAGAACTGCAGGCAACTAAAGATTGCTGATGGTCTTCCTCGGCGAAGAACCCCCAAATTAGTTACCCAATATGAAATAGTCAGCCCTAAAATTATATATGTACATGTAACATCATATGGACCAAGGAGGTTGTACTTAAATACTTAGAAGTATATATTTCTCTCTCTCTCTCTCTCTCTCTCTCTCTCTCTCTCTCTCTCTCTCTCTCTCTCTCTGTGTGTGTGTGTGTGTGTGTGTGAGAGAGAGAGAGAGAGAGAGAGAGAGAGAGAGAGAGAATTAAAAAATAGAGGCCTTGCTGGGTGTGATGGCTCATGCCTTTAATCCTAGCACTTGAGGGCTGAGTCAGGTGGGTCTCTAGGCGTCTGAGGACAGTCGGTCCATATAAAGAGTTCTGGGCCAGCCAGGGCTATATGGTAAAGTCCTGTCTCAAATAAAACAAGACAAACAAACGAAGAGGCTATAAATTTGGAAGGGGGAAAGAACATAGGAAGAGTTGGGAGGAGGAATGGAAAGGAGGGAGATAATGTAGTCAGATTTTAACTTTACAGACGATATAATGCAGGCTCTAGAAGATGATAAGAAATCTACAAGTATAAAGTTGTAAGTTATATAAGTTATATTTCTCATGCCAGCCAGACGGCTGTGTAGGTGGAAGGCCCTCGCTACCAAGCCTGATGAGCAGAAGGCAGTGCCTGACACCCACATATAAAAGGGGAAAGTGGACTCCTGCTTTGTCCTCTGACTGACACAACTACAAACACACACGCCAAAAAATAAACATGTAGAGGCCAGAGATATGGCTCAGTGGTTTAAAGCCCTTGTTCTTGAAGAGGATCATGGTTCAATTCCCAGCACCCACATGGTGGCTCACAGCCATCTATAACTGCAGTCCCATGGGATCTGATGCCTTCTTCTGGTGTGCAAATGTACATAAGACACCCATGTACATAAATAATTTTTTTAAGAAAAATTGTTTCAAGGACAGGTGGGAAGACAGCTTAGCAGTAAAGAGCATTTGCTACTTTAGCAGAAAAGAAGGTTCAGTTCCTAGCATCCACATTGGACCACTTACAAGCCCTGTAACTCCTGCTCTCCATGGGAACCTCTATGCATACGTGCACAGACATATATTCAGACACATTAAACACATGAATAAATCTCTTTAAATTATATTGACTGATTTATGTATATGAGTTTTTCCTGCACGTATGAATGCACATTATGTGCATGCCTAGTGTGCTCAGAGGTGAGAAAAGAGATTCCCTGGGCTGGAGTTAGAGATGATTGAGAGCCACCATGTGGGTGCTGGGAACCAAACTCAGGCTCTCAGAAGAGCAAAAAGTGCTCCTAACCATTACACCGTCTCCCTAGTCCCAAATCTTTTATAAAACAAACAGCAGCAATAATAAAGCAGAGATGGCTGTGAAAACAGGTCAAAGGATAAAGTACTTCCCATGTAAGTGTGGGTGCTGGAGTCCCGAACCCCAGTACCATTTACAAACCCAATGCACAGCAACCCGCCTGTAATCCCAGCACTTGGCAGGCAGAGAAAGTGAATCATCAGAGCAATTGGCTAGCCAGACTACCACATAGCCATGCTTTTGGTTCCATGAGAAGTTCCGGATATCAGTATATAAGGTGAGCAGCAAATGAAGACACTCAACATCAACCTTTGGCCTACACACACACACACACACACACACACACACACACACATACACGCACACACACACATACATACACACACACACATGAATATACACATGCTCTCATACACATGAGAAACATATACATACACACATACACGATATGAATATATAATGCTCTCATACACATGAGAAACGTATACACACACACAAGCATATGCAGAAAGAAAAGTAACCCTTAATTCTATTCAAAATAGCCCCAAACAAGAGGCAGTTCAAGTGTCCATTCTCAGGAGAATGGGTGAACAAATTCAGTCTCCAGATGCAGTGGAACTACCCTGTGATAAAGAGAACTGAGTGGTAATACACATAACCGTCTAACTGAATCTCAATGTGGGTGCTGTATGACACAGGCCAGACGTAGAGCAGTGCCTGGTGTGATTCCACCCATGGAACCACGAGCCCAAAATAACGCTTCCCTCTCCTTTGGTGATGATCTTGGGATTTTATTCCAGCAGCAGGAAGCTGATCATCATACTAATGCTTCACAGAAGAGGGTAGGGGATGATGGCTTTCAAAGTATAAGATATAATATCGTCTATTCCTCGGGAAAAGAGATTTGCTTTGTTCACTCTGGTTTCTCAAGTGCTGGGATGTAAGCATATGCTACCATATACATAAGAGCACCACTGTGTCATAGGGACAAGTATCAAACTTATAACCCTCTGCTCTCTGCCTCCCAAATGGCTGGGACGATAGGCATAAGCCACAGTAAAATTTATAATATAAATAGTTTGGGGGAGCTATTAACAGATAGCTCAGGGCTGGTGAGATGGTTCAGCCGATGAAGACACCTGCTGCCAAGCCTAACAATCTGAGTGTGTGGGGACGACAGTCACTCCTGTGACTTCCATGGGCCATGATACTCATGAGCCTGCACTGTAGAGCAGATGTGGCTTCAGGCAGGTCGGTGGGATGAAGAGATGATGTGTCTAGCCCTTCCGGCCTCTGAAGGACTGAGATACCCTTCCTTAGTCAAGGGCATTTTTTATTGTTCTCCAGTTTATACTTTTTGCAAGTTGATTTCCATATCCTGAAAACAATCCGAAAGCTTCCAAAGAGACAGTGCAAATTCTCAATTAAGGAATATCACAGTGTGGAGAACTTTTCCCAACCAAGTTTGCATATGCTTTGCACCCTTAGGAAACTTCAATCAAGACTCACAGAGGCAACAAGAAGAGTCCAAAGGTTACCAAGAAACAAAGGCTAGATTAAAGCTGGATGCTAGCACTCGGGAGCCAGGCTAAATGAACTCAGCAGAAATTCTCTCACACTGCACACACATATTCGGGCAGAAAAGTCAACAATAAAAATGTAATCTTTAAAAACAACCACAATTGGGGCTGGAGAGATAGCTCAGTGGTTAAGAACACTGGCTGCTCTTTCCAATTCCCACACCCACATGGCAGCTCACAACTGTCTGTAACTTCAGTTCCAGAGGATCCAACACCCTCACACAGACATACATAGAGGAAAAACACCATATAAAGAAATTAAAACAAAACAAACCAAAAAAACCTACATAGGTTGGCCCTTAAGTACTAAACAGGAATTCCAAACAGCAGGTGCTGCTGCAGGGGGCTGAGAGGTGGGGGCTGCAGAGCCAGGAAAGTCTCTCAGAAGAACCGTAGTGAGGCTGAGGCTGCACAAGGGGCAACCCAAACAAAAGCTACAGTCTCAAGATTGTACCGAGGAGAAAGGCACATAGGCTTCTTGGAAGACAGCAGGAGCTGAGGAAGGTGAAGAGATGGGCACGCTACACAGGAAAGGAATCAGAGACTAACATGAGAGGCCCTGAGGAGTCACTGATAGTTCCTCAGGGCACTTAAGTATTTAAGAGGTAAAAGATAAGAGGGACACGGGGAAGACATGGCATGCAGGAGAGTTAGAAGAAAATTATAACAATCTTGGTTTACCACGACAAGCAGCTTAAAAAAAAATGGCTACAGCCATGGGAAGAAGGGATGGATATTTCTGCTGCCAGGCTCAGAACCAAGGCCAAAAAACAACAAAGTCAGGGTCCAAGGCTCCAGCCAAGGGTGAGTTGGGGAGTTGTCTGTCCTTCTAGACCCTTCTAATATAATCTGCTAAGCTTCCACGGTGGCCTTGCTCAACACACCAAACAATATTTGATGGATCCACATTTAGTTAAATATCTCTAATCAAAGGGAACTAATCGGTGTGTTAACGCTAAAATAAATGAAAATTGTCAGTAGCAAACTATCAGGTTTCGTCCTTTGTGTGCTAGTCAATACTTTTTATCAATGGTTTGAGTGAAGAAACATGTTACAGTAATCATAACCCTGAGAAAAATATCAAAGACAGGATCCAAAGAGATCTCAACAGGATGCAAAGACAAGCCAGATCCAATAGGCTCAGTTTAATAGGCAGAATAATATGTCCTCAGCTCAGGTTTTAAAAAAAATACCATAAATGGCTTTAGTCAAACACAATTCCAATGTGTGAGCAAGTGAACATAGGCTACTCAAAGTTCACTGGCATTCAGTCATGTTAGCAAACATGTCTTCTTCCCAGCAAGAAAGACATCTGACCCCTGCCTATACCAGTGCGTGTTTGGAGTACTTGTTCACTTGCACAACACACATTCCTTTTTTGTTTTTGAGACAAAGTACACAGCCCTGGCTGTCCTGGAACTCACTCTGTAGACTAAACTGTCCTGAAACTCACAGGTATTCACCTATCTCTGCCTCCCAAGTGCTGGGATTCAAGGCATGTGCCGTCATTCCTGGTTATTTATGATGCACGCGAATGCCTGACATATGTGTGGCGGCCAGAAGACAGCTTAAGAGGGTGATGTGGGAATGTCTTCCTGTATGCTGTTAATATCAATCTTTAAATAAAGGAGCTGTTTTAGCCCATGACAGGCACCATAGAAAAAGTAGGAGGAGAAATCAGAGCATAGGTAGAAGGGTGAAGACAGAGACAGATCGAGCCAGCCACCAAAGAAGAAACATGTAAGGAACACAGGTGAGCCATTGGCCATGTGGCAGACAGATTAATGGAAATGGGTTAAGATATAAGAGCTAGCTAGCAATCTGCCTGAGTCATATACCCATCTGAATCATTTGGGGTGGGGGGGGACTAAAAAGCAGCGGGCAGCTAAGGGATCTGGGACTACAGGTCTGTGGGTCTGGACCTCTGGCCTAATGGGGCCAAGAAACCTATTGTAACAGATGGTGCCCAAAATGGGGCGAACACGCACATAAATCCAGAGAAAGATGAGAAAAGGCTCTAGATCACAGAAACTGAGCCAAAGCAGCTTCCAAATTTTGTATCTGAAATGGTTCATTATACAGAGATAGCATGGCACTAGGGCCACATTTAAAATGGCAGCAGTGGACTTGCAGCAGGCAGTGTGAGTTGCAACCAGGTCCATTCCTGAAGTCTTACAGAACACGGGATTGATTTAAGCTTTCTGTTTACTTTGAACAAAAAGGAAACAGAGTCAAAGATGGTTTCTTAGTAGCAGCATTTCTTGGGTCTGCTCTGTTTGCTAGCAGTGAACAGAGACGCAGCCCCTTTAAGAGAACTTCCTGACTCAGCTTTTTCTGCAAAAACTATGTGGCTCTTTAAAAGCTCTTCTGGTTGGAAGATGATTAAGGATTCACAATAAAACAGATTTAGATGGAAAAAAAACCTGTAAACAGGTTACAATGTGTGTAAAATGTACATAAGCTTCAGGGAGAAAAGAAAGAAGGTAGAGAAAGTCTTTTAAAAAAGAGAAATAGAGTAATAAAAATATAATAAGCCACATAAAGATGGAAAATAGACACAGAATCTGGATTATGGTTATTATTGTGAGTTTTAAAAAAATTTTAACTGTTAATGAGCTAACTGCAGAAAGACAATGGATTACAATTAAACAAGAATATATATTTTAAAGGTATCTTGATTTTGAAATTTATGGCTAGGGATTTATTGCTTTGGAAGAGTTCTGCTTTTGTTTCCACAGAAGATGAGAACCTGTGGATTGCTTCCAGGCTCTTATGGTTTCATCAACCAAGACCACCTGAAAATTCTCGGATAAGAAGAGATGATCACATCAGCTTCAGGGCTGCAGAGTAAGATGATCCAGTCTCAAGAATCTGTACGATTATCAGCACCTCTTGATCAGCAGGAAGTAGTAATGGAAAACTACATACAAATTCCCAAAATAGTTTATAAATGTTTGTTTTCATTATAAATGGTTAATGGTCATGGTTAATCTCTTTCTAAGAAGAAAAAGGGGATATGGTATATGAGTGATTTTTAAAAGATTACTGAATTTACTTTAAAAATCAGCTGTTAATCTAAAAACATTTTACAGTGGTATGGACTTTGGTTTATTGATACAAATTTAAGGTCAGTTTTGTTATGTTGTATGTATTTTTCTACTCTTGTTTAAGGTATGATGTTTATGTAATTGGTTTAAAATTGTAATATATAATTAAGAAATGCATGTTAGTTAGGATTTTTTTTTCCTTAGGTATACAAAGATATATTTCAATTAGGTAATCTTCAAATACTTCTAAGACCTACAGAATATGGCTTTTAAAATATTTTAATAACTTAGACTTTTCTGGGCAGTGAGGCAGATCTGCTCCTGGCAGCATCAATCTACTTCAAGAGAAAAATGGGTATCGAAGAAACTCCATATGGAGTTTACTTTCTTTGTGGCAAGACTCTGTTATTGTATTGACTACTTGACAGTATGCTGTTTAAACTGGACATGTAGGTTCTATAGGAAAGTGACCTCCAAACTTTGGCAGAACAAGCCGAGATGGTCCTTCAGGTTCCTGATTTGCAGAGAAAACTGCCAGACATTGTTCAGGACTCAAGGAGAAGCGACTGATGAACTGTGCCAAAATAGGCAGAGCAGATTTCCTGCTTCACTGAAACGAAAAGAGACTCTGGGCCTGTAGGCCGAAGATGGATGCCCCAACTTTATAAAGGAACTTTGGGTGACTGTCCAGGCAGATAAGTGTCATCTCTGTCATTTCTAAATTTTGGAAGTTGCTTGCACTTCTGGTTTACTTAGGTAAATATATCCTTCTGCGGTCTTTGATGTAGTTGAAGATTAGATAGTTATAGGTATGGTTTTTTTTTAGTTATTTTAAAAGGTAAATTGGATATAAAACTTTAGATTCACAAGGATAAGGTAGATGATAGAGTATTTTCTTTAATTTTGCTAAATACAAATAGACTAGATATTGTAACTGTAATTCTTGCTTGATGGCTATTTTGCTATGTTAAAATTGAAACCTTCCTTTTTGATTAGACAGAAAGGGGGAAGTGATGTGGGAATGCCTTTCTGTATGCTGTGAATATTAATCTTTAAATAAAGGAGCTGTTTTGGCCCATGACAGGCACCATAGAAAAAGTAGGAGGGGAAATCAGAGCATAGGTAGGAAAAGGGCGGAGTCAGGACAGATCAACCCAGCCACCAAAGAAGAAACATGTAAGGAACACAGGTGAGCCATTGGCCACATGGCAGACAGATGAATAGAAATGGGTTGAGTTAAGATGAAGGAGCCAGCTAGCAATCTGCCTGAGCCATAGGCCAAACAGCATGAAGCTAATATAAGCATCTGAATCATTTTGGGGGGTGGGGGTTAAGAAGCAGCGGGAAACTAAGGGGTCTGGGACTGCAAGTCTGTGGGTCTAGGACCTCTGGCCTAATGGGGCCAAGAAATCTTAATGTAACAAGGGGTTGATTCTATTCTTCCATCACATGGGGTCAGGAACTGAACTCAGGTGGCCAGGCATGACAGAAAACCTCCTCACTGACTGACATGTCTCAGGAGCCCCCACAATACAGAACACAGAGAAGGAAGCAGAGAAGCCAGTTACTGTGGTTCAATTCTATGATCCAGCACCATAAGAAGCCTCCCAGGGTGTGAGGACAACCAGTTCTACATAGCAAGGTTCAGGCCTGGGCTGCAGAGTGACACCTTAGCCATAAGGGATGAATGGAAGAGGAAGAGACCGCAACAAGCTTCCAGAATGGAAAGAACTGAGGGTGCTTCTCCTCCACCAAAAGCACACACCGGATGAAACAGAGCTAGCGAAGATACTATCCAAAGTAACCAGAGACAGTCTTGCTGTGGGAAGCCTCCCAATAGGGACTAGGGCCTCCAGAGGATGGGAAAGACATATACAATGAAGATTAGAGCCAGGTGTGGTGCCTCATGCCTGCAACCCCAGCCTGGACTACATATGGAGACTTTTTCTCAAACATACACACAACTAGTACAAATGAAAGGCAGTATGAGAAATATTTTCTATGCAATTGGAATTTCTTAACCTGATACAGTGGTATGCACGGCACTTGGAAAATTGAAACAGAAGAATTATTCCAAAGTCCAAAGCCAGCCTGGGCTACAGAGTGACTTCCAGGCCAGCCTGATCTATCAAGTGATAATAAGACTCAAAAAAAGCAGAGAAGGAAGAAGAGAAGAATGGAGGGAGGGGGGAACGTATACAAAAGTTAGAAGATGCGCCCTGACATCGAGGATTGTAACACTAGAACACTCAAAGCAATGTGGCTCGATATTCACAGTCCAAAAATAGATCCAGCCATTTTTTTTGGACAATTGATTTTTTTTAAAAAGTCCAAAGAGAATTCAGTAGAGGAAGGAAAGTCTGAATATTCCAATATGAAAAACAGAAAAGAACGTTAACAATCACACCTTACGACATTCAAAAGCCTTGGTGCAGCAACTTTGGACGGAGTGAAGAGACAGCCTATGGAAGAATCCTAACTCTAGACCATACAAAGAATCAAAACGCCAACCAACAAGAAATCAAACAACCCAGTCAAAAAAGAGCTTTCAAAATGGACATCTGGCTCTCAAAAGATAAAATGCAAATAGCCAATAAGCATGGAAAACCATCCAACCTCACCAGCTATCAGAAATGCAAATCAAAACTATATTAAGACTCCATCTCACCTAAATCAGAACGGTGGTTGTTAACAAGTAACAGCTCAGTAGGGGTGGCGCGAGTCTTTAATCCCAGCACTCAGGAGGCAGAGACTACAGATCTCTGTGAGATCGAGGCCAGCCTGGTCTAAAAAAAACCCCAACAACAACAACAACAACACCCCCCCAAAAAATAAACAAGTTCTGGCAAAGACATGAACAAAAAGTTATCTACTGCTGGTTCAAATAAAAACTAGTCCAGCCTCTATGGAAATTCAGTATGTGTGGAAGCCTGCCAAAAAGCTCAAAATAATGCTGGGCATGAAGGTGCACATCTTGAATATCAGCACTTGGGAGACAGAGGCAGGCGGATCTCTGAGTTTGAGATAAGCCTGGTCTTCAAAGTGAGTTCTAGGACTGCAGGGCTACAAAGGGAAACCTTGTCTCAAAAAACAAATAAACAAAAATCTCAAAACAGCCAGGCATGGTGGCACATACCTTTTATCCAAGCACTCTGGAGGCAGAGGCAGGCAAACCTTTGTGAATTAGAGGTTAGCCTGGTCTACATAATGAGTTCCAGGATAGCCAAGGCTATATACAGAGCCTGTCTTGAAACAAAAAACAAAAAAACCAACATGCACATCCATGTTGACCACAGTGCTGTTCACAACAGCTGAGGCATGGAACCAGCCTCGGTGACCAACAGCAGAGCAACAGACAAGGAAAATGTGCCCCATGTACATACACATGGGTGTTTTTTTTCCCCAGCCATGAGAACAAAGTTTTATCATTTGCAGAAAAATGGATGTAACTGGAGACAATATAGTAAGTGAATTAAGCCAGTTTCTTTCTCTCATTTTTGACTTCTAAATTTTACATGGATACAAAAATCTCTCTTACACACACACACAGAGAGAGAAAGAGAGAGAGAGAGAAGCAGAACCAGGAGAACAGAGGGGACAAATGGGAAAGAGAGAAGTGAGAGGGACGGGGAGGATGTGCTCCGTCTATAACAGACACTGTGTGTCCTTAGGTAACACAGGATTAGGTTCAATGAATACACGGAATGAAATTTTTACTAAGAAAAAAGTCGAGCTGGGGAAGGGTGAAACCTTTAAAATATCATGCTAAATGGAGTGAGCTGTCACAAAAGGACAAACACCACATGATTCTTTTATATGAGGTCTCTAGAATGTTCAAAAACCAGACATAAAGTCTTTGCCAGGGGTAAAATAGTGGGGAATGGAAATAGTATTTAAATGATACTTTCAGGTAGAGAAAATAAGAAAGTTCTAGAGATGGGTGGTGGTGATGGTTACACAATAATACAAGTGAACTGAATGTTATAGAACTTGCTAAAATGCTAAATTTCATATAATATATATTTTAGCACCACATACACACACACACACACACACACACACACACACAAAACCAACAAACTTCCGGCTCTGCCTAAGGTTAGCAAAGCAGTGCTCTCTGGAGCTACCAGCTCGGGACAGTTTATGCTCTGGGAGCTCACCTCTGTGTCTCTCTCCAGTGATCTTTCCTATATTTCCTGGCAGTTTTTTGTTTACCTCCCTGCAAAGAAAGGCTGTTTATCAAACGCATCTTCAAGTAGAACCTAAAATTATAAAAACTGAGATCACAATTATGCTAAAGCTCAAAGCAATCAGTGAGATTTGCCAGGTTTAGGGAGCATCAAGGTTGGACTGAAATCTTGCCCTTGGCCTCCCTGCCACATCATGTGACCAGCACTGTTTACTATCATCTCAGCAGCCGCAGGCAAAGCTTATTATTATACAAACCCCTGATCACCAAACCACACACTGGGTCTTTCTTTCGGAAGGAAAACATTCCGGTTCCAAAGGCCGGCCTAACATCTATTTCACCCAGGCCTGGAAACTAGGCTTTAAAACAGTTTTAAAGAAACCTGTATTTCCAGACAGGACAGTGGAAATAACAGACAGAAAGAACAGTGGACAAAAACACAGACGCACATTTACCGGAGGGTGTCAAGGGGGTTGGGAGCCTTGTCACTTGAAAATCAGGAATGGCCTGAGAGGCGATGTGGATCTTTCCAGCCCAGGTTGAGCTAAATACCTTGGATGTAGGCAGTGTTCATTTGACAGCTCCTTTCTGTCTATAGAACTTGATTCCGGAGTCAAATTTAGGGGAAAGGGGCAGGAAGGAACCAAAAACCGTGACCTTTATTTCTCATTTGTTTCTGGAGGTAGGAAGGCTCAGTCTCTTCCCTTCAAGCTGGCACTCTGTAACCACTTAAAATAGAAATGTCAAGTGTTTTCTGTTTTTTCTCCATCTCACTGCCGGCTCAGCCTTTTGTGGTCTAATCATCTATGAGGTCTGGATACCAAAAGGGGTAAGCATAAGTGGACATTCCAGGACAGTTAACTCTCAAACTATCCAGGGACTGGTTATCAAAGGTATGGTTTGCACTATACCTCCCTGCATCTAGGTATGCTGCTTGTAATTCTGCCAAGAGAGAATCTAATAGAAGTTAGAGCTAGTGGAGCAGATGATATTACACTGCAGAGCGTTAGTGGATTCGATCTGAACAGCTAAATCCTGCTCCAAGATAAACCCACATTCTACAGTGGCCTGATCGGAAAGTGACTGCCAAACTTTTTTTTTTTTTTTTTATTCCATCAGGCACTCTTATTTGACTTTTTAGATACCAACTCTCACCTCTGCTTTTGACTTTAGGGTTTTACAGTAGAGAAAACAAGGGCATAATATGCAAATGGCTTTACAGAATTGCAAATGCTGTGGTGCTATGGTTGCTTCTGTAGCATCTTTACAAGGCTCTAAAAGCAGGAAAGCACACCCCAACTGCAACATCGCAGCCTTGCAATGGACTCAACTAACCCTCATAATTCCACCCGGCTGGGGCGAGCGCACTAGATACTGTCAGCTCCGGGCCCTCGGCTGGCCAAGCGCGCGCAGTGGGTGACAACCGTCTTTATTTGGGCTGGGACACCCAGAGGCCTACAAATAAACACTCGTGGCATCAGGATTGGCAGCCCTCTGGCTCAGGGCCCAGCCACGACAAACCTGGGCCAAAGACTCTTTGTTGGACGCAACCTTTATTTCTGACGAGGCAGGCAAGGGGCAAACCAGGACAGAGAGGGAAAAATAACAAAGCAAAACCACTTGAGAACACGAGGGAAGGAGACGGAGGCAGGCGCCCATCCCTCGACTCCTACACAGGGGGATGTCCCCTTTGATGCCACTTGCTGGGTGCACACCCCAGACACTGCTCGCCTTGGGTAAGAACTCAGGGGACGCAGAAGGCCGGGCCCCACGCCCCCTTGCTCCCCACTTCCGGGCCGCTGGCCATTTCGTACTTACCGGGGCCCCCAGACCGGTCTTCCTCGCCCGCGTCCTCTCCCCCTCCCTGCCCCCTCCTCACTTCACGTCCCCGCCTCCAGGGGACGCAGCCATGTCCGTTTCGGGCAGCTCGGAAGCGACTTGCCTCCTTCCCGCGACAACAGAGGTGCAGGCCAACCTGCTAAAGTTCCGGACGCTGATTGGTTGAAATTCGAGATGGCGGCAGTTTCTGATTTTCTTATTGGCTACAAAGTGCGCTTAGCTGTAGCTTTAACCGCCCCTCTGGGAGCCTGGCGGAACTAGGTGATAACTGGCTCTGAAGTGATACCCAGGAGGCCCCGGAGGCTGGGTTCCTACCTTAAGCACGATGTTCCCGCTCTACAATTTTCAGCTGTAGAGAATTGTCGAGAAGTGATCGCACGATTTCCTCCCCATTAGTTTTTCCACTAGAGTGTTCTAAAGCTATGGGGAGGCGATTCTCTTTATTTTCTGAAAAGCCCCTTGAAAGATCGCCTTATATTTGTTTTCTTCAGTTCTCCTTCCTTGTTTTTTTAAAGTCCCTCCGGACTTTAAATATTGCATCCAAGCCAAAGCTGGAGAATCTAAAGCAATACTATTATTTCTGGAAAATCTAAAGCAACGCTGTTATTTCTGGAGAATCTAAAGCAATACTGTTATTTCACCCGCAGTTCATTTGAAATCTAAAGGGAAAAAACAGTTTGAAAAAAAACATTTTCTAGATAATTAAAGAAATCGCCTGGGAACACTGTCTTGGGAAAACAAAATAAGCCTGTGCCAGTATTTACTTCCATTTTCCCAGAGATCTAAGTCTGGGAAAGTTGCTTTAAAAAAAAAAAAAAAATCTGTTTATCAGTTAGGGTCATAGCTGGCCCTGGGGGAAAAAAAGAGTCCCTTTCTTATATTAATGAATTTAATAATGTAATTAAAATTCCTCTTCTCAGCTAGATGAGAAGCCATTTTATTGATTTAACTCTGTTTAAAACAGTTCAACTGTTACCTAAAACATCCATTGAATCATTTTTCTCCAACACAAATATCTGCAGTTTATTATTACAGGTTACATGGAGAAGATTAAAGCTCTCCATTTATCATAGACACTCACAACATGATGGAGGTGTATGCATCTTCAGGCCTCATTGTCACATGGACTCATGAGGGTCTCAAACTTGACCTGGTGGTTCTCTCAGCTTTGAAGTTTCTTTTCCCTAATAACAGCCGATACACAAACGCCTGTCTGGAAGTCTTCCCTCACACTTCCTTCTCAATCACTGTCCCTCTTTGTTAAACAGAACTGGCTAATTGCTTGGGTCTTGGATCTTCACACTTCATTCTGCAAAACATGGTGCCCTGGAAAATGTTGGACAATCATCCTGTCTTTCTCAGGAAACTTGGGGCTACTACTGCCGGCATAATCATACATGACCAAGGAAACCTGGGGAGAAGGGGTTTCTTCAGCTTACACTTCCACATCACAATTCATTATCAAAGGAAGTGGGACAAAACTCAAATAGAGCAGGGACCTGGAGGCAGGAGTTGAAGCAGGAGCCATAGAGGGCGGTACTTACTGGATCGCTTAGCCTGCTCAGGGACGGCACCACCCACAACGGGCTGTGCCCCTCATGGCATCAATCACTAACTGAGAAAACGGTCCTGCAGATTTGCTTACGCCCTGACCTTATGAAGCCCTTTTTTCTTAGTCGGGGCTCCTGCCTCTCTGGTGATACTTTGTGTCAAATTGACATAAAGCCAGTCACTACAACTGGCCCCTTGTCAGCATGACACACAAACACATCTCTTTTTAATTAGAATATTTCCTTTCTCATTTACACCTAAAATATGTTATGAATATCACAATATAAAACATAAATAACTTCAAAAGTGCCACAGTCCTTACAGATTCAAACATATTAAAATATCCTATCTCAGCCAGGCAGTGGTGGCTCATGCTCTTAATTCCAGCACTCAGGAGGCAGAGGCAGGTGGATCTCTGAGTTCAAATCCAGCCTGGTTTACAGATGGAGTTCCAGATAACCAAGGCTACATAGAGAAAACCTGTCTCAAAAACAAAACAAAACAACACAGCAACAAATTCTATCTATTTTAAAAGTTCAAATCCTGGACTGGAGAGGTGGCTCCAGTGGTTAAGCTCACTGGCCGTTCTCCCAGAGGACCTGGGTTCAGTTCCAAGCACCCAGTACATGGCAGCTCACAACTGTCTATTACTTCAGTTCCAGGGGATCTGACACCTTTATACTGTTGAACATAAAACAAAGTTAAATATATTATATATATTTATATTTTATATATAGATATATATTAAAGTTCAAGTTTTTCAGCTGTGGACTCCTGTAAAAATCAAAATTAGATTGAATACTGTCTCACTTCAAGAGGGAAGAACCAGGGCACAGTCACAATCTAAACAAACCAATGTCCCAAAATGTAAATAACTCAGTGCCCAATTATCTGGGCTTCTGAATATTCTTGGCTTCTCCAAGGGGCTTGGGTCACTTCTCTGGCTCTCTGTGACATACACACAGCTGGCCCCATCCCAAGGCTGCAGTTGTTCTTGGTGGTCATCCCGTGGTAGTGACATCTCCGAACTGCCAGCATCTTCTGCAACTAGGCTACACCTTACCAGTAGTCTCTCCTTGCTTTCTTCAGGGTGCCAAGCTTCAATTTCTCTGCATGACCCCTTCAATTCTGTCACTGTCACTGAGGCTGTACCTTCACCAGTGGCCTCTCCTGGCCTCAACTGCTTTCCGTGACCCCTTTGTGCCTTCAAAACCAGCACCACCTGGGTGGCACTTAACACTACCAAGTCTGGCTGCCAGCATGAGGTACAACTCAACCACTTCTGGACCACAGCTTCTGTGTCCTGACTTTCAGGAGACACTTCCCAGAAGTCTTCACCTCAACGATGCTGGCCTCTTCCTGATCACAGCTGATTCTCCAGCCGCAGCTGACCAGACACCACAGGTTCTTCATACAAAGGCACAGAGTCTTAGCTTTCCTCTGAAACTTCACAGGCCAGGCCTCCATGATGTACACGGCTCTCAGTATCATGCTTCAGTCTCCTACAGAACAGCCCACTGAGCTCTCAACACTCAATATTTCTAGCCCCAAGTTCCACAGTCCTTTCCAATCCTCCCCAAACTGCATGGCCAGGTCTGTTACAGCAGCACCCCACTTCTGATACCAATTTATCTTAATTACGGTCGCTATTGCTGGGATAAAACACCATGACCAAAGAAACTCGGGGAGGAAAGTGTTTATTCAGCTTACACGTCCACATCACAGTTCATCATCAAAGGAAGTCAGGACAGGAACTCGCACAGGGCAGGGACCTGCAGGCAGGAGCTGATGCAGAGGCCATGGAGGGTGCTGTTTACTGGCTTGCTCCTCATGGCTTGCTCAGCCTGCCTTCTTTCTCTCTTCTCCACTCCTCTCCTGTTGTCCCCTCCCCTCTCCCCCCTACCCCCTCTAAGATTTATTTACTTATTTTGTGTAGATGAATACTCTGTCTACATGTACACCAGAAAAGGAAAACCTGGTGTTCTTAACCTCTGAGCTATCTCTCCAGTTTTCTTATAATAGGACCACTAGCTCAGGGTGGTATCACCCTGAACCAATATCACTGATTAAGAAAATGTCCTACAGGTTTGCCTAGAGCCTGATCTTATGGAGGCATTTTCTCAGCAGAGTCTCCTTCCTCTCTGGTGACTCTAGCTTGTGTCAAGTTGTCATCAAACCAGCCAATACTCTGCTCATATTGTTTTGCTTTTATTTTGAGACAAGTGTCTCTTTGTAGCCTAGTGGCTCGAACTCACTATGTAGACTGGGCTGACCTCGGACTCACAGGGATCCACACACCTCTGCCTTCCAGAGGCTGAGATTAAAGGTGTGCACCACTACACCAGTAGTGTCCTCTGGGCACCATTTAGATTTTCTGACCATTGCTTGGATGGACTTGAACTGGTTGCCTGCCAGTTTAAAGGGCTGTGAAACACTCCTTTGCCATATCCATAAAAATCTGCTAAAAGAGCAAAATGGCCAATCATGCCAGTGACATATCCTAAAGCCCCTTGGAGAGCTTTCCCAAGGCTCTGAGGGTTTGGGGTTTTTGGTTTTGGCTGTGTCTTTTTTATCTAGCTTTTCACTTTTTTGAAGGTCTCGGGTCTAGGAAGACAGCCCTGAGAAGAGGCCCAAGGCCTTTCAATTTTCTGTCCTAATCTCCTTTTCCCCTTCAGCATTCTTTCAAGAAGGAGCCACCCCTGTAGCTCAGCCCCTTCCTTCCCAACCTCAAATGCTACCCCGTCTTGAGGTCTTGGCTGGGTGCGGTTCCCTGCGCCTGAAATGCCCTTCTGGCCTCCTTGCTTCCTGATTGGCTCCTTCAGACCCTTTCAGATCTGGTAGGCTTTGTCCCTCTGTTTTCTCACAATTGCTTACCACATTGGGTTATATCTTTGGCAGAAAATAATATTAATAATGCATAAGTATGCCGCCTCTCTCCTTCCTCCCACCCTCTGGAGGCAGGTACCAGTAGACGGGAGGAGAGGTGTTTGGGGAGTTGTTTCGGAGAGAGGGAAATGTTGGGATTTTTGCATTTTTGTTTTGTTGTTTGTTTTTTAAAGACAGGGTCTCACTGTGAAGCTTTTTCTGGCCTGGAACTCACTCTGTAGACCAGGCTGGCCTCAAATTCCCAGAGATCCACTTGCCTCCCAAGTTTAGAGATTAAAGGCATCCACCACCATGCCCCACCAGGCGTGATGATACTTTAATTTTTTATTATTTGAGTGGAGCATGTGGGAACTGTGTTATGTGTTTGGAAGTCAAAAGACAACAGAAAAGAGCTCTCTCTCTCCACTGTGGGTTTGGGGAATCAGATCAGGCTTGCATAGCTGGTTTTGGTTTTTTGGTGGTGGTGTATTTGGGGGTTTAGTTTTTGGGTTTTTTGTTTGTTTGGCTGGTTGGGTTTTTTGTTGTTGTCTTTTGTTTTTGAGACAGGGTATCTTATACCTGTGTAGCTCTAGATGTCCTGAAATTTGCTGTGCAGACCAGGCTAACTTTGAATTTATAGCAATTCCCCTGCCTCTGCCTCCTGGGTACTGGGATTATTGGCAAGCACCACCACACCCTACACATGATTGGGATTTGGGGAATTCATATTGTAGCCCAGGCTGGCTTCCAATTTATTATGCCTAAGATGACATGGACAATTGATCCTCCTGCCACTGTTTTCAAGTGCTGGGACAAGTATGTCTGACCACGAAAGAGGAGGGTGCACTTTAAAAGAAGGAAGAGGGCTGTGGGTGTAGCTCAGTTGGTAGAGCACTTGCCCAGCATAAATGAAGCCTGGATTTTGTTCCAACACCACATAAGCCCGACATGTTGGTGCAGACCACTGATACTAGCACTTGGGGGTGGAGCTAGCCTGGCCTACTTGAGACCTTGTCTCAAAAGAGAGGTGATAGGAGGAAGGGGACAGAAGGATCTGAAGTTGGACAGAGCAGGAAGGAGAGAAAAAGGGGCTTTAGGACAGAGCAAAAGGCGTTCTGAGTGATTAGTTAAAATGAGGTTCTTTTCAGATGCTGCTACTCTGCGGCTGTTAAATGATTTCGGAACCAAGGAGGTTGGGCAGGAGAGATGACTCAGCAGTCAAAAGCACTTGCCCCTCTCACAGGGCACTCAGGATGGGGTCCAACAGCCAAGTGGCAGCTCATTAATTTACATCATTCCCCCTTTGATGTTTTCCTCAAGAAACCACGATGGTATCTGAAGTTGCCTGGCAGTTCTTCTTGGATGCCAACTTAGCTTTTTTTGCAGATGGTTGTGTCCGGAGACTGGTACTCAGACTCTCCACTCTAGCGTCTTTAGGCTCCTCACATGTACCGGCTCTTTCTCCCTAAATATATCAGCATTCCTAGATTTCCTCTCTCCTTCAAAGGAGGTGGAAGTAGATAAAGCAGAAAGAGGAGAAAAAATATGGGAGAGAAGGAAAATGCTTTCATCATCAGGTGACGTGGTCTAGGTGGCATGCCTCTGTCAGATTAGTTCAAGGAGCACCCAAAGCCTTCAGCTCAGTTTGCTAAACAGAGAACCACTGCTTTCTCCATTGTGTGGCCCAGTGATGTAGTTGGAAAATGAGTCTCATGACTTCAAAATGCAAGGCTCAAGTGTTATTAAGTCAGTGGAATGACTCTTTCAAAACTGACCAATGAGGGTCGGGAGTGGTTGGGGACATAGCTCAGTGGTAGAGTGCTCGCCACAACATGCATGAGGTCCGGGGTTCAAATCCCAGGAATGCAAACCATCCAAAACATATACAAGGGGCTGGAGAAATGACTCAGATGTTAAGATCACTTGTTGCTCTCCAGAGAACCAGAGTTCCCAACAACCACGGCAGGTGGTTCACAACTGCCTATAACTTAGCTCCAGCGGATCCAATGCCCTCTTTTGGCCTCTGTGGGCAGGTGCACACACACATACACACACACTAATAATACATCTGTTTAAGAAGTGTGCACAAAGCTGGTCCATAAGGGCTGAGGTATGGCTGGGGAGCTGAGCACTTTCCTAGCATAACTAAGGCCCTGGGCTCCATCCATGGCACTGAAAAATACTGGCCAGTGACATGATGCTTTGTTGACCCATTGACTGTTGCCAATCAGTCAATCGGTGTACATTTAGTGTCTCTGGTAAGTGCCCGAAAGAGGCTAGACTTTGGGAAAACTGGAGTGAACAAAACTGATAGGTACTCTATTGTCTGCTTATTAATATTGTGGCGGAGTCGACAACCTCTTAAGCAAACAAATGGTTCTCTCATGGCAACTGTGCAAAGTGTTGAAAAGAAGCCATGATACCAAACTTCTGGTTTTGTTCCCGAGCGGCTGTGGCTTTCCGGAAGCAGTGATGTTTATGGTGTCTCCAAGTTATCTAGAGAAAAGGAAAGGAAGAAGACCGTTCCTATCAGGGGACACAGCGTCAGTGATGGTCACATGAAGAAAGCAGGGGTTTGAGGAGCTGAAGGAGAACCCACCCGACCCAAACACCCAAGGGAAGTTTCTGGAAGCTGGAGGAGTGTGGAAGCAGCCACATTAGCCCTTTGCTCCTATGTCGAGGATTTCGAACTCTATTCTGAGACACCAAAAGCTGGTGGGAAGATCTTAAGCATGCTATGATTGGCATCTGTAAAAAGACTCAAGCTGGGTGTGAATAGGAAATGGATTTCAGAGAAGCGAGAACCGTGTTGGGAAGCTGGTGGGGGAGGGGGAGTTAGCTGAGCAGCCTGGGCGGTAAGAGATAAATGTGTTCAAGAGCTGTTGAACAAAACCTAATGGCTGGTTTGAAATAAGGCTTAGAAAAATGGTAGGATGGCTGATTCTCTTCAACTCTGGGCCTCATGTCACTTCAATTATAATGACAGAAACTAAGGAGGTGGTGTGACTAATGGAGTCCAGGAGTTTGAAGCCAGCTTGAGCAATAGATTGAGTTCCCCAACTCAAACACAAAGTACTAGAGAGGCAGAGGTAGGTAAATCTGTTTGAGGTAATCCTGATCAACATAGTGAGTTCCAAGCCTGGACTATGTAGGGAGACCCTATGTCAAAACAAACAGAAAACAGACCAGTAATCTGGAGGGATGACTCACCGGATTATAAAGCCCATTGACCCAGGTCCAATTCCCAGAAACTAAGGAAAAAACTGGATGCCTTGGTGCAGGGCTGTAAGCCTAGCAGGAAGATTGGAGGTGTAGAAAGAATTGCCCAGAGGCTAATGAACCAACCAGCTCAACAAAAATAAAGGGAGAAAAATTCAACAAGGTAGAAGTGGGAACTGACCCTCCTGGCCTCCATATTTACACTGTGGAACCTGTATACCTATATTCACATAAGGAAAGAAGGAGGGAGGGAGAGAGGGAGAGAAGGGAACGAGGGAGGGAGGGAGGGAGGGAGGGAGGGAGGGAGGGAGGGAGGGGAGGAAAGGAAAAAAGCAAAGCAAGAGTAAGTTAGACAAGTCAGGTGTGGGACACATGCCTGAGATCCACACGCTGGAAGGCTGAGGCAGGAGGATTTTGAATTTGAGGCCAGTTTGGGTTACATAGTGAGACTGTGTCTCAAAAAGAAAAAAAGAAAAAAGTTGACCAGGGCATCTGCTAGAAAATGTTCTTGTTTCTAGGACTTTGCCCAGATGGAGTTAGTGAGTCAGGAGTGATTCAGGCCTGATTCAGGATTTTAGCAAGGAGTGACATGCTGAGCCACCTGCAAGCTGAAACAGGCCCCTCCTCCCGCCCACTGGAGCATCCTTCATCACTGCGCCATCTTTTCCACCTGGTCATTTGCTTAAAAGTGACAGGAGGAAACGGGACGGCTAAGATCTTTGTGCTGAGCAGCTGGAGCTGCTCTTCCAGCTTGTGGCTCCTGGCACCCAGGTGACTCACAAACACCTATGACTCCACCTATAACTCCACCACCGTCTCCTAGCCTTCAAGGGCACCTCACATGGCACATGCTCACACACAGACACACACTTATAAATAAAAATCTTTGTACATATTAAAGGTGCTGAACTCACCTGGATGAAAGACCAGCGTCTCTGGCCAGCAGGGTGAGGATCCACTTGCTGTGGGTTTCTGATCCTCGGTCTATTGACACAGCCAAAGTTTCAGACACTTTCAGGCTCTTTGAAAGGATGGGTCAGTTGATCAAAAGATACAAGCCAACAGTTGAGACAAGAAAGCAAATGTAAATGTAGGGAGTTATTTTGGAGAAGGGAAATAGTCTACTTTCATGATAAAAAGATTGAGCTGAAAAGAACACAGTCTGTTCTCATCTCTTCAGTCATGTGAAATAATAAAATTGAATAATGCTGAGGCTGTGGCAGAACTGGTACATTGACACGTGACTTACTGGTTGTAGTTAGTGTACAGTGGGAGAATATCTTGGCTGGGCAATCTGACAGCAGGTAATAAAACACAAAATGGCCAACTCTCTGCCATGATTGTCATTTCTTTTTAAAGATTTATTTATTATGTATACAGTATTCTGCCTACATGCCAGAGGAGGGCACCAGATCGAATTATAGATGGTTAGGAGCCACCGTGTGGGTGGTGGGAATTGGACTCTGAAAGAGTAGCCAGTGCTCTTAACCTCTGAGCCATTTCTCCAGGTTATGATTATCATTTTTTAAAAAAAGATTTATTTATTTATTATGTAAACAACATTCTGCATCCATCTATGTTTGCACACCAGAAGAGGGCACCAGATCTCATTACAGATGGTTGTAAGCCACCATGGGTTGCTAGGAATTGAACTCGGGACCTCTGGAAGAGCAGCCAAGGCTCTTAACTGCTGAACTACCTCTCCAGCCCCCAGTTGTCATTTCTTATGGTAATACAAAGCTCTCTCTCTCTGTGTGTGTGTGTGTGTGTGTGTGTGTGTGTGTGTGTGTTCAATAGGGAGTATTGAACACAGCAATAAGTAGATTAACATCACTTCCAAGGGGCTGGAGAGATGGCTCAGTGGGTTAAAATACTCCTCGCCACCAAGCCTGATGACCTGAGTTCAGTTCCCTGGACCCACATAGTAGCCGAGAATCAACATCCACAAGTTGTCTTCTAACCGCCACATGTGCATTGCAGTGTATACAAAAGTGTGTTCACATATACATAATAAATAAGTGCAAGAAAATTGATGCCCCTCAGGGACTGGGGAGATGACTCGACATTTAAGGGCACTTGTTCCTCTTGCAGAGGACCTAGGTTGGATTCTATGGTGGTTCATAGCTACCTATAACTCCTGTTTCATCCAGTGTCCTCTCTGGCCTCCACGGGTACCAGGTACATGCACTAAATAAACCCAAAAATGAGTAAATATACCTAAAATTTTTAATTGGGAGAGAAAGGGGGTGGAGAGCAAAGTGAGAAGCCAAGCAACGTGGAAGGGATTTGGAGTCTCAAACATGGAATTAGCAGAGAAAAATACTCTGACATGGATGGGATTTAAAGTTGTTGGTGTTTTGTTTTGGGCTTCTTTGTTTGGTTTGGTTTTTCAACACACCATTTCTCTGTGTAGCCCTGGCTATCTTGGAACTCAGTCTGCAGACCAGGCTGGCCTCCGACTCAAGAGCTCTGCCTGCCTCTGCTTTCAAATGCTGGGAACTCTGGGAAGACAAAGGTGTGAGACCACACCCACCTGACTGCCACTCTGTTTTTCTTCTGAGTAAATCCCTACACACACACCCTTCTATAGAGGTGATTTGTACCAGGCTTCCTTTTGGGGTCATCAGCCAGCTCTCAAACCAAGACAGGGAGACTTATTACTAGTTTTGAACGCTAACTTGGGCTAGTTTCTGGCTAGTTCCTTTAGCTTACCTCAACCTGTTACCTTTCTTCTGTGTAGCTAACTTTCACTGCCTCTCCATGTCCAGCTGGCAGCTGCCTGGCTTCTGGCCCAGGGTGTCTCCCTTTTCTTTCCTCTCGTTCCTTCTCTCTTCTCTCCAGCCTAGAGTTCTCCTCCTATGTATTCTCTCTGCCCGCCCCACCCATCCTTTCTCTGCCCAGCTATTGGTCATTCAGCCTTTTATTGGACCAATCAGATGCCTTAGGCAGGCAAGGTGAAACAGATGCAGCACATCTTTCCATAATTAAACACACATTCTTACATCATTAAACACATGCAGTATAAACAAAAGTAACACACCTTTGTACAGCTAAAGTAATATTTCAAATCATAAACAACACATCTTAACATTGTTCAAATAATATTCTACAATATTATTCTTCTGCAAGCAGCTGGTTTATTGAAAAGAGATACAGGGATGTGTTCCATATCTCAGTCAATACTGTTGACTCAGAAACTGCACCCATAGGATTGTGGGAGAGCTTGTAGAGCAGACAATTTATCTAAGAACTAGCAACTGCCTTAAGACCCTTTAGAGAATTCTTTAGAAAGAAGAAAAAAAAATCCAAGGGCTTTCCCTGTGCTATCAGAACTTCTGCATGGCTGTCACCAAGAATGAGCCCTCTGAAGCTGAGTTGCTCTAACCTAGCAGGGATGTTAACTGGAAGAGGTAGCCAGCTTCCTCCTGGTCCAGCGGAACACTGGCTCATCTATAAAGGGAGCCATGCTTAGTCAAAACAGGATGGAAGACATCAAAGGAACAATAAAACATCCTGCTTACAGTGCTCTTTATCAGTGAATTATCTGGTTGATGCAGAGTGACAGCTAAAGTTCCTGCAACCAAAATCATTAATGGGGGGGGGGGAGGCAGATGGCAAGACAGGGTCTCATGAGAGGAAGGAACTTCAGCTGAAAAAAATATGTCCATAAGACTAGGCTATGGGCAGGCCTGTAGGGCATTTTCATAATTAAAGATTGATGGGGGAGGGCCCAGCCCGTTGTGGATGGTGCTCTCCCGGGTAAGTGGTAAGTAAGCTGGTGGTCCTGGGTCCAGAGTAAGCCAAGGGGGTGGGAGCAAGCCAGTAACCATCACCTGTCCATGGTCTCTGCATCCGCTCCTGCCTCTAGGTTCCTGCCCTGTTTTGAGTTCCTGTTCTGACTTCACTCAGTGATGGACTGTTACCTGGAAGTGTAAGCGGAATAAACCCCTTCCTCCCCAGATTGCTTTTGGTCATTGTGTTTCATCTCAGCAATAGGAACCCTAAATCAGCTTGCTCCTCTCTGTCTTAGAAAGGACTTTCCTCTATTGGATGTACTGTTGCATGTATACTTGTAACTCCATCACTCTGGAAGCTGAGGCAGAGGAGTATTGCCATGAAGCCTGGGCAGTACAGGAAGTGCTAAGCCAAGCAAGGCTACAGAGTGAGACTCTTCTTCAAATTTTTTTTTTGGGGGGGGGGCATTTCTCTGTCTAGAATTGAGCTGCAGAGAACTGAACCTGGGTCCTTTGCAAGAGCAATACACTGGGCCATCACGCCAGTCCCAGAATATTGTTGTTTGTGTGTGTTTGTTGGATGCCTGTGGGTGCAGAAGTGTCTGTACCTGTGAGTGGAGGTCAGAGAAACTTTCATGTCTCATCCTTCTTCAAGCACCATCCAGGTTTGGTTTCTTTTTTTTTTTTTTTTTTTTTTTTTTTGATAAGGTCTCCCACTGGCCTGCAGCTCACCAAGCAGGCTACACTGGCGGGCCAGAGAGCCCAGGGGATCTGCTTGCCTCTGCCTCCTCACCATTGCCAGGATTATAAACACACTTCATCATACCCACCAGATATATGTGAGTTCTAGGAATTGAATCCAGGTCTCCATTGCTTGCACAGCAAGCACTTTATCAACTGAACAATCACCCCGGCCCAGCCTAGGGTCTGACTCCTCGGTACCACTCACCAGCTCATCTTATGATCTTCTCCAAGATGTGAGCATATTCGGGGGTTTCTTCTTGTCTACTGACTAAATCTACTCTTGTTTGTTTGTTTATTTTGGAGACAGAGTCTCACTCTGTAGCCTGTGCTAGCCTAGAACTCACTCTGTAGCCCAAGCTGGCTTTAAATTCACGGCAACCATCCTGCCTCAGCCTTCCAAATGCTAGGGCGATAGGAGGGAGCTAGCACATCTAGTTCCTTGGTCTTAAGGCAATGAATCTCGTCTCACATCCGTGAGTCTTATATTCTCTCCTACAGCTCAGGTTTTTACCTTGTCCTGCTGCTTATCTGACGCCTCCACGTGCACAGATCTACCCAAACAACCGAAACTTGCCATCCACACTCACAACTTCGTCCCTAGAAGTGCTCCCTCTGGTCCTCCACTTTATACAAATGACACCACACACACTCAGACCTGAAGCTGAAACATCTGTAGTGGTACGTTTATAATCCCTGAACCAAGGAAGCAACGACAGCGGTATTCCTGGGGCCTCTTGACCAACCAGTCAGTCTAGCCTGCTAGGCTGAGTTCCAGGGTATTGAGAAACCTTGTCAAAAAATTAGTAACAGATGGCACCAGAGGAACAAATGACACCTGAGGTTGTTCTCCGGCCTCCACATGCACACACACACCCACACACTCGGTGGCTTATGCCTATAATCCCAGCATTACCCAGAAATAAGAAGATCAGAAATTCAAGGCCAGCCTCAGCTATCTAAGGGGGGGGGGGTGTTGACAGCAGCCTGGGCTATGTGAGACTCTGTCTCAAAACAAAAGCTGAACAATAAAGTGATGCTAACAGGGATATAGTCATCTGAAATTGAAAAGTAAAAGATTTATGTGTATGTGTACCCCATGCATGCTGGAACCTGAAGCGGTTTGAAGGGACATCAGATCCCTTGGAACTGGAGTCCAGGAAGTTGTGAGCCATCCGTGGTGGGTGCTGGGAAGTGAACCTTGTTTTCTATGAGTACAGTAAGCTCTGTTAGCCACTCCAGCTCCTTCTGAAAGTTTGCTAAGTCTTGAAAAGCCGGGGCTGGAGATATGGCTCAGGGATTAAGAGCAGTGGCTATTCTTCCAGAGGACCCAGGTTCAATTCCACATGGTGGCTCACAGCTATCTGTAACTCCAGTTCCAGGGAACCTATCACCTTCACACCAATATATAAATATAATAAAGTTAAATAAATTATTAAAGGAAAAAAATCGAAGTGCCCTGAAAATAAATGCAGCTGGATGACAGGATGCCTCTGTTTCTCTTCTCATGGCCCTTCTGAAGAGCTATTTGTCCTCAGGACAGAGCTACTGGCTCCTTGAGAGCATCATGTAAGTAAGAAAAAAACAGGAGTTTCAAGGTATCTTGGGATTTATCCTAGGAAGTGATGCTCACGTTATTGGATGCAGAACAACCCCACAGAGTGCTGGAGACAACCGTCATTGGGGAATCAGTACCCGGCATTGTCATCTGAGGATACTCTGTCACACAGTCCCTGAGGCCATATTGTGTGTCCATGCTTCTACCCACTGGCTCATTCTTTTCTGCTAACATACCCACACAGTCCTGCTTCAGGAACTTTGCAGCATTTGTTCCTACAGCCATTGCTACCTTCCCCAGGAGTTTTCCACACTCACAATGTCCCCTTCATAGAGAGGCCTCTCCCAACCTCCGATATAACATACCATCCCAGCTTCTTAAGGCTAATCTTTTCTTTTTCAAAATACTGATCTCTGTTTGCCATATGCTTTCGTGTATTCACGGGATGCCAGTCTCCCTCCGTGGGGATCCAAGCTTCGTATAAGCAGGAAATTACATGTATTTTAGTGATTGCCATTTTCCAAGCACTCAGAAGGGTACCCAGCGTACAGCCATATTACTTTAGCAAACACATCAGTGATGGGTTTTTCAGGTAGAAATCTACATGGCACCTAACTCCTGCAATTCAAGCACTTGGGAGACTAAGGCAGGGGGTTGACTTACAAGTCTGAGAGCAGCCTGGGTCACACCATGAGTTTCAGACCAGTGTGGGCTACAGAGTAAGACAGTGTCTCAAAAATAAATAAGCAAATCCAAAAACAATGCTGGCAGTTAATAACCAAGTACTCAAACGAGTGGCCAGACATTCTAATCCAGTCCAAAAGAATATCCTGTGTTCCTCTGTTTTCTGCTTCTTGCATTTATAACTCTTTCACATTCAGATAAACTTGGTTTCAGTTTCCACATATATCATTGTTGTATGAAGTTTCTGGCCTGTCCGGCCTATGATTCAGACCCTCAGACCCCTGCAGAAACACACAGACGCTTGTATTAATTTTATGCTGATCAGCCTACGGCTCTGGCATATTGCTACCCAGCTCTTGTTCTTAAACTAACCCATGATCCTTATCCTGTCCAGCCGTGCAGCTTGATACATTTTCTCAGAGCAGCATAGTTGTCCTCTGCATCTGCTGGCTTCTCTGGCATCTCTATGGCATCTCTGCTCTGTTCTTTCTGTTCCCAGAGTTTTCTAAGTCTGGTAACCTCACCCACACTTCCTGTCTGCCTTCAGTCAATAAGCATTTTTATTAAAGCAGTAGGTGGGACAATATTTATAATGGAGCAGAATACAATCCCACTACATTTCCCTTTTTTTCTTTTTAAAACAAGAACCCCAAATCTAATTTCCTTTGTATATTTTTTTCACTATTATCTATAACAACTTGTAACCAACACTGTAAACAAAGACAAAAATCCATAATCCATTTTTTTGGGAATGTAGGCATTGTTCTCTAGGCTACTTCCTGCTGAAGAGGGGTGCTGGCAACCCGTGGGGACCCCAAAAATTTAGGATCATGGACAAGTTTTTAGTGAAGTATTTTCTAAGACTGGGTCATCTCAGCCAGTCTCCTTGAAGTTGATTTGGATGCAGAGCTTGGGAAACTTCAACAGAGGTGCTCTGAAATGCTGAATCATCTGGGCCATTCATTTCCATTGGAGACTTTTCCTCTATCAAACCTTATTTTCTTTAACCAGGAATAAATCCATAGCCTCTCATTTTCTGTGGAAATAAAAAGAAAACCTCTTTGATGTGGGAATGCGTTTATGTATGCTGTGAATCTCAATCTTTAAATAAAGGAGGTGTTTTGAGCCATGGCAGGCACCATAGAAAAAGTAGGAGGAGAAATCAGAGCTTAGGTAGGAGAAGCAGGGCGGAGTAAGAGACAGATCCAGCCAGCCGCCCAAGGAGCAACATGTAAGGAGCACGGGTGAGCTACGGACCACGTGGCCAACAGATTAATAGAAATGGGTTGATTTAAGATGTAAGAGCTAGCTAGCAATGTGCCTGAGCCATAGGCCAAACAGCATGAAGTTAATAGAAGCATCTGGGTCGTTTCTGGGGGCCTGGGCGGCGGTGGGCAGCTAAGCGGTCTCGGGCGGCAGGTCTGTGGGTCTCTGGACCTCTGGCTGCCCGGGACCGAGAACCCCACTACAACGCCTCTTCTCCAAAGTAGCATATCCTTTGATTTAAACTTCAAAGTCAACTCATTTACAAAATATATTGGTTGAGTTAATCCAGCAGCATTTATAATCAAATGACTTTTATCAGCTTTTACTACTTCATTTGTAGTCAAAAAACTTAAAGACAATAGCATACAGTATCCAGACACTCTTTGTAATTTTCATCTTTATGTGGCTTTTTTTTTACTCTATTTCTTTTCTAAGGACTTTCTCTACCCTTTTTCTTTTTTCTTTTCTCTCTCAAGCCTACATATATATTTTTTTAAACACACTCTAAGCCATTTAGAGTTTTTTTTTTTAACCTGTCTTTACTGTATATCTCTTATTTCTTATCTTATTCTGACTGGGAGATTTTCATAGTGGAAATCTTAGAAGGTCTTAGAGTTGATTCTCAGTAAAGAAGAGGAGGGGGAGGGGGAGGAGAAGGAATCGACTACCCAGTTAAAACATATCATTCAGTAGATTTCAATATATTTAAGGTTGTATGACCCTCAACACAACCAAGTTTTGTTGGGTTTTTTTTTTTTCACTCAGAAGAACAACTGGATATCCTTTAGTATTCATTTCTGCTGCCTCCCTCTGCAGCTCTAGGCAACCACTGATCTACTTCATGTAATTATGGACTCATCTCCTCTGGATGTTTCATGTAAATGAGACTGTTCACCCTGGGACCTTAACTGGCTAGTGTCCCTCACTAACAGTGATACTTTTCAATGTTCATCCATATCAGACCATCTAACACTACTCTATTTTCTTTTTCTGGATGATATTTTTGAGGGTCTTCAATTTTTATATTCTTTATGCACAAAGATTAGCAATGATCGTGCCACTGGATGGACAATCTTGAATAATCCACTCAAGGTTGCTTAGTCCAACTTAATGAAGCCTATGTCCTTCGAGTCTGGATGGAAACACTAACAGCACATGTTCAGTCCATATTTGGGGATCAGATCAGACTGTGGTGGTTACAGAAGACTCAGAAAGAGTGAGAACTCTGGCCAAACTTCCGTGGGTGACTCCAGTAGTGCTGCTTGTGATCCAACTTGCTTTTTAGATGGCCAATGAGGGAAAAGGTGTTCTGAGTGATATTCTATTGCATACATGTATGATCCTGCCTATTGATTCATGAACGAACACTTAAATTGTTACTACTTTTTGGCTGTTTTGACTCATGCTGCTGTGAGCTTTCATGTGTGAATGTTTGTAGGTATAGGTAAAAGAGGCCAGGCAAAGAAACTTAGCCTGGTTCTGAAACGAGAGCCAGCAAAAGAAACCCACCCTAGCCATGAAACCAGAGCCAATGAAAGAATCCCACCCAGGACCTAAGACCTGAGTCAGTGAAAGAAACACTTCATTCCTGAACCCAGAACCAAAGAAGTGTGCCCTGACTCTGAAACCAGCACCAAAGAAACACAGTTTAGCCCTAGAATCCAAGCCAGTGAAAGAAATATGCCCCGGCCCTGAAATTAGAGCCCCAAACCCAAAAGAGCCAACAAAAAAACCATTTTGACCCCGAAACCAGAACCAAATCAGGGATTGAAAATCTGACCAATCCCCACCCTGGAAGTCTTCTCCCTAGAAAGCTCCTCCCCCAAGAAGCCTTATATAAGCCCTGAGCCCACAGCCGTTTCCCTGCAGTCCTCTCCCACCGGGGCAGCCACTTTTCCTGGATCTTTCCTTCCAAATAAATCTCTTGAATGAGGTTTGGGTGAGACCTTCTTTCAGAGGAGCAGCAATGAAGCCTGGACAAAGAACAGCTGAGAAGAACGAAGCTGTAGTAATATCTCCCCCAGGGCTTCTTCCCTAGCCGAGTTGTTACACTCCCTTGTCAGAGAGCAGCTGACAGCAAGCAAAGCTGTAACGCTTTCTTGGAGGAAGCCTTTCCTTGCAAAGCACAGTTGTTACACTGGGGAAACTGGAGCAGGACTGTAACAACTTGGCTGGGGAGCCCTCCCCTACCAGAGCAGAGCAGTTAACATCGGGAAGCCTTTCTCTGAAGCAGGATTGTAAGCTGCTACCTAAGCTTATTGTGACTTGTGTTCACTGGCTCCCAAGTGCCTAAATACCTTTCCATTGAGCTGTAACACTCAGTATTCATTGGCTCCCGAGTGCTTGAATACCTTCCTGTTGAGCTATAACAATCAGGATGCCTGGGCTCCCGACTGCCAGGATCTCTTTCCATCTGAGCTGCACAAACACAGGAGGCATGGTATATTTGCTTCCCTGTAAATACCTGAGAATAGACTGTAGGGACATGTGGGTGCGCAGCCCAGGTTCACAATAGCTTTGTTCTACTGCCTACTGGAATGAATGAATCCATAACCAGTTTAGCTGACATATTAGTCTAGAGGTTTTGGGGTTTTTTTTCATCGATATCTATGTTAGGATCCTGTTCCACTTCCTGAAGCCCTGGCCAATGGCAATTAGCTTGGCCCACCCAGGGTTCTAACGTCAAGCTCCATTTAAAAAGGATCTTTACCTTTGACCCTTCTTGTTCTTCTCTCTCCCCACCTTGCCAGAGGTCACTCCCCCCTCTGTCTCTCTCTGCCCTTCTCGCTATCTCTCTCTCATTTATAATAAAGTCTCTCCACCGGGCCCAGTCTAAGTGTCTCTCACCGCACCTGCATGGGGCAAGAGGTTACATCAGCCGCCAGCCACACGGTATACAAGATATCATAACACTTAGTGCTGAGAGCTCAACAGGGATTCTCCTAGCACTTTCTCACTCCCACGAAGTGACTCCTTTCCTAAGAGGGCCAAGTAGAGCATCATATCCCCTGCACCATTTTCCCCTTGCACCCTTCCCCCCTTGCACCCTTTCTGATCAAAACAGGAGTTTTCTTTTTTCTTTCTTTCTTATTTTTTTATTTAAAAGTTTCTTTTTCCATATCTATCACTGCTCCCCCTTCCTTCCCTCCTCCCAGTCCCTCCCAGTCCTCCCTCAGCCTCCCCACACTCCATCTCCCCATCCATACCTAAGGAGAGCAAGGAGTCCCAAGGTGGGTCACATCCAATTGAGGTAGGTCCCTCATCTCAGTATCAAGGCTGGGTTAGGTGTTCCTCTGTAGGGAATGGGCTCCGAGATGTCAGTTCATGCACCAGGAATAAATGCTGGTCCTACTGCAAGAGGCTCCACACACCACTGTTTGAAGTTATCTAGTTTAGTGTTCCTTTACATGAAGGTTCTTAGGCGATTATTTCTGAGCCAGTGAGCTCCGGTAAGCCATCTCTGTGGGTTTCCTCCTCGTGATCATGATCCCTTTGCTCATGTGCTCTCTCCTCTCTCTCTCTCTTCAGCTGGACTGGGAGCTCGACCTGGTGCCTAGCTATGGATCTCCACTTCTGCTTCTATCCATGGGCGGATGAAGGTTCTGTAATGACAATAGGGTGGTCATTCATTTGAGTATAGTGGAAGGCCTGTATAGACCCCCTCTCCATTATTGCTTGGAGTCCTAACCAGGGACACCTGTGGGTTCTTGGAGGTTTCCTTAGCAGCAGGTTTCTCTCTAACCCCACAGTGGCTCCTTCTATGAAGGTGTCCATCTCTTTGTTCCCCCTCTCTGTTGCTCCTTCACGCAACCATCTCCTTCTCTCATGGTTTGTTACCATCTCCCCTTGCTCGCTCCCCATCATGGTCCTAATTTACACAGGAGATCGACTCTATTTCCCCTTCCCAGGGGGATCCATGGATGTCTCTCTGAAGTTCCTTCTGAGGCAGGAATTTTCAAGGTGAAGGGTTGGTGGCTAGAGGTGTTGTCAATACCCAGGAGTATGATATTTTTATATAAAAGTTAGAATATTAGAAGCCATTAAACTGAGAGCAAATTAATACCTTTCCTGACTTTTCATTTTAGGACTGTCTCTTCACCTCACTTTATGATCGAATCTTTGTCCCCACAAAGACTCAATCCCGTGGGCCCTGTTGTATCTTTCAGATACGGGGCTTATAGATTACATGTTGGCAATGAGATCTGCAAGACCGTTGTCTCAGAGCATGAGCAGGAAGGTGAGAGAGGGGGGCCTGCCTTGGGGATGGATTCAAGGGCTGTCTCTGAGACCTCATTTTTAGGCAGCTCTGCTTAGATTTTTGACAGTCCCTTACTAGACGGATGGTACCAGATGTCCACACTGTCACTGTTTCCTTCACCTTTGCAACTTTCTCCAGTAAAAGGGCTGGGTCCATGGGCCACTTGGCAAAGATCAATGCCAGTAATAAACGCCGGAGCATCTCTGGGAAAGCAGAGTGTGAACAACAGGCAGGCAGTTTTCTTAGGTGAAAAGGCCAGCAAACAGGCTGTTGCCTTGGTTTTGTTTTGATTTTATCATGGGGTGTGGCTAGCACACCGTTCAGGAAGAACCACAGGAACTGTACAACTCCTGAACTTCACTGGGCTGAAGTTCAGGTCTGTTTATAATTCTTGTAATAAGTCCTTGAGTTTACACACATTTCAAGTCCTCCAAGGCTTTTTCCCAATGACGGCTCCTCCAGGGATTAGTGACACTGTATCTGTATTCTAGAAGGCAGGAATGTAGGGCAAACAGGGTAAGAGCTTTACTCAGGTTCTCAGAGAAAATGAGCTATGGGTTGAAAATAAACCCTAAGCCCATCATTCATCACCCCCTTCACAGTGGGAGAGATCAGGAGTTGATTTTTTTTGTGTCTGGGTTTGCAAGGAAAAGGACATGCTATTTAGGGAACAGGTGCCTACCGCCCCCACATCTAGTAATCCCAGCAGATTCAAAAGTGCCATTCCAGCTCAAAGGCTACAAAGAAAAAGCCGGGCTTATCTTGAAGGTACAAGACACCACTTTGCTTTCTTTATCCTTGGTAAACAACTGGGCCAGTTCAGGAGTGCAGAAGGGCCTCTTCAGCAAAGATGTCTGTCTGCAGGTGCCAAAGTAATTGAGATTTGGTGTCCACCCCAGAGCCCACCAGGGTAGGGTAGGTGCCCTGGAGAGACTGCAATGGCAGAGGCTGTTGCATAGCATCCAGGACTAACTAGGAATGACTGAAGTTTTTATGGAATGTCCTAAGAACATAATGGCAGGAGCAGAGAAAACCGATGGTGACTGGGGAAGCTCTGATACATGTCACATTGGCATCAACTAGTGGTCATGAATTCCCTGTAAAAAAAGGGGGGGGGGACTGTGCATTAACAGCAGATGAGAACCTATTAGGTCAAATTTGAAGATGCGTGTATTTTTTATTTTATGTACGTAAAGTTTTTGTCTGCATATGTGTATATGCACCATGTGAGTGCCTGGTGCTCAGGCCAGAAGAAGCTACTAGAGTCCCTAGAACTGGAGGATGCTAGGATCCAAACGTGGTCGTCTGCAAGAGTACCCAGTACTAGCCCAGCACACACCTTTGATCTCAGCACTCCGGGAGGGACAAGGAGGCAGATCTCTGAATTTGAGGCCAGCCTGGACTACAGAGGCAGTTCCAGGGCTACACAGAGAAACTATCTCTCAAAAAACCAAACCAAACTAAGTACTGAGTGCTTTTAAACACTGGGCCGTCTCTCCAGCCCCAATCAAGTTAGTTTTAGACAGATCCCGTTGTAGGTACTATCGGAAGTAAATATGAGCAAGGTGTGGTGGCACAAACCTCAGTGCAGCAGTAGGGAGGCAAAGGGATGTGGATCTCTGTGAATTTGGGTCTAGCCTGGTCTACATAGTGAGTTCCAGGACAGTGAGACTGTCTCAGAACAACAAAATCAAACCAAGAAAAGACTAAATTTCTTAGAATAAGGGAAAAGTCACTTAATAAAACATTCATAACCAAACCTACTGGGTTTTTGTTTTGTTTCTATTGAGCACCACAGCCTCAACTGCTGAGCACAATTCATAAAGTTTGAATTAAGAATGATGCATATATATTATATGTGTTCGATCGGATTCCGGCAGCAGCTGCAGCAGCTCAGCTCTTCCGCAGTTCTCCCTGTCTCCCTTTCGCTTCTGGTGTGGTGTCAGTCTCTGGTGTGGCGATCTCTGATGGTGTCATCAAAGGGTTCAACGACATGAAGGTGTGACGCCAGAAGAAGTGAAGAAACACAAGAAGGCAGTGCTCCTCTGCCTGAGTAAGGACAAATAGAACATCCTTGAGGAGGGCAAAGATCCGGCCGACCGTGGACGATCCCTACACCACTTTGGTCAAGATGCCGCCAGACAAGGATTGCCGCTCTGCTCTCTATGATGCAACCTTTGAGACCAGGGAGAGCGAGAAGGTGGACCTGGCGTTCATCTTCCGGGGCCCCGAGAGAGCAAAACGATCTATGTCAGCTCCAAGGATGCCATCAAGATGAAGCTCACTGGAATCAAACATGAATTACAAGGGAACAGCGAGGTGGCAGCACTGCCATCTCTCTGGAGGGCAAGTCTTTGTGGGCCGCCTCCAGTCCCCTGCTTGGAGCATCTAGCAGGCCCAGACCCGCTCATGGGGTTCTCCTCCCTCCATCCTGACGGTTCTGGTCTTCCCAAACTGCATTTGATCTGATTTCTCTTGTGCTGAAGCAGACCAAGTGCCTTCCCAGGCACTCAGTTTGGGGGGAGCCTGCTTTTTTTTTTTTTTTTTTAAACAACATCCCTACTCCTCACTCCCTCCATCTCATGCTGTCAACTTCTAACCATGGTAGTGACTCTATACTTCTCTGTTTAGTTCTGTGTGTAAACGAAATCTGGAAATGACCCTCCCCACGCCAGCTGGTTACCATCCCCTTTCCCTTGTTCCCAGCCACTCATGGAAGCAGGACCAGTAAGAGTCTTCAATTAAAAAATAATAAAAATAAAATTAAAAAGCTAATTAACAAAAGAAAGAAGAATGAAGCACATATGGGGGCTGCTGACGTGGCTCAGTTGGTTGAATGCTAACATACACAAAACCGTTGGTCTAAGCCCCAGCGATGCATAAACCAAGCTTAGAGATGCACGCCAGTAATCTCAGCGCTCAGGGAAGTAGAGGCAGGGAAACCCAATGTTCAAGCTGCATAGAAAGTTCCAGGCTAGCCTGGACTACATGAGACCTTATTAAGAAAGAAAGAACAGGAGAGAGAGAGAGAGAGAGAGAGAGAGAGAGAGAGAGAGAGAGAGAGAGAGAGAGAGAGAGAGAAGGTATAATACTTGGAAAGGAAGAGGAGGAAATGATGATGGCTGGCTGAGCTAGCTGCTGACAGAAGCTATATATATAGTTATCTGACTGAAGGAGGTTTCACCCTAGAAAACCGCTCCATAAGATCAGGCTGTATAGGTAAGCCTTTGAGGCATTTTTTTAATTAGTGGTTGATGGGAGAGGGCCCAGCCCATTGATGGGACAGGTGGTCCTGGGTTCTACAAGAAAGCAGGCCAGTAAGCAGCACCCCTCCATGGCCTCTGCATCAGCTCCTGCCTCCAGATTCCTACCATGATTGATTCCTAGCCCGACTTCCTCCAATGACAGACTGCGATATGGAAGTGTAAGCCAAATAACCCCTTTTGATCCTGGTGTTTCGTCACCCTAAGACATCATCTAAGATGACAAGGTAAATCCTCTAAAAGCAAACATTTGAACTTCCTCTAACATACACATTTTTGATAAGAGAAATATTGGCTCTTAAAAAGAGAACAAAAATTATTCCAAGAAGATGAAAATATTTTAGATAGTACAATAGCTTGTGGCCCCTCAAAACTCACTTGTACCCAACAGTCTTATTTATACCTTATATTAAGGTATTTACTTTATACTAAGGTATTTAATTTCTCTCATTAAGGAGCATTTGAATATGTCATGCTTTTTTTCTACTTAGGGATTTATTTTTTTAAGTGTAAAAGGTTAAAAAAAAAACTTTAGCTGGAATAATTTTGATTTTTCAAAGAAAGTCTCCATCAGCCATTATAAACCCTTGGCTCAAATTTCTGAAAATCGTTGTCTGCGGGTCACTGAGGTGGCTCAGCAAGTGAAGGTGCTTTCTGTTAAGCCTGACATCCTGAATTCAGCCCCTGAAACCTACATGGTCGGAGGAGAACTCGACCATGATTCTCAGAGGTTGTCCTCTGACCTCCATATGTATGTCATGGTGTGTCTCCCTCACCCCCTCGCCCCACCCCCCAGCATTAAGCTGTGACTTGTGGTGATATGTTTTATATTTAATAAAATCAGCCTGGAATGTCAGAGGACAGAGCCATCTCTCTAGCCCCCTTTTTTTTCTGTTTTTTGTTTTTTGTTTTTTGTTTTTTTGTTTTTTTTGACAGGGTTTTCTGTGTAACAGTCCTGGCTGTCCTGGAACTTGCTTTGTAGATCAGGCTGGCCTCGAACTCACAGAGATCCTCCTGCCTTCACCTCCCAAGCGCTGGGACTAATGGTGTTCATTTCCTCTGCCTGTCTCTTTCTACAGAATACCCCAATGTCTCCTTATGCCTGCCTTAAATATCTTCTTCACCCAGTTTCACTTCCCAGTTCAACTCTGAATGGTAATCCTAAAGCTAGGATGAAAGGTGTGAGCTACTACTGTTCTGTGAGATCTTAAACTCACAGAAACACAGAAAGATCTCTGTCTCCTGAGTTATGGTATTAAAGACATAAGGTCACCATTTGGTCACTCCTGTGTTGGGATTAAAGGCGTGAGTCACCACTCTCTGACCCTCTATGCTTAACTGTAGGTGATTCTGTATATTGAAAGTCGGGTGTCCAGGGTCATGGGCATGACAGTAGTCCTACATAGTCTGGAAGTTGAGATTTATTGTATAGAGACAGGCAGGCACTAGCATAGAGCACAGTCCCTATCACATGCACATCTCGTCCATTGATTTCATTCCAGTGGCTGTTTGTGCTAACATGTAGTATGTGTGTGTGTCTGTGTGTGTGTGTGTGTGTGTGTCTGTGTGTGTGTCTGCATTCTGTCTGAAAGTGAAAGACGGAGCACATGTGTTTAATGTATATGTATGCAGAGGCCAGAGGAGCCCATCAGGCATCTTCCTCTATAGCTTTCAGTAATATAAAGTTTTTCTGACGTGTTGGGCCCGCAGGACAAAGCTCTCCCACCCTCAGTCCTGCAGCTGCTATAAAGTAATTACTCAGAGGCTTATATTAATTACAAACTGTTTGGCCTACGGCTCAGACTCATTACCAATAGCTCTTACAACTTAACCCATTTTTATTAACCTATGTATTACCACGTGGCTCCCTGGCATTACCTGTGTCCCATTACATCTTGCTTCCTTGAATGGCAGCCTGCATCATCTTTGTGTGACTCCGCCCTTCTTCTCCTTTATCTATGCTTAGATTTTTCCCCTGCTTCTAAGCTGCCTTGCTATAGGCCAAACAGCTTCATTATTAACAAATGGCAACAAAGCACATTCATAGTGTACAAAAGACACCCCACATCAGTTCTCTACTTTGTCTTTTGTCTCATTTTATTTTTTTAAGAATCTCTCACTGAACCTAATGCTTACCAGATCAGCTACCTGGCCTGTGGGTCCTGGGGGCACGGAAACGTTGCTTACCCAGCTTTTATGTAGGTGTGGATTTGAACTTATATTTTATTTCTTTTGTCTTTCAAGACAGGGTTTCTCTGTGTAGCTCTGGCTGTCCTGGAACTTGCTCTATAGACCAGGCTGGCCTTGAACTCAGAGATCTGCCTGCTTTTGCCTCCCAAATGCTGGCGATCAATACTGCCTGGCGATCCTATAATTTTGAACAGCAAGTGCATTTACTAGCCATCTTGCTGGCCTATATATGGTTAACTTTTTCCCACTATCACATCTGTGCTGTGCATGTGTGTATGCATATTTTGCATATGTGCGGATGTAGTGCATGTGGACATCAAACGTTGATGCCAGGAATCATCATCATTGACTGCTTTTCCACCTTATTCACTGAGGTAAGGTCTTTCAACCAACTAGGAGCTCACTGGTGTGGTAGTCTAGCTAGCCAGCTTGTCCTGTGGATTCCGTGTCTTCACCTCCTCAAGGCTGGATTACAGACAGGCCCACCTGGCATTTACCTGGGTTCAAAGGATCTGAACTCTGGTCCTCATTCTTCTGTAGCAAGTAGTTAACTGCTGAACCTTTTCCAAGCCCCAAACTTTTGTGGTTAGTTTCTGAACATTCAGGGCTGGAGAGATGGTTCAGCAGTTAAGAGCACTGGCTCCAGAGGATCTGGGTTGGATAGCTAGCACCTACAGGGCGGTTCACAAATGTCTATAACTTGAGTCTCAGAGGATCAGGTGGCCTCTTCTGGCCTCTGTGGGCACTGCATACACGGTGAACAAACATAGGCAGGCAAAATACCCATGTACATCAAATTTAAAATAATAATCTTAAAAATTAAGAACATCGTGAATGCACTTTGGGAAAAGGAAGACAGAAGAAATTTATTTGGTATTTTGTTTTAATGCTAATGAAATTGCCATAATTGATTTTTGTTTTGTCTTGTTGAGAGAGGGTCTTACTATGTAGCTCAAGTCTCCCTAAAACTTACTATGTAGATCAGGCTAGCCTTGAACTCACAGAGATCTGCCTGCCTCTGCTTCTCTAGTACTAGGATTAAAGGTTTGTGCCACCACACTTAGGCTGGTTTACTAAACTGTTTAAACTCAAGTTTGGATAGAGTCTGCTGACCTAGAACCCTGCTCACTGCTGCATCCGGGGGCTGCTCATCCATAATGGTAGCGTCTCTCCCCAGGCTATTGGGTGAGGATATGTTCAGAGAGGGGTGTATCTGACAGCCAGACCAGTGAGTAGCTTGGCCCTTGCATGCTGTGTGCCTGTGGCAGTGCTTTAGAATAGCAAAGTTTATCATGGATATTCTTATAAAGCATCTCCATGACAGTGTAAATAAGCGACACAAAGGAAGACAGGTTTATTTAAAGATGATTTCTACATTCCTGGCTGGGTTGTCACTACAAAAAAGTTGGCATAATTGATGACTGTTGATAAAATGCCTTTTCTATCTTGGGGTAGCAGGGGCTTTGTGAGGGTATATGACAGACTATCAGCTGTCACTCCACCTGGCTTTCCCCAGCCTCCTCTCGAATTGCAGGCTGCCTGGTTATTTTTTATTGTAGTCCTGACCTTTCTTCTTGTGGCCATAGAAACAACTAGCAATGTAGGGGGCTTGTCCTGTGGGGTCCCTGTGATTCCTACAGCTTTGCTCAGCGTCCAAGAGCTTGGCCTTTAAACCAGACAGGGCTTTCGGGTCTCTTGGTGATACTTCCAACTAAATCCAACCCTTGTTGGATATGGCTTATAATGCATTTTCTTAAGAGGTTCCTTGTTCAGGATTTAGTTATAGTGGGATCTGAGGCCCCATCTTTCCATAGATTGTGTAAGAATCCATCTTGAAAAACACATGACCCCATGCCCCAAGCAAAGGGCATACATGAAATGTATTTGTAATTTTAATGCTTTTTTTTTTCTTTCTTTTTTTCTTTTTCCTATTCTTTCAAGACAGGACCTCACTCTGTAGCTCTAACTGACCTGAAATTCCTATGTGGACCAGGCTGGCCTCTGACTCAGAGATCTGAATGCCTCTGCCTCTGAAGTGCTGGGGTTAAAGTCATACACCACTATACCTGGCTTTAAAAAAAAAAATTGTGTGTGGGGGGGTGTTTTTCAAGACAGGGTTTCCCTTTGTAACAGTCCTGGCTGTTCTGGAACTTGCTTTGTAGACCTGGCTGGCCTCAAATTTTACCTGTCTCTGCTGGGCTTAATGGTGTGTGCCACCACCACCCTGCTAATGATTTTTATTTTTATTTTATGTGTATGAGTGTTTTGCCTGCATGTGTGTATGAGTGTACCACATGCCACATGTGTGCCTGGTACCCAAGGAGGAAAGAAGGGGGCATCAGGGACCCTAAAACTGGAGTTGCAGATAATTTTTAGCTCCGTGTGGGGTGGGAATCAAATCCAGGTCCTCTGCACAAGCAGCAAGTGCTCCTAACCACTGGACAGCCTCCCCAGTGCTCTCTCTTCCTCTTCCTCTTCCTCTTCCTCTTCCTCTTCCTCCCTCCCTCCCTCCCTTCCACCTTTCTTCCTTCATTTCTTTCCTTTCTTTCTTTTTGACAGGGCTTCACTATGTAGCCCTGGCTAGACTGGGACTTACTATTTAGACCTTGCCCACCTCTGCCTCCCTAGTGGTGGGATTAAAATTTGTATCGCCATGCGAGGTATTTTAATGCCTTTTGGAATTTGGTTAATAAGTAATACATGCACCTAAATTTGTGAGAAATTTTTCAAATTTTCCCATATAGTTAACACTTACGTGTTCACATAGCTACAGATCGTGGAAAAAATAAACTGCGGCTGGTCAGAGAGATCTGAGTTTGAATTTTAGATGTGGCATGACCCGTGTACTGTGAAATATCTTCCTAAGGCTTGGGTTCCTTTGAGGTGAACTTTGGGTAATGATGGGTCCTTCTTTGTTTTTTAAAAATTTAATTTAACTTTATGTGCATTGGTGTGAGAGTGTCAGATCTCCTGGAACTGGAGTTGCAGACAGTTGTGAGCTGCCCTGCGGATCCTGGGAAATAAATCTGGGTCCTCTGAAAGAGCAGCCAGTGCTCTTAACTGCTGAGCCATCTCTCCAGCCCCTGTGATGGGGCCTTCTTAGAGGATTGTCTGACGAGATCGTGATCGTGTAGCCCGTCAGTGGTCAGCAAAGGACAGACGTGGTTGTGGTGGCCAGTGAAGGAGTTGGGAAAAGGAAGAAAAGGGGGAAGGAGGAAGGGAGGGTCTGACCTGATAGAAAAAAAAGCTAAATTAAACTTGACACAGAATTTTATGCAGATCAAAAGATGCATTAAAATTTTTTAAATGGCTGCTGAAGTGGTTCAGTGAGAAAAGGAATGACCATCAGAAGCCTGATGACCTGAGTTCAATTCCCAGGATCCACAAGGGAGAAAGAGAACAGAGTCCTACAACTTCTAGTCAGAACCGGCACACCATGCTTCGGCACCTGCACACTCACATGCAAGAACACACACACACACACACACACACACACACACACACACACACACTGATGAATTAATAAATGCCAATTTAATGTATTGTTTATCTGGGAATAAATAATACATGCAACTAAATATTTTAAAAATATAAAGAGGTTGTAGTAGAAGGTTGGCCAGCAGTGGTGGTACACCCCTTCAGTCTCAGCACTCAGGAGACAGGGGCAGGCAAATCTCTTCCATTTGAGGCCAGCCTGGTCTGCAGAGTGAGTTCCAGGACAGCCAGAGCTGTTACACAGAGAAACCCTGTTTCAAAATAAATAAATGAATGAATGAATAAATAAGTGGAAGATTGATCCACTAGCTCCTCATCCCTCTCTCCTGGGGCCACTAATATAAATTTCCTGCATATCCTTCCAGAAATTCTCCTTAACATTTTTAAAGCATATTATGTTAAAAGTTGGAATCTCCCAGACTGTCCATCAATAGAGAAATAATCAAATGAAACACATTGACAGTCTATTTCATGAAATTTATATGACTATTGAAAAAAAAACTTCCACTTGGGAAAAGGTTTACAATATACCATGTGGGGATATGTTTCATATTTAATAAAAAACCGGTCTGAGATATCAGAGGGATCTACCCATAGTCAATCCAGAAGGTTCAGAGGGTGGTAACTCAAACCTTTAATCCCAGCACAGCGAATATCCGAATATCCGGGAGTGGTAACCTAAACCCTTAATCCCAGCAGATCTGAGTTTGAGGTCAGTTTGGTTGACAGAGGGAGTTCCAGGTTCCCAGGCAGGCAATGGTGGTGCCACGCCTTTAATCCCATAAATCCAGAGACTTAGGAGGTCTTTCTGTGTTTCTGGGTTTCAAGGATAACTACCAAATAGTAGTAGTCCACGCCTTTAATCTTAACCTGGATGTGAAACAACTGGGTGAAGAGGGTATTTAAGGCAGGCATAGAAAGACAAATTATGGCAGTAGAAGCTACAAGGAGGCTGAGGAAGCTGGAAGACGGCTGGGTGAGAACTGACTGTGGTGTTTACTCTCTTGGATATCTCAGCCTTTCCCTGCTGATCTGGCTCTGAGTTTCCATTATTGTGCAACAATACCACATTAAACCATTGAGTTAAGAAATCGGCTAAGGTGTGGTGGCACACACCTTTAATTCTAGTACTCTGAGGCAGAGGCTGGTGGGTCTCTGAGTTCAAGGCCAGTCTGGTGTATAGATTGAGATCCAGGACAGTCAGGGCTACGCAGAGAAAGCCTGTCTTGAAAAGCAAAAAACAAAATAAAGAGAAAATCAACTTTGGAAGGAAATTACTTTTAAAGAACACTGGATGGGAGTGTTGTCTCCAGCTGGGCCTGGAGTGTCATCTCAGCTGTCTGGGCAGCTGAAGCAGGAGAGTCTCAAGTTCAAAGTTGGGTTGGGCTGCAGAGTGGGTTCTGGGCCAGCCTGGGCAACTTAAATAGATGCCTCAAAAATAAAAAGTAAAAAGTAAAAGAATATTTAGGGTCATGACTCTGTGGGAGAGTCCTTGTCCACCATACCCAAGGTCATGGGTTCTACGCCCTATACCAGAAAAACAAAGATACAAACAAAATGTCTTGCTAAGCATGTAGCAGAGTGTTGATAATAAAAACAGCTGTTGCTGCACTTCTATTGGACCCTAAGTATAGGGAGCATTTTGACAGTGTATTTTCTTCTCTATGGCCTGTGCCAGACTGGATGAAATCTTTCTGGCTATAATAAGACGTGTGGGCTCAGAAAAGCAGTATGATTCAGAAGCAGGCATCACAACTCCCAGAGCTAAGCCCCTCTTAGGGAGTCTCCTGGCTTCATCTTCCACGAAAGGTGGCAGGGAGGGGCCAAGCCAAGCTTGCGGCTCTGGACTCTGGACTGTGGCTCATTCCCGACATTCTCCACTCGCCAAGCCCACATTGTCTACATTCCCCTGGGTTTAGGCTCTCTTCTTGCCTCCTGGACACAGATACTTGAGGTCACATAGCTTCTCCTTCAGCTGCTGGAGGGTCCCAAGGAGAGGGTAAAGAGACAATAACTGAGGGCCTAAAAAAAAGAGAAAAGCCCTCAGGGTCCCTCAGGGTCCCTCAGGGTCCCTTCCTGAATTCTCCTCGGCTGTGGTTGTTAGGTCCATTTCTGCAGGGCAGAATACAGTTGAGATTTGTTTTCCTGTTTGTTTGGGGTGTGTGTGTGTGTGTGTGTGTATATGTATGTGTGTGTATGTGTGTGTGTGTATGTGTGTGTGTATGTGTGTGTGTGTGTATGTGTGTGTGTGTATGTGTGTGTGTGATGTGTGTGTGTATGTGTGTGTGTGTATGTGTGTGTGTGTGTGTGTGTGTGTGTGTGTGTGTGAAAAGGTCAAAGGACAATTTGGGTGAGTGAGCTGGTTTCTCTCTGTCCCCCTGGGAGGGACTGAAGTCAGGCTACCAATCAGGTTTGACAGAAAGCATCATTACCCAATGACCCCTCTTGCTGGTTTAAAAATGAGATCTTAGATTAGATGGACTTAGTGAACTTACCAGTTACCGTCCTCAGGATCCCTGTTTTTAGGACTAACAGGGCTATTTGCTGCCATGCTGCTAATAGGTCAACTGCTTGAATGTATATATAGGGAGCTAAGAGAGATAACATGTCTCTGTTGTTCTGCCAAACAAGCAGATGCCTAATCACCCCAACTGAAAGAGAGTCTGCAAACTCAGAAACATATTCCAGTATTCAACAGTCAGGGTTTTTTTTTTTTTTTTAAGTGGGATAGGTAGGGAGCCATGACACATGCATTCCCACACAAACATTGTGCACACTGTACACACACTGATAATAAATGGAAAGCTCCCAACAAAACAAAATCCTTCTCAGAGCTGTCCTGAACCCATTAAGCTAGAGCATGTCTAGTTTCCAATAAGGAACACAATGGTGACAGTCTTTATCAACTACTTACACATGAACAAGCTCATTAAAACTGTTTATACCCAAGGAAATCCCATCCCGGTTCTCTCTTCTCCCACTGATGGTCATGCCGGACTCCTAACTCTAATTCTTGTTTAGGTCTCTCTTCCTTTGGCCTTCGGATCAGGCCAGGCTGATGGACATCTTCTGTTCACAGTATCACACGATTCTCGTTGGGGCAGGAGAGTGAGCTCAGTGGTTAAGAACACTTGCTGCTCTTGCAGAGGACCTGGGTTCAATTTCTAGCACCCAGATGATGGTTCACAACCATCTATAATTTCAGTTCCAGGGGATCCAATGTCCTCTTCTGACCTCTGCAGATGCCAAGCAAGCAAGTGACACAGGCACACACATACAGGCAAAATACTCACACATATAGTAAAATTAATAAATCTGATAGAACTCATTATATGGCCCAGGCCAAGCTCAGACTTACAGCAATTCTCCTGCTGTGGCATACTGAGTGACGGGATCTCAGATGTATCGCCCTACGCCTGCCTCCTTATAAAATCGTGTGTTATTTTTTGTTTTGTTTTGTTTCTTCAGGCAGAGTAGATGTGAAATTTATTACTGAAAATAACTTGGTGACATATAGGATGCAGCACGGTGGAAGCCTTAGAAGTGCAGGGGATCGTGATTAGCGATACAGTTCACCCCATAGACAGCAGGGATGAATTGCCTTTTATCTCTCAAATCCTCGATCCATCCACATCAAACTTGGTGAAGCCCCACTTCTTTGAGATATGAATCTTCTGACAGCCAGGGAGCTTGAACTTGGCTCTAAAAAGGTCTCGAATATGTGTTCCTTATTCCACAGATTTGGTACAGATGGACATGATGACCTGGCCTAGTCACTGTGCCCTGGAGCTTCCCAGAGACACACTGTAACACTTGTCTAGAATCTAAATTGAGGACAGCATTGTGATCAGTGAGTGATAGGAATATCTACCAGAAAACTGTCTCCAAAGTTCCTTAGGACAACTTAGAGAGGCAACAGACTGCCCACATCACCAAGGAGGAGGCTGTTTCCAGCTATTGCATACCATCCCCCATGAAGAAAGGAACCTGGTGACCTAACTGCTAACTGGCTGCAGACATGGACTGTATTTTTCACATATCTTTCATCTTCCATTTATGGAAGCTGCTTGCCCAGTGCATCTTTGCCTATGTGTACATAAGCACAGCAGCACAGCTATATAAAGCGAAAGATTTTCCCCATCTGACATACAGAAATATAAGAGTGAGTAATAAGGTCCCTTCTGGTTGCCAGGCAGTTCTGGTATTTATATTGATTTTAGCTTATGATGCTTACAGAGATTTAATTATTCTAAGAATCTAATGTTCATGTTACTTTGGGAGAGGATGCAGATTTGGTTTCTTAGGCAGAGCCAAACATTTCAGAGCTGGTTGATTTATAGCTCCAAAAAAGCTGCCAGCAAGATTTTGGAGCAAACTGCTTTATCCTTGCAAATCGAGGCCGAACAGAGAAAGGATCCGAGCATTTCCAAAGGCTTTGCCTACATACCTGATATGTTCAGTCAGGTGAAATGAAAAGATTTAACGCGTATAAAGCCTCGGAACTGACAGGTAAGCAATGCAATTCTTCTTTAGCTTTTCTTTTTAAAACAGGGTCTCACATAGCCCAGGCAGGCCTTCAATTTAGTGTATTGCTCAGAGTGACCTTGAACTTCTAATCCTCCTGACCTTGACACTCAGCACTGTACCACCATACCTACTCTATTCTATTTTCAGGTGAAATGGACCTACCAAAAACAGGCTGGACATGGCATGATGACTCATGCCTTTAATCCCAGCATGCTTAGAGTCAGAAGCAGCAGATCTCTGAGTTCCCGGCCAGCCCAATCTATATAGCCACCTCCAGGCCAGTCGAGGCTACACCGTGAGACTCTTCAAGAAGCACAAAACAAAACAAACAAAAACCCAGAGCTGGTGAACTGGCCCATGAGTTAAGCTGTTAAAGACACTCCGGACTCTTCCAGGGGACCTGCATTTGGGTCCCAGAACCTCACAGCTCTCTGTAACTCTAGTTCCAGGGGATCCAATGCCTTCTACACTCTGAAGGCTTCAGGAAAAACGTGTTCAAGCAAAACACTCATACACATAAAAATAAGTGTAAGATATCTTAAAAACTAAAACCACCCACTCCACACATAGAATCTGCTACCAATTCATTTTCTCGTTTCTTGTAGAGGAGTCAGAAGGAGGTTTCCAGGCACTAATGGCCTTGACATTCTAGTTGCCAATCGAAGCCTTTAGCTCTATTTTAGATGAAGCACAGCGGTAAATCATGGCTGTTACCGCCAAAGTGACTGGTTTTCCTTATGTCTCATCACCTTCTCCCTCTGTGGTCAAGCTGCTTAGGGAGACATTGGTCTCAGTGAAAGCCTGGTTCAGGTTGCTCATTTACCTCGAGATCCTGACTGATAATTTTCTCCATGTTGCGACCTCATTATGGTAATAATGGTGCCTTTTTTTTTTAATTGAGGCCCCTCCCTTTTTTGGATCCGAGAGTCTGTTTATTCCAGGCTGGCCTTGCACTGGTTATATCTCCATGGATGGCCTTGAACTCCCCATCCTCTTGCTTTACCTCTTGAGTATTGGGATTACAGGCTTGTGGCACCACCGATAGTTTTATGTGGCGCTGGGGATCTAAACAAGAATTTTATTCTTGCTAGGCAAGGACCCTAGCAATTGAGCTACAGAAAGTGGATGCTAACTTTTTTTTTGGGGGGGGGGGTTGGGGTTTCTCTGTGTAATAGCCTCTAGCTGTCCTGGAACTAGCTCTGTAGACCAGGCTGGCTTCGAACTCACAGAGATCTACCTGCCTCAGCTTCCAGAGTGCTTGGATTAAATGCTTGTTCACCACCACCTGGCTTCACTAACATTAAGAACTTATATTGAGTCAAGGTCAAATTGTAAATGAGACACACAATATGTTTTATTTCCCCTTCAGACATTGAAGATCCTTGCCAGATAAAAGGGCACTAGCCAGTCCTGGTGGCGCAGGCCTGTGATCCCAAGGTAGAAGCAGGAGGGTGAGAGATTCAGATCAACTTGGGTCACATAGTGAATTCTAGGTCACCCTGGACGACAAGAGACCCTGCCAGACAGCAACACATTCACCCAGGGGAACTTCAGATTTGAGGCCGGTTTGTAGATATATAGAGAGACTTTTCTCAGAAGAAGACGAGGAGCAGAAAGAATAGAAGAAAAAGGGGACATTAGATCGTCTTTTAAAACCTGTGACAACGGAAAACTAGGTTCTCTGCTCTGGAAACCAAAGAGACCAAACCTGTGTTTCATTCACTCAAGAAGGCAGGGATGGGAAAAATGTAACCGTGGAGCTTCTTAAATAAGTGGGAAATATTAGTTCTGTTCTTTGAGAACCACAAAGTATCGAAACTTGTGGTGAGCAAAGATTCCGGATTGAGGAGGGTGAGAGGGGGGAGCTGTTCGTTTCTTTTTCTGTTTTGGTTCCAGGGAAGCTAGGTTTCCATTGCATGGGATGCAACTGGATATTTCCTCCGTTCTCCGTGGCTAAGCCCTGGCAAACACTGTTTCCTGGCACTCGAAGAGCGGCAAGTCCCAGCAGCGAGGTCAAATCCATTTTTGGAGCCAAACAGCAACATTCCTTTACAGTTAGTTAGCTTTACAACCGCCAAGACTGACCCTGCCCATCTAGTCTAGGGTGACATCTAACGGCAACAAGGGGAACTAACTTCCAATTTTCCAGTCCTGTTAGGAACCAGCCTAGAAGGCTGGATTCCATGTTCCCACACCAGTGTCTCCATTGTATCCCTCACTAATTACTCTCTAATTAATAACGATTTGTATGGTCGACAATGTGAGTGAATTTATTTATGGTTACTATTACTGTGATGAAACACCCTGACCAAAAAGAAACGTTTGGATGACACTTCCACATCACATTTCATCACCGAAGGAAGTCAGGACAGGAACTCAAACAGGGCAGGATCCTGGAGGCAGGAGCTGATGCAGAGGACATGGGGGCGTTGCTTAGTGGTTTGTTCCCCTGGCTTGCTCAGCCAGCTTTCTTATAGAACCCAGGACTACGAGCCCAGGGACAGCACTGCCCACGATGGGCTGGTCCCTCCCCCATCAATCACTAATTTTAAAAATGTTCGACAGGCACACCTTCTACAGCTCAGTTTTATGGAGGCATTTTCTTCGCTGACGTTTCCTCCTGTCTGGTGTCAAGTTGACATAAAACTAGCCAAATCGGGACCATCTTGAAACTGTTCCTCTAGGAGCGCTGGAGGGGCTGGAAATGTAGCTTCTCAGAAGATTCTTGTCACGCATCCCTGCCTTCAGACCTCAGCACTGACAAACAAAACCTGTGCCATTGGGTATGAGAGCACACGCCTGTAATCCGGGCACTTGGGAAGATCACAAGTTAGAGGCTAGCCTTGGCTACCTGTAGACTTTGTTCCAATAAAACAAACAAAAAACAATGAAACTAAAGTGTACTTTTAAAAAATTACTTATTTTTATTGTATATATGATATTTTACCCCCATATATGCCTGAGCACCAGATCTTATTATGAATTGAACTCAGAACCTCTGGAAGAGCAGCCAGTGCTCTTAACCCCTGAGCCATGTCTCCAGCCCCCATGCTTTTTTTTTTTTTTTTTTTTTTGAGCAGGGTATCTCTATGTATTGCTGGCTGTCCTGAAACTCACTTTTTAGGCTGAGAGATCTACCTGCCTCTGCCTCCTGAGTGCTGGTATTAAAGACATGTGTCATCCCATGCCCAGCTAAAATTTTTTATCATTATTTTATGTGCGTGAGTGTTTTGCCTGGATGTATCTGTGCACCATGTGTGTGCAGTATTCATGAAGCCCAGAAAAGGGCATCAGAGCCCCTGGAACATCTTGAGTTGCCACGTGGGTGCTGGAAATCAAACCCAGGTCTTCTGGAAGAGCAGTGAGCCCCATCTCTTGAGCCATCATCTCTCCAGCCCAGAAATGTGCTTTTATGTAAAGCATGAAATAATAATGCATCTAATTCCAGGTCTTGGCAGTGACTGTCTTAAGTTCCACATGAGTTACTTGTCTGCTAGGAGCAAGTTGCTTGGCTGGTTAGGAGTGGAATGTACCCTCTGAGAGGGATCTGAGAAATAATGAGAAATAATGGAGCCAAGCATGGTGATGCATGCCTTTAATCCCAGCACTTGGGAGGCAGAGGCACTCAGTCTCTATTTAGTTCAAGGTCAGCCTAGTCTACAAAATGAGTTCAAGACCAGCCAAGACTACATAGTGAGACTGTGCCTAAAAAACAAATAACTAAAAGCTATAAATGGGAAAAAAGAAAAAAATAATGAAAGAATGAGGCAGACAGTGGAATGACTCCGCAGGTACTTGCTGCCAGGCCTGACCACTTGAGTCTGGCGCCTGTGACCCACAAGGAGGAAGAAGAGAACCAACTCCCAGGAGTTGGCCTTTGACCTCTACACACACAATAGAATAAATATTGTTTTATTTTTAAAAGCAAGCATACACTAGTACACGTGAGGCCACTAGGTCCATCCCCAACACCAGAACAGGGCCAACAATTATAATAGTGATAGTCTACAAACAATGTAGCAGTTTTATTTGCAATCATCCGATGATTAAGGATACAAGAAGGCTTAAGAAATAGCAGTTTGAGATACCACCTCTACATTTGAAGACTTGTTTTATCATATTGACTTTTTTTGTGTGGTCTGTGCATGTGTACTCACACATGCAGGCTTGAACTAATGCCGCACCATTCGTGTGGGAGTCACAATATATTCTCCTATGGATGGTGAAAATGCATCCAGGCTAGTTTTCAGTTAAGTGTGGTAAGGCAGACCTGTGATCCTAGTATTTGGGAGGCACAGGCATGACTATGACCGTAAGTTCAGGGCCAGCCTAGTTTATATAGCAGATTTTACATGTGTGAGGTCGATGTGGTGGGGGTGAGGGGGTGGGGCCTGGTCAGAGGACAATTGGCAGGAGCCAGTTCTTTGCTTCCACATTTTCCTGAGTTCCAGGTCTTAAACTCCAGTGGTCAGGCTTGGCAACAGGCACCTTTTCCCTCAGAGCCATCTGGCTAGCCCTATTTTGTTTTGATTTTTACAAACGGGTTTCTTTGTGGAGCCCTGGCTGTCCTGGAACAAGCTCTGTAGTAGACAAGCTGGCCTTGAACTCACAGAGATCTGCCTGCCTCTGCCTCCTGAGTGCTGGGTTTAAAGGTATGCACACCACCACCACCAGCAGCCCCTATTTATAGTATGGTCTAGGCCCGTTTTGTACATGGGAAATTATTTCTAGAAACACAGGTTTTACAGCTCTGTCCAGTGTTACTACAGAGGATGCCTAAGATCAAAATATAAAATAAACCTCTCATTTTGGCCCAGTGGAGATTGTTGGTTTAAAAAAAAATTTTTTTTTGATAGTTCTGATCAAAGAGAGCTTAGAAGACTATACGAGTGAGAGTTAGGTAGAACATGGCGCTGCTGAAGAGGTGTCTCAGTGGTGAAGAGTACTTTTTGCTTTTTCAGAGGACCTTGGTTTGGTTCCCAAAACCCACACAGTGGTTCACAACCGTGACTCCAGTTCCAGGGGATCTGATGTCTTCTGACCCGTGCAGGCACTAAGCACACATGTAGTACATAGAGATACATGCAGGCAAACACGCACACAATAAAATGAATAAGTAATTTTTTTTAAGTCAGCAGGGACAGTAACCTCCCCTGTCTCAGCTGAGTACTGAACCTAGGACCTTGTGTTGCTATAACAGCACTTACTCTACCACTGAGTCAAATCTCAAACCCCCAAGCAACTTCCCCTAAATTTGGCTTTGAAACAGAACATCGTGTCTGCTCTCTCAGACTTGGAGGAAAGATATTTTAAATGTGAGATTATAGCATGGCATTTGGTATGCTATCTTAGTTAGGGTTACTATGGCTGTGAGGAAACACTACCACCAAAAAAACCAAGGTGCGAAGGAAAGGGTTTGTTTGGCTTACAATTCCACATCACATTTCATCATTGAAGGAAGTCAGGGCAGGAACTCAAACAGGGCAGGATTCCGGAGGCAGGAGCTGATGCAGAGGCCGTGGAGGGTGCTGCTTAGTGGCTTGCTGCGCTTGGCTTGCTCAGCCTGCTTTCTTATAGAACCCAGGATCACCAGTCCAGAGATAGCCTGCCCAATTCATTACTAATTGAGAAAATGCCTTACAGCAGGATCTCAGTGAGGCTGCTTCCTCACTGATGACTCTAGCTTGACACAAAGCCAAGCAGTACAATACTACAAGAGGACTTACCTAGGGAAAGGGGGAAGTCATGAAGGTAGGGAAAAGATGGAAGAAGAGGCCCTTCCTCTTCATCAGTCTATAGGAAGCACAGCTCATAGGACAGATGCAGGTCAGAAGCAACAGTTGGGAGACGTTGTCATTCTATCCTCATATCTGTTCTTCCATCAGTTGAGTGTCTGTCTGAGAGAGAGAGAGAGAGAGAGAGAGAGAGAGAGAGAGAGAGAGAGAGAGAGAGAGAGAGAGAGAGAGAGAACTGCTGATAGAGAAGGGAGACCATAAGAAACCCTGAGATGACCAGAGACATGAACCTGTCCGTATAACAGACAATGAACAGATTCACAAATATTATGGACAATACCAATGTCCCAATCAAATGTGAAGTTTTAAATTGGGGGAGCATTGGGGGTTTTGTGTTTTGTTTTTGAGACAGGATTTCTCTGTATATCAACTCCTAGCTATCCTGGAACTCCCTTTGTAGACCAGGCTGGCTTCAAGAATACAGATATCTGCCTGCCTCTGCTTTCCAAGTGCTGGGATTAAAGGGATTTGCCACCACATGTGCCTGAAATTGTACACATTTAAGTTTCCAAAGTTATTATCATTGTTTTTCTTTATGCGTATGAATATTTTATTTGTATGTGTCTTGAGAGAGCATTGGATCCGCTGGAACTGGAGTCACAGATGGTTGTTGAAGAACTAGACAAGGGCCTCCATTTTGAGATAAAGACCCTGAACCCTAGCTTGAAACAGGCCTGAGTTCTGCTGAGTACAAAATACAAAAAAAAGGCTATCTGATGGGACAACCATGGAATGTCCCAGCACCTGAGATAGCCTGAGACTATCTGATAGCCACAGAATGTCCCTACACAGGAGATAGTCTCTAGCGGAAGGTTGGACCAACAGCGGGCTAAGATAACAGAGGAACTGTGGAAAGTCTCTAAAAATGAGCTAATCAGAATTGTATCCATACTAAGACCTCTAATTGATATATAACCTTGTGGTTTTTGCCTTTAAAACCCAGCTTGCAGAAGGGTAGGTACCTCCTCTGGCCATCATTACAACAGTATGATGAACAGGGTCCTTGTTGAACTTGTATCTCTTTTCAATAAACTTTTTTTTTTGCATTTTGGAGAGTTTGCATCTCTGGTGGTTTCTTTGGGGGTCTTGTGACCAGGATACAACATTTGGGGCTTGTCTAGGATCCCCAGAGGGGGGAACACCCCCCCAAGATTCCAAAGGTTTACACTGGCCAACTGGTATAAGTTTACCCTGACTGTTCATGTTTATTGTCTTGCCTCTGTTCCTCTTTTACTATCTGAAAGGCTAGGTTGCTGGCAACATCTGTATATAAATCTGAAAGGTTTCAGGTTTCACTTTGGTGGACTCACCTGTAAAGTGTACCTAAAGGGAGTGGGAGGTGTCCCTACTCCTGGGCGGAGGTCTTGAGTTTGAGACTCCATTGTTGGATACCCAAGAGGGTCCCCTCTGAATTCTGGGGACAAAGAGACCCTACTGGGCTAACCCCATTCCATCTGTATGGTCTTTGGTAGTAATGGGGCTCTTTCCTGGACCTCTGATCACCAAGACCTTCTCTGAACCACAGTATTCTGTTACAGGCCCTTGTCTAATTGTCTTGTTATTACATTTCTATTTGTCTCTCGTTTATCCATATACTAGGTCAAACTATGGGAAATACTCCCTCCTCCCCTCTAGACCTGACCTTAGCTCATTGGAAGAACATAAGGAGGTTGCTCACAACAATAGTGTACATGTTAGGAAAAGTAAATGGATAACTTTTTATTCCTCAGAATGGCCTGCTTTTAGTGTCGGCTGGCCTTCGACGCCAGAATCATCCACAGAGTTCAGGAAGTCATATTTAGACTGTGAACAGGTCATCTAAATCAAATCCCCTACATGTTACATGGAAGGGGCTCGTTTGACCCCAAACCTATTACCTCCCCATTAATATCTTCCTCCTCACAGGTGCTCTCCATGAGGCCCAAGGGAGACTCAAAGCCCCGAGTCATCCAAAGGGAAACAGAGGAGCTGGAGCTATTCCCACTGCCCTACACTTCCCTCAACCAGCAAATCCTCTACCCAACCCACGGCCCCAACCAGAACCACCATTACAGGGGCTAGCCCATGCAACCCAGAGCCACAGGGAAGCCACCCCACAGTCAGACACCCTGCTGGCCTTACCCCTCTGACTTCCTGGACAAGTGGACCAGGATGGGAATCAACCCTTCCATTACTGGCCATTTGTGATCTGTACAATTGGTGCACGCAGAATGCCCTGTTTTCTAAGAACCCCCAAGATTTAATTAACCTGTTAGAAACTGTTCTTTTTACCCACCAACCCACCTGGGACAATTGTGGCCATCTCTTGAGCATTTTGTTCACCACAGAGGAAGGAAATAGAATCTTGGAGGCCACCCAGAAGTTGGTTCCAGGTCCTACAAGAGCTCCCATCACTGACCCTGCGACCATCAATGCTTACTTCCTTACCGCTCACCCTAATTGAGGCTATAACATGGTGCAAGGTAAGGAAAAACTCCAAGTCTACCTCCAGAGTCTATTAGCAGGTCCCAAAGCAGCTGCCCGAAAGGCAACCGATATGGCCAAGATTTATGACGGCAGGCAGAAGACGAATGAGAGTCTGGCTGCCCATCTGGAGCGCCTGCTGAAGACCTCCAGCAGTACACGCCGTATGATCTTGAGACTGAGGAGCAGCTCCAGATACTTCCAGAGGAAGTTACTTACAGTCATCGGAAAGTTTAGGCGAGGAGTCTCTTGGGGAACTAGTGGCGGTGGTGGAAACGGTTTATCATAAGAGAGAGAGATGAACAGAAAAAAAGAGAGGTGAGAAAAAGAGAGGATGCAGCAAGAAGGAAAAAGAGGAAAGAGGCAAGAGAAAAGCTTAACTAGGATCCTAGAGCAACAGCAGGTTCAACATAGGGAGGAAGTAAAAGAGACCCTCCTGGAGGCGGAGTCAGACCAATCAGACCACACCAACATGGTAACCAAGGACCTGAACCCAAGCCTAAGTAAGGTAGGGGAAAACCAATGTGTAAGGAAGAAGGGCGTTGGGCAAGAAGCTGTCCCAAGAAAAAGGGGAGGACACCCCCGGCTACCCATATGCTCTCTCTGTGACCAGGGAGAACTGGGCTCAGACCCCTCCCTGAGCCTAGGGTAACATTGAGAGTGGAGCGGAAACCAGCAAGATTCATGGTGGACACAGGGGCAGAGAATTCCATCCTGCTGACACCAGAGGGACCCATGTTCACCAGGAAAACCTGGGTGCAAGGGGCCACAGGCACCAAATCCTATCTGTGGACTACCCGAAGTATGGTGGACTTGGGAATGGGATGGATAACCCACTCGTTCCTAGTTATTCCAGAGTGCCCCTACCCACTATTAGGCTGGAAACTTTTGTCAAAAAATGAAAGCCTAGATCCATTTCTCGGGTGAAGGGGCGGGCACAGTTGTTACATCAAAATGGGAAACCAGTACAGCCATTGATGATGGCTAGCCTGTCTGAGGAATATAGAGGCCAGCAGTGTAATGATTCCCGGCACATATTAGCCACGTGGTAAACCCAACATGGCATCAGCAGAACATTGGTTCAGTCGGCTTGGAACACACCACTGCTACTGGTCAAAAAGGCCCATGCTAATGACTACCTACCAGTGAAAGACCTCAGAGAGGTAAATAAAAGGGTGGTAAACATACACCCTACTGTGCCAAACCCTTACACCCTACTGAGTACATTACCTCCCAACGGGCAATAGTATTCAATCCTGGACCTAAAAGATGCCTTCTTCAGCAATATTTTGCCCTTGAGTGGCACAATCCAGAGACTGGAATCAGCAATCAAATGACTTGGACTAGACTACCCCAAGGGCTCAAGAACTCCCCACCATCTTTGATGAAGCCCTCTACGAGGATCTGAGCTAGTACAGAACCCAAAAATTCTGATACAAGCTTGTTGCAGTATGTGGATGACCTGTTGGTTGCAGCTGCCGTTAGAGAGACCTGCAGGAAAGAAACTGAGAACTTGCTGTAGGCCCTGGAAGACTTGGGTTATCGAGAAAGCCCAGATCTGCAGATCATGGGTAATGTGCCATGGGGTATATTCTTGGAGGGGGCCAGAGATGCCCACAGGAGACGGTGTTAAAAATATCAGCTCCTAGGACTGTCAAGCAGGTGAGGGAATTCCTGGGCACAGCAGGGTTCTGCTGCCTATAGACCCCAGGGTTTACTGAGCTGGCTAAGCCTTTATATGAGGCCACTACAAACACATCTGACTTCTCATGGATGGAAGAAAGACAGAGGGCGTTCAACACCCTGAAACAGAAACTCTTAGAGGCCCTTGGACTGCCTGATATAAACAAACCCTTTTACCTGTTTACAGATGAGAATAAAGGAGTAGCAAAAAGGGGTACTCAGCCAGATCATAGGGTCCTGGGAGAGACCTGTGGCTTGTCTATCCAAGAAATTGGATCCCGTGGCTGCAGGATGCCCCCACCCTCCCCCATCCCCCACCCCTCCACCTCCTTTCACCTGCATATTATACATAGCTGCAGTGGCAATGCTGGTCAAGGATGCTGACAAACTAACTCTGGGGCAAAACTTAACCCTTGCCACCCACATGACCTGGAGGCAGTCCTTACACAGCCACCCGACCGCTGGCTGAGCAATGCCAGAATGACTCATCATCAAGCCTTACTTCTCAACCCCACCAGAATAACATTCCAGATGCCCGCAACCCTTAACCCAGCCACACTGCTGCCAGACCCTGCCCTCAATGCACTGCTTCATGACTGCAAGGGAGATAATTGGCTCAAGTCCACTGCATCCACCCGGACCTGCTAGACTCACCATTGCCAGATATGGAGGAAACTTGATTTATGGATGGCAGCAGTTACGTGCTTGATAGACAAAGGTATACAGGGGCAGCACTGACCACCACTTTGGGTGTCATTTGGGTAGAACTTCTACCAGCAGGGACCTCTGCCCAAAATGCAGAATTGACTGCCTTAACTGGGGAAGGGGAAGAAACTGAGTATCTATACAGATAGCAGACATGCCTTCGCCACTGCACATATCCACCGGGCCATCTACAGGGAAAGAGGCTTGCTGACAGCAGAAGGGAAGCCGATCAAAAATAAACAGGAGATTCTAGTGTTCCTGCGGGCTATATGGGAACCCACGAAAATGGCTATTATTCATTGCCCGAGGCACCGAAAAGGGATGGGCCAATTCACACAGGCAATAGCCTGGCAGATCAGACAGCCAGAGGGGTGGTGTCCACTCTGAAGGTATCCCCAGTCTTGGTGGATCCTGGAGCTGGAAGTCTGCCACAGACCGGCCCCAATACACTCCAGCTGACTTAGCCTGGACCTGCCAATGGCCCACATAATAGAAGGCTGGTGGAAAACAGCAGATGGACAGATCGTCCTGCTGAGAGAGACAGGACGGACGATACTCAGATTCACCCATCATCATCCCATCTGGGAATCCGAAGGATGTAAAATCTACTTAGGCACACCAGTGTAGAAATACAAAGTGGTAACAAGCTATTCAAGAAATAATGTCCAAATGCCATGCCTGCCAGGTAACTAAGGCTTTACCAACCCCTTCCAACCCTGGTGCCAGACAAAGAAGGACTCGACCAGGTGCGGATCGGGAGGTGGATTTTATTGAAATCAAGTCAAAAAAATTTGGATACCTGACCAAGCACGAGACCATGAACATGGTGGTTAGAGGAGATCCTGCCCAGGTACGATTTTCCAGCTAAGGTAGGGTCAGATGATGGCCCTGCCTTCATCTCTCAGGTAAGCCAGGGAGTAGCCACCGCACTGGAGACCGACTGGAAGCTTCATTGTGCTTATAGACAGGTAGAAAGGATGAATAGAACTTTAGGAGAGACCTTGGTTGAATTAGCTGTGGAGTCTGGCGCAGACTGGGTGACTCTTCTCTTTGCCTTATTTAAGGTGTGTAATTCGCCCTATCAGATGGGACTTACCCCCTTTGAAATCATGTATGTGAACACCCCTACCTATGACACCAAGCTTGCAGATAGAGCTGGTTGCCTCCCTGGATGACCAGGACCTTCTGAATGCTATTCCAAGGCTCTAACTCACCCACCAGGACATAAGGCCAAAACTTTATGCCATTTATGAAGCTTCCTATGCTCCACGCCCCATAGGTTCAAACTGGGAGACTGGGTCCTGATCCATAGACACCAGCACCAGACCGTGGAAACGAGGTGGAAAGGACCCTATGTTGTCATCTTGACCACACCTACCACTCTCAAGGTAGCATTGCTACCTGGGTTCACCACTCCCACGCTCCTCCTGCAGAACATCAGGACGAAACCTGGGAGGTGTCCAGACACCCCTCCAACCCACTGAAACTAAAGCTCTGCTTCCAAAAGGAATGAGGCCTGCACTGCGTCTGCTGTTTTTGCTCCTGACAGCCCTGGCAGCATAAGCCACCTGAACAACCCGCACGCATCCTGGAACCAGACTTGTCTTATTGTCAACAAGGAGGTTGGAATTGTAGTGAACTCCACTTCCTCCACAATGGACCCAAAGAACACCTGGTTCCAGGACCTATATGTAGATCTCTGTGACCTGCCAGCAGAAACATGGGGCTTGGACTCAGTCAGGATGCCAATAGGGTACAGATGTCACTCTCCTCCACTGGCCAAGATCACTCAGGGACTCGGGTATGTGTGCCCAGCTCACTCCAGAAGTAGAGATTGGACATGTAAATGTGGGGGACCCAAAGATGCCTATTGTACTAGCTGGGGTTGCAAGTCAACAGGACACATATGGTGGAATCCCCCTATAAAAGGAGATTTGATTACAGTAAGGCCAATACCACAGAGGAGGCTTGAATGTTATAACCCAACAACCCCCAGGGTCACCCCCAGGAGGGTGCTGAAACTCTATGGTCATATCATTTACTGATCAAGCAAAGAAAGCAGATTGGGCCAGTGGTAGGACCTGAGGGTTGTGGCTGTATCGCTCTGCATACGACCCTGGCCTGACCTTCACCACCCAGAGCATTCTGTCCCCAATAAAAGTGGCAGTGGGGCCCAAGGCAGTGCTCAGTCCTCCCCTTAGAACAGCTTGAGCCTAAGAAGCCCAGCACTACAAACGGGCCCATGGTGCCACCCCTGAGCCAAATCACACTACCTCTCCATGGGTCATTGCTCTCCCCCACAGCTCGGTGGACAGAGACCCACTGTTCTCTCTACTCTGGAAGTCCTACCTGCTCCTCAATGCCACCAAGCTTAGTTTGACAGCTTCCTGCTGGTTCTGTTATAATACACAACCCCCTGTCTATGAGGGGGTGGCAGTAATGGGCAAATATAATACCGCCGCTGACCACCGGCACTGCCGCTGGCAGACCAAAGCTTTGCTAAGGCTCCAACAGGTGGAGAGCAAGGTCTGTGCATAGGACGGGTCCCACCCATGTAGCAGGTCCACTGCAGCCACACTCAACCACTTGGGGACCAAACCGGCTATCTATTACCCTTGGACGACACATGGTGGGCATGTTCCTCCGGTCCGGGCTGACCCTGTGTGCACATGTCATGGTCCTCAGTAATACTCAGAGTTTTGTGAATTAGTCAGGCTAGTACCTTAATTGATATGCTACACTGGGGAAGATCTGGACAAACTAATTGAATATGCGAACCCCTGCTGCTATAAGGCAGCCAGTTACAGCCCTCACCTTGTCTGTACTACTAGGGGCTATCTGATAGCGGCTAATTAACCATGGAATGTCCCAGAACCTGAGACAGCCTAGGGCCATCTGATAGCCACAGAATGTCCCTACACAGGAGATAGTCTATAGAGGAAGGTTGGACAAACAGTGGGCTAAGATAACAGAGGAAATCTGGAAAGTCTCTAAAAATGAGCTAATCAGAATTGTATCCATACTAAGACCCCTAATTGATGTGTAACCTTGTGGTTTTTACCTTTAAAACCCAGCGTGCAGAAGGGTAGGTACCTCCTCTGGCCATCATTACAACAGTGTGATGAACAGAGTCCTTGTCAAAGCTTGTATCTCTTTTCAATAAACCTTGCTTTTGCATTTTGGAGCATTCACACCCTCTCGTGGTCTCTTCAGGGGTTTTGTGACCAAGGCACAACAGTTGTGACCTGCCATGTGTCATATTTTTGCACGTGAGAACAGACACACACTACCAGCGCCACACTAGAGTTTATTCAGGAGAGTTGCTGGGTGAGTGAGTACAAGGGCAGAGAAGCAGGAGAGAAAAGACCATCTTTCATGTGGTGTCTCCTTTTAAGAGAACAGGTGGGCACAGGTTTACTTAGCCATGCCTAGGGGTGTGCCCTCGGTATGGCAAGTTCTGCTGGTACCATATTGGGTTTACCACATGGCCACTACATGCCAGGAATTACCTCTCACCTGGTGCCATGTAGGATTATCAGACTAGCACATTTACCGTGAAGGGGCTACGTACCAGGAATCCTTACAATGTGGATACTGGGAGTTGAACCCAGATCCTTTTATGGAAGAGCAGCTAGCGCTTTTAATCACTGACCCATCTCTTCAGCCTTGTTGGCATTTTAAAAGAGATCATTCAGCCTACTGAGTGCAATTTTAAATCTAGCTGTGTTTTAGGAGAAAAAGATGAATGGATATAGTAAGAAGTTTCTGACCCGTCTGGACCAACGGTCCAGACAAAGCCCTCCCACCCACTATCCTGCAGCCACTTATAAAATAATCACACAAAGGCTTATATCAATTACAAACTGTTCGGCTTATGGCTTAGGCTCATTATCAACCAGCTCTTACAACTTAACCCATTTCTATTAATCACGTCTTGTCATGTGGCTAGTGGCTTTACCTGCGCTCCATTACATCTTGCTCTGGGGCGGCAGCCTTGCAGCATCTCCTTAGGCCAAAAAAGTTCCAATTATCCAATGGTAATTCACAGTGTATAGAAAGATCCCATGTCAGGGGCGGACAAAAGAATGAGTCTGGTGTTAATGATCAGCTGTTTCCATTTGAGATGACAAGTTTCTGAACATGGCCTGAGCATGTCCTTGTGGTCCCAGTTATCCTGTCTTTTCAGACAAGAAGATCATTTGAGTTTAGGGCTCCAGTGAAGGCTGGGGGTGCAGCTCAGGTGATAGACTCCTTACCTATCATGCACAGCTCTACTTTGAGCGAAATGTGGGGGCACAGGCTGTGAGCTGCCCAGTGATGTGGGTGCCGAGAACTAGCCCCAGGTCCTGTGAAAATGCAGTGGCTTTTCTTAATCATTGAGTCATCTCTCAAGCCCCAGACTGTACTATATCCCTTCAATGAACAGAAGGTGTCCTGGGAGAGATGTGTACCCAGAAACAGAAGGAATGGAAAAGGGCTACTGTGGGGATATGTTTCAAATTTAATAAAAACAGCCTGAGATATCAGAGGACAGATCCACCTCTTCCAGGCTCTGTTTTTCCAGTTTGTTTGTTTTCTGTGTAACAGTCTTAGCTGTTCTGGAACTTGCTATGAAGACGAGGCTGGCTTTGAACTCACAGAGATTCTCTTGCCTCTGCTTCCCAAATGCTGGGACTAAAAATGTGAGCCATGGCTGCTTCTGTCTGCTCTTTCTTTCTATGCCTGCCTTAAATACTTTCTTTGCTAAGTTAATGTGTGGCACCACCACTGCCTGCCTGGGAGCCTGGAACTTCTTCTGTAAACTAAGATGACCTCCAATTTAGATTTGATTGGACTAAAGGTGTAGGTCACTGCTCCTGGATATTCCCTGGGCTGGGATTAAAGGTGTGAGTTACCACTGTCTGATCCTCCTAGACTGACTGTGGGTAGATTCCTCGGATATCTCAGGCTGTTTTTATTAAACTTGAAACATATCCTCACAGGCTACCCTCCTCTGCACTTGATCTTGAAACCCCTTCAGAGAGCTGTCCAAAAGTTCACTTATTTGTTTGGACTTTTATGCAATTATTTATACTCAGGCACTGAGAAACCTCAGCCAGCCAGTCCCAGAACACACTGAAGCATTTTCCTGGTATTTCCCATTTGCAGGCAGCATAAAGTCCCAGGAGAAGCACTCGAGGGACATGTCCTCAAATTCTCCCCCACCCAGGGCTATTAACATTCTGATTCCTATAACTGAAAACACACAAGGATTCCCAAGAGTCAGGTATTCAGAAAGCATTGCCATTTAGGAGCTGCTCAAGAGATGATGAACCCGAGAATCATATTTCTGGATTCTTCTTAGAACTAATGATGGGAAATCTCTGAAATCTTGGAACCTCAAACAAATCACTGCTCGCATCCTCTGTTTGGGATTTGTTGTGTTTATGAGAATTGTTAACCCTTTTCCTCATCTTAAATGTTTACTGATTCATCTAGAGGGGCTCCAGTTTGGCTCTACCTATGACAGACGATGTTTGCTAGTGTTCTAGACAATTCAGACACTGCCTCCTCTATAGAGCCCCCATGAATTCCTCTCTTTCTTCTCTCTGGTTTTATCAGTTTTCTTGAGACATGATCTCCCTATGTAGCTCTGACTTGTAGTGGATTTGTGATGTTACATTGTAAATAATTGTCCCACCTATGAGTTTAATAAAAAGCACTGATTGGCCAAAGGCAGACAGGAAGTGTGGGCGGGGCTACCAGACTAAGAAAACTCTGGGAACAAGAAGACCAGAGCAGAAATGCCAGAGACTCCAGAGTTGCCAGACAAGCCAGAAGAGGCAGAGGACAACTATACTGCTCTGAGAAAAGGTACCGAGCCCCATGGCTGAACAGGATAAGAATCATGGGTTAGATTAAGAGTAAAGAGTTAGCAAGTTATATGCCTGGGCCTTAGGCCGATTAGCCTAAAATTAATGTAAGGGTCTGTGGGTCTGCGAGTCTGTGGGTCTGAGGGCCTAAACCTTGAGGCTAGGCTCAAAAGTCTGGGCCAGAAATACCTTACTACGCAGGCTGGCTTGGAACTCACTATGTAAATTAAATTGGCATTAATCTGCCTGCCTCTGCCTTATAAGTGCTGGAATCAAACGTGTGCATGCATTTTGTATTTTTTCTCACTATTTGGGGATGGAGGTGAGACTTTTATTACCACTATTAGTTTATAAAGTAACTGGGGACAGAGACTTATTATTTTTTATTTATTTTTTATGTATACAATGTTCTGCCTGCAGGCCAGAAGAGGGCGCCAGATCTCATTATTGACAGCTGTGACTCATCATGTGGTTCCTGAGCATTAAATTCAGGACCTCTGGAAGAGCAGCCAGTGTTCTTAACCCCTGAGCCATCTCTCCAGCTCAGGGGGACAGGGACTTATTAAAAATTATAGAGGGGCTGGGGAGATGACTCCTTGGGGAAGAACACTTTCTGTGAAAACAATAGGATCTCCAGCAGCCATGTCAAAGTGGATATGGTCATGTGTGTCTGTAACTTAGTGTTGGGGAGTAGAGACAGACAGATCCCAGAAATTTGATGGCCATCCAGCTTCACCAGAACCACAAGCGTCACATTCAGTGAGAAACAGAGGAGTGTACAGCCTTACGCTCGATGAGCTTCCAATGGCAACTGAGAAAATTGAGAATTTTGAAGGAACCACGAAGCAGAAGCAAGAAGATGTGGGCGAGGTGTCTCAGAAGATGTGCCTGGTGTGACCTAGAGCCAGTTTCTAAGGAAGAGGTCAGCAACAGAGAGACTGCAGAGTAAATTCCAGGGCAATGCCCAGTTCTTACCTGCAGGTGGCAGTATGATAACTCATAAAAGTCACAGGCAGAAACCTTTTCTAGTATGTAAAAGGAACCGCCCACCCACACACACTACAAAACAAGAAAAATTAGGGGAGATACAACACAGGAGCTAGGGAACATGAGGGACACACTACACACATTTTCGTTGATTAATTTAGATTCAGAAGTGGCTTATTTGGTCAATGATTCTTGCTACAGCTTTCAACAGGTTTTTATGACTGGGTGTGATATCTCCTTACCCACCACTATACCATTTTCACACAATTATTATTACCTTTAAGTATTCTTTTTCGGATCTAGTTTATTTGCAGGTATTTTTACACAGATATACTCAGAGTAGGATTTTTTTTTTTAAAATCAGGGCTACAGTTGAAATGGAAGTATATAATTTTTTCTTCTCTTAAAATCTTTTTCAGTGCCTATTCATTTCCTGAGCTGTCATCCAATTATTCCCACCACACAGAAGAGAAATCACAGCCAGATGTGGTGGTGCAGGCCTTTAATCACAGCCCTCGGGAGGCAGAAGTAGGAAGATCTCTGTGAGTTCGAGGCTAGCCTGATCTACAAAGCGAGTTCTAGGACAGCCAGGGCTATCCAGAGGAACCAGAAGGGGGGAAAAAGCACCACATTTTTATCTTTATTCATCTGTCTATCCACTTATTTACTTCGAAATGGGAACTAAGAATCTAAGAATACAAACAAGAAAACGTGGACTTATGTCTGACCTAGAACAGGGTACCATGTGGACTCAATGAGAATGGCAATATAATGATGGTTTTTCTTTTCTTTTTTCCTTTTAGTTTTTGTACAAATTTATTTTATTTTAAATTGTGTTGATGTATAGGGGTAGGTGCATGTGAGGGTGAGAGCCCATGGACTTCAGAGACTTCGCTAGAGTCACAAGAGATTGCGACCTTCCCTGTACAGATGCTGGAAACCAAACACAGGTCTTTTATAAGAAGAGTAAGCGCTCATAACCAATGGACCACTTCTCCAGCTCTCTACCGCCTTTTAGTTCTGAGAAAAGGCCTGATGTGGCTCAGACTGACCTTAAACTTGCTTCGTAGTGGAGAGAAACCTGAACTCCCATCCTCCTGTTTCTATGTGCTGGAATTATAGGCGTGAACAACCCCACCTGGGCATAACAGGAATTTTGAAGAAAACACTGACTTGGGACCTTAATGTAGAGGAAAGGCCAACTGAATAGAGGAAATTGCATTAACAGAGATATGGACATTCAGAAGATATGGCACCTTCCGGAAACCACAAGTGGTTCAGTATGAAGGGAGTTGGTAATGTCTGTGAACTCAGAAGAGAAGGCTCAGAGGCAGGAGCTGATCTTTAAGAGCCTTGCAACAGACTTGAAACATTATCTTGTAGATGATAAATATCTTCGTTCTAATTGATTTTCCACTCTGCAGTCACAATGATAAAGTAGTTTGAGGATGAAAATCAAACCATGGTCCAGCCCTGCTTTTGTATGGCATAGAATGGAGTCCCCTGGGCGTCTCCAAATGTCTCAACCTTATGCTGTATGCTTCTTTATCCTACACCCTTCACTTCCTCTTAGGCTAACCAGAGTCCCAACCTAAACCTCACTTCCTCTGTCTTCCTTGGTTCTGGAAGGAGCTCCCTGATGTGTGTTCCCAAAGCCACCAACACAGCCTATGTCACATTCTTAGAAGCAAGTCTTCCACTTTCAGTGGAAGAAAAATTTTCAAGGCAAGGAAAATCCTGTTGGCTGCAGAAAGATACTAAGTTAATGTCTGTAGGGGACAAATGCTGTTTGGATAGTTCTACCTGTATGTGCTGGAGGGTTGCATTCTCCATTCAAACACCAGTTCACCATCACTTCCTCATCCACCTCTCCCACTTTCCCTGTGTCACTCACCCCTACTCAGACACTTCTCTGTTCCTCTCTACATCCTCTTTTCCTGTTTGGCTACAGAGCCCACCATAAACATAATTGTGAACATTTAGCTAGACAAAGGGGAGTTAACGGTTAGGTACTGAGAGGACACTCGTGATGCTTTTTTGTTTGTTTATTAGTTTGCCATAGGGTCTTATGCTGCCCAGGCTGACTTTGTGCATTCTGTGTGGCTAAGGATGGCCTTGAACTCCTGATTCTCTGGACTCTACTACTACCTGAGTATTGGAATTATAGGTCTGTGCCATCATACCTGGAATTGTATTATTATTTCTACTACTATTATTCTTTTTAAAATTTTCATATCGTGTGTATTGATGTTTGCTTGTATATCTGAGTGGTGGTTTTGGATCCTTGGGAACTGGAGTTACAGACAGTTGTGATCTGTCATGTGAATGCTTGGAATTGGACCAGTGCTCTTAGCCACTAAGCCACCTCCAGCCCCTTATTATTCTTTTATTTTATGTCTATAAGTGTGCCTTCATGTATGTGTTGGTTCCCAAGGAGGTCAAAAGAAGGTGTCAGATCCCCATTGAACCAGAGGTAGAGAACTATGAATATAAATGCTGGGAATTGAACCCAGGTCCTCTGAAGGAACAAAAAAAATGCTTTTAACCTTTCAATCATCTTCCCAGCCCCTATTTATATTAATTTTTAATTGAGTGTGTGAGTGTGTGGGTATTGTGTGGGTAATGTGTATGTGTGTGTGTTAGTGAGAGAGTGGGTAATGTATGACTGTGTGTGTGAAAATGTGTGTATGAGTAAGTGTGTAGTACAGATGGTTTCAGAGATCGGAAGCATTGGATCTTCCCAGAGCTGGATTACAGATGGTTGTGAGCTGTCCGAGGATTGATAGTGGGAACCGAATTCAGGATCTCTACAGGAGTAGTGTGAATTCTTAATTGCTGAGCTATTTCTCTAGACCTATTTATTTATTTTGGTACAGGGTTTCTCTATGCAGTCCTGGTTGTCCTGGAACTTGGTATGTAGGCAAGGCTAACCTCAAATTCAGAGATCTGCCTGTCTCTGCCTCCTGAGTGCTGGAAATAAAGCCATGTGCTGCTACCACATTTGACCCTATTTATTCATTTTTGAGACAGGGTCTTTTTTATTTTATTATTTACTTACTTACTTATTTAATTTCCAAGACTGAGTTCCACTGTTGGCTGTCGAGGAATTCAGTCTGTACACCAGGCTGGCCTCAAACTCACAGAGATAAGACCGCCTCTGCCTCCTAAGTTCTAGAATTAAAGGTATGTACCACCACTGCCTGGCTTTTTTTTTTTTTAAAGATTTATTGGGCTGGAGAGATGGCTCAGAGGTTAACAACCATCTATAATGAGATTTGGTACCCTCTGCCTTCAGGTAGAATATTGTATGCATAACAGATAAATAAATCCTAAAAGAAAGATTTATTTATTTTATGTATGAATGTTCTAGCCACATATAAAACTTTATGCCAGAAGAGGTCATCAGCTCCTACTAGATATGGTTGTGAGCCACCATATGGTTGCTGGGAATTGAGCTCAGGACCTCGGGAAGAGCAGCTACTACTCTTACTTAACCACTGAGTCATCTCTCCAGATCTCTCCAGCCTTACTTTTGGATTTCTTCTTAACATCTTTTCCTTATTTTTTTTTTGGTATAGGGTATTTTGCCATATAGCTCAGACTAGACTCAAAACCCCTTTAAATTGTTATTTACTGTATATGTACCAGTGGCTTGCCTACAAGTTTGTGTACTACATGTATGCCTGATGCTAGAAAACGGTCTTGGATTCCCTGGAACTGGAGTTATAGATGGTTGTTAGCTCCACGTAGGTGCTGGGAACCAAGCCTGGCTGGGTCTTTTGCAAGTGCTCTTAACCACCAAACTATCTCTCTAGTTCTGTGGACTCAAAAGTCTTGATCCTCAGACTTCCTAGTGCTGGGCTCCCAGGTGCTGGGGCTTCTCACTCTCTGTATCTATGAATGAAATTAAGATATTAGCTGTCTTGTGGAGGGACTATGACTTTGGCATACAGGTGGTAAGCCCAGAGAGATCCTCTTGCTATTGTGACTTTCCATCAGGCATCTATTCCAAAACCTGCCAGTTGCATATTGATTGACGCTAAAATCTAAGATGTGCATCCCAACTTCACTTCTCATTGACTCATCCCCAAATCCTGGAGTCCACCCAAAATGAAATACTGTTGGATTCGATCACTCTCCTTTCTGCTGTCACATTGCATATTGAACTTGGTCTCTCTGATAACTACCCCACCAGATAATGGCTTCCTCTTCTGTAACAGGTCATTCCGATATGCAGTTCAGTGGCACTTAGGGTGGAGTTCTCTTTCAGACTAAATAACTCTGTCTAGGTTGCTGACTCCTTCACCTCTTCCTCTGAAAGGCACTTTCAATGCAAATGATGCGCAGCAAACCCTCAGTAAAAGAACAATTCTCTTTTCGTATTTCGCCAGACCCATCCCCTCTATTGATTGTACCAGAGGCTCGGGTGTTCTCAACTATTTTGTTGGCTTCTAGACAACACATTAACATTAGACCTGTTCTGTGCTTTCCTATAATTGGAACTGAGAGTTACTTCTCCAAGCTTCATCTACCACTCCCCCATACTCAGCAGTCCTGACTAGGAATCTATGTACTTTGCATTGCATGGAACATGACTTTCTCACGCCTCCGTTCCTCTGTGCTTATGTGCCATTACTTCTGCTGGCTATGCTCTTACCCTGGCTCCTGTGCTGTGGAACTCCTACTCACCCTCCAATACTGTTTCACATCACCTTCTTTGTTAAGTCTTTTATGCAGTGGGAAGAGGAACAGAGCAAGCCTTTCTCCATCTTTCTGACTTCCTCAGCACTCTCCTAAACATCTATTACAGTACTAAATCACTACTAATTTAAATACTTAGAAAATTATTATTATTTTAATACAATTGGTTTTTCAAGACAGGGTTTCTCTGTGTAACAGCTCTGGCTGTCCTGGAACTGGTTTTGTAGACCAGGTTGGCCTCCAACTCACAAAGATCAGCCTGTCTCTGCCTTCTGAATGCTGGAATTAAAAGCGTGCACCACCAGGCTTGGCTATTTGTATTATTTTTAATTATACATGTATGTGTATAAAAAAGTGTTATATGTGTGTGTTGGTGAATGCTGGTGTCAGCATAAGCCAGAGGCACTAAAAAATCCTCAAAGCTGGAGTTAAGAGATAGTTGTCAGCCATCTGATGTGGAGGCTGGGTAAGGAACTCAGGTCCTCTGGAAGAGCAGCAGCAAGTGCTTCTAACCTCTGAGATAGATGTCTCTCCAGCTCAAGACATTATTTGTTTACTCTTTTTCCGCTGCTACTCTGGACTGAATTGCTTGAAGGTCAGGATATCTGTATGTCGTTTTATATGCTTATTTATTTGCAAGCCTCCAGTTTTATCTTCTTTACCCAGCACAGAGCTTACCTATACTAGGTATGTGATTCAGTCAAACCAAACGATTCATAGAACACTGCAGTCTGTACGAACCAGATTCCCAAAACAATTCTAGGCCCGGTCCTCTATTTGGATTGAGTCACCCTGAGATATCTCTTCCCGTATCCCTCTTTGCCTTGGTTTGGTAGAACGGGAAAGGAACCTGATCTGAGTGTGGAAAGTGTTATTTCTCCAGGGCAGAGCTATAATTCACCTGCTTCGGCACCTAGAGGGTTACAGCGGCCCAGGGGCGGAGCCAAGCCCGTGCCACCTGCTGCGGGGTGGACTGGCGCATGCGCACAGGCACCCGCTGGACTACCTGCCGGGCGGAACCGAGGAGGAGCGCTTGCGCTCTGGGCCTTTTCCGCCGGGGAAGTCTCGTGGGGGCGGGGCGCGGCGGGGCGGGGCCGCGTGGGGAAGTTCTCGCGGGACCCTGCGGAGGAGCGGAAGCTAGGCTGCTGCTGCTTCAGCGATCGGGCGGCGGCAGCGGCGGAGGCAGCGGCAGCGGCAGTGGCAGGGCGAGCGAGGAGGCTGAGGCGGGGACGGTGGTCGGGGCAGCGGGAGCTGTAGTCAGGAAACAGCGGCGGGGTTGGTGGCCGCGGGCGGCAAGCGCAGGGCAGGCCGGGCTGGGCAACGGAGCGGACGGCTGCGCCACGGTGAGTGCGAGAGAGCTAGCGGCAGGAGAGCGGGATCTCCGCCGTCCCGGTGTCTCGGCGGGCAGCCCAGGCCCGGTCTTTTCGAGGCTCCGGGGCGGGCCGCTCGTGGGCTGGGGATGGCTCGGACCTGAGCGCGGTTGCTGCGCCGCCGTCTCCTCGTTTCCCCTTTTGGGGCGCTTCCTTCCTGGTGCCGGTCTTCCTCCCGCTTGGGGCAGAGACCCGGCTGGTCGGTGAGGTCTCGTGCCACGGCCGTCCGTCTGGGCTCTGAGGCAGCCCGGAGCAGCTGAGAGGCGCAGGGTGCTGTTCTGAGTCAGACTGATTGAGCCCGGGAGGCGGGGGATTCGGTGCCGGCTGCTAACGTGGTGATTGATGCTCCTTTGACCTGCAAAGCAACCACGTCACCATCTTTTGGCATCTTGCGGCCGAATTGTGTGCGGGAATCCACTGTGTGTTAGAATGATTGTTATCCGGACCCGTCGATGGGTCTTGGTCGGAACTGGGCGCGTCTTTTTTAGAACTACTTGAAGAATATTTGGGAAAAATAAGCAGTAGCAGCTGATGGGAATGCTGGGAAGAAGGAGTTCAGCGAGAGAGCCCGGTTGGTTCGTGCCGGTTTGCAACGCTCGGTAGGAACTAGAGTTTGTTTGGAAAGTGATGCTTAGGCTGTTTTAAAATGCAGTAGCAGTGTAGTTTGCAGAGCAACCGAAGCTTACTCAAGGTCCATCATCTTCTTCTGTTGACTCTCAAAAGAGACTAGAGAAATTGGCTTTATTTTGACTTCCGCACCCCTCTTTCACTGTTCTCCAGTTTTTGCTTTCTCAGACTCCTTTCCACTCATTTGTAACCTAGTCATTGGCCCCTCCACCCCCTTTTAAAAAATAATCTACTTCCCTTTCTTGCTGGGCCTCCGCTATAATTTTCGAAGTTTCTGTCCGTTTTGGCGTTGTTAATTTTCTCCGTCGTTCCAGGATTCCCTGTTCCTTTCCCCCTGTTTTCATTCCTTTACTTTTAAACGACCACCGTATTCTTCAGCCACCCAGAAGGGCTGTTAGGGCGTCATGGGGGGCTGGCTTAAGTTCTCTCCTGGGAGTGAGGAGTCTTAAAGGACGGAATTCATTCCTAAGTAGTATGTAGTGCCACCAGATCACAGTGGATTTTGCCAGTTTGCTTGTATCGTTTCTATCTTAGTATGTTTCTTCGAAGATCATGCTTTGTCTCTGTTAGTAATGAAGATTGAGTCAGTTTAGGGGCTAAAAGAGTTTGCGTTTCTAGTATGGCTAGCAATTGTCCAATGAAATCAACTCTGTAGATTTTAGCTTGAACGATATTAGGGAACAGAACTTTAGAAATTTGTGAATTAAAGCCTACTCATTCTAACTACTGATTTAATACTTACCAGGCTTTTAAAAGTGATTTATTTTATTTTTATGTGGGTGAGTTTATTTTGCCTGCACATATGTATGCGCGCTGTGTACGTGCCTGGTGCCCTCAGAGCCTAGAAGGGGACAAATACCCTGGAACTAGAGTTACAGAGGCTTGCACGCTACCATTTGAGTGCTGGGAATTGAACCCAGTTTTCTGGAAGAGGAGCTAGTGCTCTTAACAGCTTGAGCTGTTGTTATCTCTATGTAGCATTATGGAATGTTGGGCTCAGGAGAGTTGATTGCAGAACAGAGCCACCACACTCTCCACGGAGGTTGGGACTTCCTGAGAAACTGTACCCCTCAGGCCAGTGATGATTGAGATTTGTTTTGTGTTTGCCAAAGTTGGTTTTCCCCAGAGTTCTGGCATTTGAATATATCATTTTTATTTCATTCAGACATAGTCCATCTTTTGGAATGCAAATTTAAAATTTGCTTAAGACTCCGATCATATTTTAGCAGTGATTCTTAAAATTTGTATGTACAAACATTACCTGCCAATAAATTCATCAATTTTTTTTAGATTCAATTACTTTTTTGAGACAAGGTCTTGGGGGGGGGTGTCTATATTTTCTAGGTTGGCCTTAAACCATTTATTTGTTTATTTAGATAATTATTTTGAGACAGAGACTTTCTGTGTAGTCTGGCCTCAAACTCACAGAGATAGATACTCCTGCCTCGTCTCAAGTACTAAGATTAAAGATGAGCACCAATATGCACAGTCTTGCCTTCAAACTTTCAGTCATTCTGCTTCAGCCTTACTCCAGTGCTAGAGTTTTAGATCTAAAGTGGGGTGGTGGTTGTTGTTGTTGTTGTTTTTAATTAGGTTATGGTAGAACTCCAGCAGTGTTGTGTAATTTGTTTCCACTGAGATTGGAACATTTAAAAGATTCCATCCTATAGGGAAGCTCGTTTAGTAGGAAGGCAAACAACTCAAAATAGATGCAGGAAGTCCCTGAAACTGACCAGATTCTCTAGGCCTCTACCTGCCAGAGTAAGCAATGAAAACTGAGTCACTTTTGCACTAAGGGAAGCCAAGTTGCAAATTTAAACTCTTTAGATCAGACCAGCTAGCTGCTTGGAAGAAGCAGAAACCAGCCAAGCTGCCGGGAAGAGGTTTAGACTAGAGTCATTTGGAAAGAGAATTCTTCCAACCTGTTGAACTGCCTGCAGGGTGTTCAGTGTGCTCCGATTTTCCCAGCCGCTGTGAGCTGTCACTCATGCTGGAGTGGAATATGGTGATGCAGCTGTCTTTGAGTCATTTTTGCTCCTGTGAGTAACCCCTCACCCATATTCCTGGAACTCACGACTTTGGTGGCTTCCATACTTTTGTGGGCTCTCTATCTGGGTGAGTAGGTATGTGTTGTGTCTTCCCCAGGAAATATTTTGTTACACACCCTACAGTAAATTAGTCCCTGAATGGACTGATTTAAAACAAGCACCTTTTTAAGGTTTGCATACAAAGACTTGGATTAAAAGAAGAAATTCGGCATTAGGGGACCTCATGCTTGATGGCCAGGCTCTGCAATGGAGCCGCTTCCCCTAGCCATTCATTGCTCTTTGTTTCATTCTGGTGCTGTGAATCCATCCTGGGATCTTGCACATGGTAGAGGAATGCTATCCCACTGTATATGCCTCAAACCAATGATTCTTTTGTTTTTAGTTTATTTATCATCATCCACTGTAAAAAGGCTAACCTTACACTCATCATATAGCTGAGGGTGACCTTGAACTTCTGATCCTCTTGCTTCTATCTCCTGAAGTGCTGGGTTTACAAATGTAAGCCACCACACCCCATTTATATAGTGGAGATCAAACTCAGGGCTTGTGCCTGCTAGACAAACACTCTACCAACTAGGCGACATTCCCAGCCTCCGTAATTAGTTCTTCATATGTAAGGCTGATGTTTGGCGATACATGTATGTCTCCCTGGTACTGTGATGAAGTGATTCCTAGTGCTCCTAGTGCACATAGCAAGCTAAGGACCACTTTACACAGAGTGTTTCTCAAACACCCTCCCTTTCTGTTTTGAAACAGGGCCTCAAGTAACCTAGCCTGTCCTCAGACTTACTGTGTAGTTTACACTGAGACTGACCTCTCTTCCAAGTGCTGAGATGACAGGCACATGCCTTGGTGTCCTCAACCCAGGTCCTTGAGTATGAGAGGCAGGGGTTTACCAATGAGCATCACCAACAGCCCCAGGCTCAGTCCCAGTTTGTAATTAATAAGGCTGTTGATGTGCATATCATGGAGTTCTTCCGAGTTCATACATGTGGGCACCAGTTCCAGATTTACCATCACATGTAGATTATAGTTGAAAGCACTAGTCAATGTATTAATCATCAAAATGTTTTTATTAGATAGGCACTGCTGTTAGCCTTGCTTTCTAGTTGATGGCACTGGGGTTTAGAAAATGTAAGTTGCTTCTCTGGTGTCATTTTATTTGCAAATGCTAATCAGATGGCTGGACTCAGGCCTTATACCAGCTCATCTGTAAGGCCTTTGGTTTGCATTCTCAGTACAAAGTAATGCTTACTGGAAGAACAGTGAGGGTATGGAACAGAAAGTTATAGTATTCTGTTATCTATTAGAAGAGGTAACAGTCGTTGGCCGAAATGTTTTAAGCATATATTTATGTATATTGCTTTACACAAATTGGAGGAAGTGTTATCGATGGAAGTGTTGGGAGATGGCCTTGATATGCAGCCCTGGCTGGCTCAAGTGGCTTTATAAATTTTTACTGATTCTCCTGCTTCAGCCTCCTGAATGCCCCTATATGCTTGTGTTTTGTAGTTTTTAAAAACTTGGAAGTGTGTCTTGCCACTTCAGTATCTCCCTGGATAACCAGAGAATACTGATTTCATGGGTGTTGACTTGGCTCTGTACTTGTGTCACTTAGAAATAAAAGTCTGGGAAGTAGGATTGCTTAACCAGGGGCTATGAGCCTAATTCTCATCTAGAATGCATATGTTAATGATTTATGTGTCAACTGCAATGTCTGCCATATAATAACTCCTCAGTCATGAATGTAGAATAAAGTCAAAAATATTGCAGATTGGACAATGCATATCTTTAGATCAGTAAGTTCACAGAGGAAACCTTTTTAAAAATTCATTTTTATTCATATGAATATGTGTGTCTGTTTGCCAAGTGTGTGCAAGAGGCTAGAAAAGGTGTTGGATAATCTGAAATTGGAGTTACATGTGGGTCTGGGAATCAAGCCTGGGTTCTCTGGAAGAACAGCACGTACTCTTAACCATAGAGTCATCTATCTCTCCAGCCCTGTTTTTACATTTTTAAAAGCATTTATTTTGTATGTTTGTGTGCATACATTTCTGTGAGTGACACAATATGACCAGCAACAATAGCTTGAGCCATCTCGCTGCCTCTCTTTGCTTGTTTAAATAGGGTCTTGCTCCTAGCTGACCCGGAGAGCTCAGTTTGTAGAACCATGTTGGCCTCTAACTTTCTGTGATCCTGCTTCACCTTCCCAAAGTGGTAGGATCCTATTGTTGGCTTGAAAAGTAGTGTCAGTAAAACTCAAAAGATACCATGTAGCAAAGGGACATGCATTTAAGTCAGTCAGAATTTGAGACATCTGCAGCACAACTGAACAGCAGTAGAAAAAGTACAAGGTCAGGGTAAGGATGAGACTTATTAGTCCATAGTGTGTTTGCCAAGCGTACAAAAGAGCCCAGATTGGATCCCCTGCACTACATTAACAGTGTGGTGATGCGTGCCTGCAATCCCAATTGTTGATAGGTGGAAAGATCAGTTCAGGTCATCCTCTGCTAAACAGAGTTGGAAGCCAGCCTGGGCTACAAGAGATGTAGTCTCTCTTACACACAAGCTAACAGTGAGAACTGTTCTCAGTATCTGCTTTCCTCAGCCGCATTCAACTCATCTGTGACAGAAGAGCCTTTTTAACATCAGCACTTGGTTCAGACCTGAGAGGCCAAGATGGGGGGTGGGGGGACCACCCTGAGAGGCTAAGATGGGGGTGGGGGGACCACCCTGAGTTCACGACTCATAAGCCACAGTAAGACTGCCTTAAAAGAACAAAACACAAATGTCTTGAATAGTTTCAGCTTATTTAAGAAATCACTTAACAGAAAACCGAAACAGAGGCCATCAGCAGAGGCCATGAGATGGCTCAGCAGGTGAACATGCTACCAATACCAAGTCTGGTGACCTAAGCTCTGTCCATCTGCTTGGTGGAAGGGGAGAACTGACTCTAAAATCCCAGCATGTAGGTGCACATGCATGTAGAAACACACACATACATAAATGTGAGAAAATCAAATCAATACTTCCATGTCTGTGGCAAATAAAATTAGCATCTGATTTAGAAAACCTGAAGTGATTAGGTTATTCATAACAGAGGAATCCCAACCTCCATTAAAGACAGCGACAAAACTATACACTGTGCTAAACACAACACTGTTTTTTTCCAAACCCCAACACAACATTATTAAAGGGAAAAAAAATCCGAGATAACAGGTCTACCCTGATTTACACACACATTCTTACATACCCCACCTGGGGATTGAACCAGGGTTCAAGTGTGCTAAGCACATGCCTTCCTACTGAGCTTTCTCTCCAGCTCTTGCCAGAGCTGACGCTGCTATTCTCCCCAAGAAAATGAAGTGGCAGGGCACATTAGCCTTTTCTAATGAGTGTCTGTAAACTGTTAGCACACATCTCTAGAGCCCGACACATGCAGTAAAGTCTAAGAAAATACAGTTTTAATTGTTGAAGTGATAGGGCAATTGTATCTGAAAATGAAAGCCTAAAAGATTTGATTAATTTCTATTCTCTCTGTCTTCCCCCCCCAGGGGGCACTAGGCCAGCATAGCTTAATGTTGAGTTTTCATGGTCTGGAGAGGCAGGAGAGAAATGTCGTTCATTGAAGTAATGGTCCTATCAGTTACATCTGACCAACCCTTTAAAAACAAGATGAGCTGAGCAGTAAATCAGAGAGTGAATGTGTGTGCACGCACGCTTGTGTAGTGCTTTTGGCTAGAGCCTGGCAAATTCATCACCTAAAATTAAACAAAACAAAACATAAATGCGAATCAAAGCAATGAGGTGTCAGGTCTGGAGAGATTGCTGGGAGGTAAAGCGCATTTACTCCACTTCCTGGGGCCTGCGTTTGGATCCCAGCACTCATAAGGGCAGCTCACAGACTCCTTTAATTTCAGCTCCAGGGGATCCAACACTCTTTTATGGTCTCTTCAGGCACCAGGCATGATGTACACAGATGCATATGGAGTTGAACCACCTAAACATAATTAAAAATTGTAGGTACAGCTTAATCTATGAAAAATAACTACAGAGAATGTATTGGGAATTTAGGGATATTGGAGCTAACCTTCGTTGTTAATACTTTTATATTTTCTAGGACTTTTTCTTGTCTTGTCTTGAGAGCACCACATAGACTAGACAAGGTGTAGCTGTGAAGAACAGACAGCAATGTGGTTCATTAGGGTGATGGCCTACAGACTGTCCTGAGGACTCTCCCCTGGCAGCACTGTCACCATCCAAATATCCCCAGCTGGCCCACTGCTTAGCCTGTTCACAGCTGTATGCTTGATTAATGCCCCAAGTGTTAACTTTAGAACAAAAGAGTAATAATCACCCGTGCCCCTCAAAATGAGCTAGCTGCTAGGTGGTAATTATCTAAGAAAGATGCCACTATAAATGATCTGCCTCCAATCGGCCAGAGGTTTTTTCCTGTTTATAGTTTGTGTGGGAATGGTGGTGACAACAAACCAGGATGGAGGCTTCATTTTCCCTTAGGTATACAGAGATCAAGGTTATGCCCCCCTGTGTATGACTCCTCAGTCCCAGGTCACTGTCACTCAGGGCAAAGCTCTTGTGACTGAGGAAAGCATCTGGGAGCTAACTGGAGCTGGGTCAGACCCTCTGGCTCCAGCCCATACTTACCCTTTCCCTGAGAGGATACTTGAGGTGGGGACTCAGCACTCCAGGGGCCCACTAGGGAGGATCACCTAAAATTCTTGGCCCCTGGGGTGTGTGGGGCTGTGTGTTATGGTCAGCCATAACTCTGGTATGAAATCTTTCCTTTCAATGTCCACAAATAGCAAATCTGAGCTATCAAGTTCTGAAAGGGATTGCTTTTAAGTATAAATTCTTGTGCTGCTTAGAAGTAGAGGCTATTCCTGAATGTTAAATCCAGATCGCCTATTTCAAGGGCTAGAATCTGGGTATCTTGTGCCGGAGCAGGTTTCCCCTTCCCCAGCAAAGAGTGCTGAGCTGACTGAGTCCTCTGGTGACCAAATGACGGGCTGAGCATAGACGATGCTGGTGCTCTTTATGTTGTTGGTGGTGGGTAAAAAAGCATTCTAGGCTCACTCTCGCACCTCTTCTTGAGTGAGAACAGATCAAGGTTTAGTTAAATAAAGAACAGAACTGCTCAAGACTGAAGTCCTTTTTGGCTTCTGATGGGGAGTGGGGGGCACCCGAGTTCTCAGGACACCAGTCGAGGAACGGGAGGGGGAGGCCCAAGCAACCGCCTCCAGACCCTTGCTTTGCCGGGACTGCCTTGAGTGCGGGAGAAGTGTGAAGGGGTGTTAGGGGAAAGGTTGACACCGGCTCCTGAGCTCCTGAGCGTACTCCCAGTGGGAAGGAAGAGGAAGTGTATTCTGGAGTAGCCTAAGCAGCTGCTGCTATTGGCCGCTGGGCCTGTCAGTCGCCTGGGGCTGAAGCTGGAAAGAGGAAGAAGGAGAGCTGTTGCCTGGAAGGGAGGAGGAGGGGCTGAGCCCAGAGCCAGGGGGCGTGGGGGCTGGGAGTGCAGGCCAATTGGCAGGGCGGGGCTGCCTTCGATCTGGCCACTTCTCTTAATCATCGCTCTTCTGATTCAGGGTGGCATTGTGTGTCCCAGTGTGCAAGAATAGCCCCAGAATCGGAAAGGCTGAACCCAGAGCTCTTGAGCAGGGAAGAATCCCTTCCCCCCTGCTTCAGGCTGCTGAGCACTGAGCGGCGCTCAGAATGGAAGCCATCGCCAAATATGACTTCAAAGCTACTGCTGACGATGAGCTGAGCTTCAAAAGGGGGGACATCCTTAAGGTAAGTGCTGATGTGGTTACCTCTCATGCCTGACTGCCTTCCCTCACCCTGGGAACACACAAAGAAGCCGTGCTTGTCTTTCCTCAGTGCACGCTTTGAACATTTGTCACTGGGTTTGATTGGACAGCTTGCAGTAGATGCCGAGTGGATTATTAAATGTGGCATAAGAGAGTTGGTGTGATGTGTAGTCCTTAACTCCCTTTGTGTGGTGTCTGTCTGTTTATTGATACAGGGAAAGTCAAAAGGGATATGAGTGATGGCTTTACTTTGTGAAGTTGTATTAAAAACCCACAAGGAATTTTTTAAAAATTCTAAACATGAGTTATTTATGTAAAAATATTCCTCTAGTCTTACTGTGCACAACCAGAAGAATCTGCATTTGTGATGGGATCCTAGTACATTTGAAGCTGCTTAGGGAGTGGCCAAGAGTATATGCCCAAACTCTCTGAAGAGTTCTTTGCCTTGTATTTCTGAAAAAACTAATGGAGTTCTATATAACAGTGTTTCACTTGACCAATTGCTGCACACTAAAATGTAATTGTATAAAAAGTGGATCCAGATTAGAAGTGAGTTGCTTCACAGTTTGCAGCTTGTTGGGCCCTGCTGTTACACCCGTGGGCACTGACTCCCCACCTGGCACATAGTAATTACACAATTGGCTGGAGCAGTTTGCCTTTTGGATATCATTTTTTTATTTTTTTTAAATAAGGGTGAGTATTGTCTAAGAGTGTGTGGACTTTAAATAGGGAAAACTGAAACTTAATATTTTGAGTGCTGCCTGTGCCTCAGGTTTTGATAGTCTAGATTGCTGGGATTTGCCAACTATTTTTGTTTTTTACTACCCAAGTGATATTCTTTGCTTTTATAGAGGAAGAAAGTGAAAATGTGCTTTATATGAAGAACTATAACGACTCATGCAAACCTATTGATAGTTAATGTTTGCCCTCAGTGCTTAAAGTAGGGAGCTTTAACTGTGTGACAAAACTTTTCTTCAGGAGAGCAACACACACATATACTCAGATGGGGAGCTCACAACAGACTAAAGTATGGACACCACCAAAGTCCAACTTGGTGAGCCAGTAAAGTTTGTTGGGGTTATTTACAGGAGTATGGGTGAGGGGTTACTTAGAGGAGCAGAGATGACTCAACAGACAGCTGCGTCACTAAGTCCCATCCCAGCCTATCACAGTTCACAAAAAGTGGGAAAGCTGGAGCACACTGGACAGCCTGCAGGCAGCTTAGCTCAGCTGGTTTCTTCTTCTTCCAGGCAGCTGATCTGGTCTCAATCTCCTTACAGCTCTTCTACCTTGAGCCTTTTCTTGCAAGATAGCTTCCTCAGAAGGAGATGCTGGGCTTTTTACTGCTTACTCTGGCAAGGAGGGGCCTTGTGAATCTGGTCAGTTTCAGGGACTTCCTGTAGTATTTTGTGTTGTTTATTCTTCTGTTCCAAGAACTTCCCCATGGGATGAAATGTTTCAATTTCAGAGGAAAGTGATATCAGGGTGATGTCAGGGAAGGCGGCCCTGAAGTTCCCCGAGCAAAAGTCAGAAATTTAGTTGAACAGCATATAAGGTAGTGGTGGAAATAAAAACCTTTGTTGTGACACAAGTTCTTTGACTTTCTGGATTTGAGAGATTGACAAGCAGCCCGGCCCTTAGCGCACTTTGCTGGTTTCTTAGAGTGTTAGATCTCAGAGAGGGAACTCCTGTTACTAAATGACTCGGTGCCATTGGTACAGAGGTCATTTGCTCTGTGGTTACTGTGTACAGTAGATAATTCGCTTGTGCTATCTCATAAGGAGGCTGGTTACTCAGGTTCTCAACATTTGCAACTTATACAAAACCCTTTAGAACCAGGGGTTTTGTCTGTTTTGTTTGGTTTGATTTTTTTGGATCAGGGTCTTATTTTAACCCAGGCTTGCTTAGAACTCACTCTGTAGCCCAAGATTATAGGTGAGCTCCACTAGGCCTGACACTTTTTTGTTTTGTTGAGAGCTTAGAATTCCCCTTTAACTTACCCTAGTAACTTGGACTTGCAGGGCTGGCCATTCATATTCTTCCTGCCAATATATCCTATTGCCTATTAACACCATCTCAGCAAATTAACACAAAACAGGGACCACACCCTGAACACGGTCTCTGAAGTTGACTTATACCTAGACAAGGTTGTTCATGTCCTCCTGGGAGTTCTTATGGGGAAGGTGAATCACAGTGTACACTTGATTCTTTGCAATTTGGTAAATAACTGGGATATGAAGTCATTATGCCATTATTGCTTTTGAACAGTGGCCATTAGCTGTTTGTTAGTAATCTTGTGGCTTTGCTCCAAAAAGGGAGAGTATGAATATGTGTGTGTTGATACAGTGGTCGCCCTTAGTCTCATAGCTCGGAAACCGCTTCATGAAGAGGAGGAACAGGGTCTGTGTTAAGAACTGTTGATAAAAAACAACCGACCGACCAACCAAACAGGCAGTTTTCTTACTTTCCCTCAGGGAGTAAGGCTGTGCTATCACTCGCTTTGATATCACTGGGTAGCTAGGGGCTTAGAAGAGGGGCTGGATGACAGAACACTTTGATTGACAGAGAGAGATTTGTCCTCCTTTCCACTTGCTCCTGTCTTATTTGTTTTGATTTTTTGTTTCTTTGCTGCTTCTGTTTTCATGGATATCTGTGTTGCCCGTGCCGGTTTCAAATTCATCCACTTTTGTTACTTGTTCTTACCTGTCTAAGCTTATGATTTGCTTGAAGAACAGGGGTACTGTGGCTTAAGAAAGAAATGTACATTTGAGTTTCCCATCATCGTGGTAGAGGCTTGGAATGACCCCGAGAAAGGGACTGCGGTTGCAGCTCGGTAGTACAGTACTTGCTAGGAGATGCTGGGCTTTTCACTGCAAAAACCAAACCAAAACAAAAAAACCTTTGTATTTTTCACCTTGGTCATATAAAACTGCTGTGTAGGAGTGGGGGTGTGTGTACATACTTCAGGTACTGCTACACGGAATCCAGAGACCATTTCAAGCCTACAGACCCTTGTGAATGGCTTCTAAGGGACCAGCACTCCTGTCATCCTTCTCTTCCTCCCAGACTACTTGAGAAGTAGGTCTTGGGTTCCCGTTCTGCCCTTTGAGCCTGTGGCTGCTGCTTGGCTTATTTCAGTGTCGTGTTTACTGAGCCTTGTTCATTGCTGTGGCTGTTGGGGAAGAAACAGAAGCTCCACTTTCTGTCTTCAGCAGCTCTGAAAGAAGAACACATTATTGTACTAAGCAGCCCAGACAGTGCTAAGTTCCAGGGTTTTAGAAAAGGAAAGGACCTTTTAAAACCCCTGAATTTAGTTTTTAATTTTTACATTTATTTATTTATTGTGGGGAAATGGACACATGTGCCACAGCTTGGGCGTGGAGGTTGGTCCTTTCTCTCCTCCACTGTGTGAGTCCTGGCAGTTGACCTCAGGTCAACGAGGTTGGCGGTGAGTGCATTTTACCCGCTGAGCTGCTGTGCCAGTTTCAACTTGGGCTCTTATAGGGGGAAGTGTAGAGTCCCAAGCCCGGAGTGTTCCAGTCTTTATTATGTGATCTAAGTACCTGTGTATGTAGCAACTATTAGGAATGAGGAGGATCCTATGAGAGATGCTAAAGGAAAATCATGGCTTTTCTACTGGCATCTAATGGTGTCTGTGCCTGCATCTCCTATGTGGTGCAGGAAGACTGCCCACTGGAAAGCGCAGCCTGGTGTACTCAGTTGGTTTCATCACAGCTGCAAGACTTATATTTCAGTGTAGAAAACATTTAAAGAAATAAAAGGCAGGGTTGTTTTAAAGTCTAGTGTTGGTATACTGAGAGACACATTTATGGTTACGTGTGGGTAACGCCATTGACTGAACTAGAACATTGTGTTTTTAAGGGTTTTGTTGTTGTTGTTGTTATTTATTTGTTTGAGACAAAGTTTCTCTCTAACAGTCCCGGCTGTCTTGAAACTCACTTTGTAGACCAGGCTGGCCTTGAACTCATAGGGATCTGCCTGCTTCTGCCTTCCAAGTGCTGGAATTGAAGGCCACTGGCATTTTCTATTCTTTAAAAAAAAAAAGCTCCCTTTTTGTATGTCCTTTTAAAATTATTATGCAGTATTATAGAAAGCTGTTCTTATGCACGTTATAATGTAGTTTAAGCATATGTCCCACTGTTACTTTGTTCTTTGCTCCCTGGACAGCTCCACTTCTGCTTTTATGTCATTAGTGCTTGTCTGTGTGATTTTCATATATCTAAATTGTCGGACTCACAAATGAGAGAAAACGTGGTATTTGTCTTTCTGAGACTGACTTAATGTCCTCAATAGAAGAATTATTTGTAGTTGCATACATTTTTCTGCAAATGACAAAACTTTTTGTGGCTTTTTTTTTTTTTTTTTTTTTGGTGACTGGGTTTCTCTGTAGCTGGGGCTGTTCTGGAACGCACTCACTCTGTAGACCAGGCTGGTCTCAAACTCACAGGGATTCACTTGCTTCTGCCTCCTGAGTGCTGGGAGTAAAGGTGTGTACCACTGCTGGCCAGCATATCATCTGGTCTCTTTATTTATTTTTGAAGATTTATTTATTTTTATGTATGAATGCTCTATCTGCATGTACATCTTTATGTCAGAAGAGGGCATCAGATCCCTCTGTATATGGTTATGAGCCACCATGTGGTTGTTGGGAATTGAAGTTAGGACCTCCAGAAGAGCAGCCAGTTAACCTCTGGGCCCCTGATCTCTTTATTTTTAGATTTTTAGTTAGTTCTTTAAATTTATCATTGTCTCTCTTGTGCTTCTTTGTGTTTGTGTATATGAGTGTGTCACGGTGTGTGTTTGTACAGTGTGTATATGAGTGTTGCGGTGTGTGTGATGTGTGTGTCAGTGTGTGTTTGTATGTATATATGAGTGTTGCAGTGTGTGTGATATGTGTGTGAGTGTGTCAGTGTGTGTGTATGTGTATATGAGTGTCACAATGTGTGTTTGTACGGTGTGTATATGAGTGTGTCATGGTGTATGTTTGTACGGTGTGTATATGAGTGTGTCACAGTATGCACGAGGAGGCCATTTTTAAGTCAGTTCTCTCCTTCCTCACTCAGTTTTTTTTTTTAATTAATTGTGTTTGGGGTGCATTGTGAACATGTCACAGCATGCATGTTTAAGCCAGAAGACTGCTGCTGTTGGTTTGTTTCTTCCATTGTGTGAATTCTAGGGATTGAACTTGGGTCATCAAGCTTAGTGGCAAAGCTTTTACCTACTGTGTCATCTCATTGACCTTATTTATCTTCAGTTTTTAAAGAAATGCCCACACTGACTCTGATAGTGGCTGGAGTAGCTTACATTTCCACCAGAAGTGTATAAAGGATTCCCCTTTGTCCAGATCTTCAGCATTTATTGTTATTCTTTCTTAGATTTTTTAATTTATTTTTATTTGCTATATATGAGTGTTTTACCAGCATCTACAGTACTTGAGTAGGTCAGACAGGGGCACCCTTCTGACTGATGTGAGGTACAGTCTGTAGCTTTGTTTCTTTACTTGATATCTGGTTGGTTGTTTTTGGTTTTTCGAGACAGGATTTCTCCATGTAGCCCTGGCTGTCCTGGAATTTCCTCTGTAGACCAGGCTGGCCTTGAATTCACAGAGAGCCATCCATCTGCCTCTGCTTCCCGAGTGCTGGGATTAAAAGTGTTCACCTCCACCACGTAGCCTCAGCTTAATTTCTAAGGTAACAGTTTGTCCTTTGAGTTCTCTCAAAGCTAGTAGATTTGTAGTCACTTTGTCAACTGAACACTGAGCTAGCTTCCAAGTCGGTGCTGAGAATGAACTTTCATTTCCTACAGTCTTGAGGCTGGATAGAGACCCACTTCCCTCTTCTGGGGAGGAAATGGCTGAGGACATGTACTGTTCCCTGGGGCTTCACATTCCACCTCTTGACAGTAGGTTGGAGTCACTGTTGAGCAGACAGCATTTATGGGACTCTTGCTGGATGTCTCAACCTTAAGAATTTTCCCAGTGTTCTCTGGCACCAGAGGACTGACCCCATCAGCTCCATTGTATGGGTGTAGAGATAGGCTGGGAAACAGCTGTGAGCCACCCAACATGGGTACTGGAAACCAAACTTTGGTCATTAGGCAGAGCAGTCTAGACTCCTAACTGCTGAGCATAAACTAACTCCAGCACCTGGTTTTAATTCTTTTAGGCTAAAGTGCACCATAGTTAGTGCTTAGTGTCAAAACTTTGAGACCTTTAAAATAAAAAAAAATAAAAAAATAAAAAAAAAAGAATTCTGGAGAAATCTTGCTCCAGTTGGCAGACACTCTAATTTCACATGTACTGAATATGGTATGAGAGACAGTTACAGTGTATGGTAGAGTAGACTCCATAGCCTAGTCTACAGAGTGAGTTCCAGGACAGTCAAGGATACATAGAGAAACCTGTCTCAAAAAAAAACAAAACAAAACAAAAGTGTTAGATTCCAGACCAGACTCTCAACCTTAGCTCTTCTACTAGCCAGTTGTGATCTTGGACAGTTTGCATAACAGTTTTGCATTTTGATCTTCCCATCTGTTCAACAGGAATAATAATAATACCTGCCCTCCTAGGGCCACCATAAAGTTGAGAGGAGCTGACATGTTAGTGTGCTTAAAGCAGTGACTAGCACACAGAGACTGAAATTGGCTAGCTGCTGTTAATTTTACTAATATATATATAATCCAGGAGTATGAACGGTGTCTGGGAACTCAAGTCATACACCTTCTAATCATTAGCCTGATGTGTGTCTCTTCTTACCTCAAATTCAGATCTGCTAAACACTGTCCCAGAGCTCAGATGGTTTTCGTTTCGGTTTGAGACAGAGTCTCACTATATAGACCAAGCTAGCCTCGAACTCACAGAGATCTGCCTACCTCTGCCTCCCAAGTGCTGAGATTAGAGGCATGAACCACTACACCAACCCACTGGAACATAGTTTACTATACATTACTAGGAAAAAAATTAGGAAACTCCAAATTCTATATAGATCCCTTCTAGTACTACTATTTCAGAAATATTCTGCGCTTTATCGTTATGCAATACAGGCTGTTGAAATGGCTCCATGATAACATTCCATTTCTGGAATCCATGTAGTGGAAGGAGAGGTTGGCTTCTGATCTTTACCTGTGCACCTTGCTTGGCAGTGCATGTGTGCACCTGCTGGATATAGGTGGATATATATGTAAATGTATAAATAAGAGTTCTTTAACAGGTGGCTGAAGTTAGCTCAATGGCAGAATGCATGCTTACCATGCAGAGTCCTGCAGTTCCTTTCCAACACTGGGGGAAAACAAAACACAACTTTAATATGCTGCCATTTCCTATATTTTACTAATTATTTTTAGTGGTTATATAATATATCAAGGTAATGTTCTATAATTGACTTTTCTAGTTCCCTGTTGCTTTTTTCTTGATTGTTTCTATTAATAATTTAGTTCTTAGTCTCAAGGGGGACTTTGGGTACTATGTTGTCCTGCTGTCTGACTCCTGGACTGATGTCACCTGCTTTAAGACAGTTAACTGAGAATGACCCCAAATTCTCACCCAGAACAGATCTAACAGTACATCTGTTCACTCAATTCTTAGTCCCCTGATAACAGTAGGGCATTAGTTCAGAGTTTTGACTGTTTTATGGGACTGATAACCAGATTTGTGAAATGCTTAGGCCCATTTTGTTTTGGGCCTTTCTTTAGAGTGATTATTTGCCTTGTCATGAAGTTAATTATGACACTAGAGGAATTTGGCTTGTATTTCTGGATACATTGTAGTTTTGAGGTTTGCTACATATACTTGGTTAGCCTGAACTCCCCATGTAGACCAGGCTGGCCCCAACTCAGATCTGCCTTTGCCTCTGCCTGGACTAAAGATATGTACTACAGCTTTGACTGAATACTGCAGTTTTAGTTCAGCTTTGCTTTTTTTAACCAAATGCATCTCTTCTAGGCAGATTTCTAACATATGTCTGGGGGGGGGAGGAAACAAATTAGGTTTTGTTCAGCTTATGCTGCAAGAAAGCATAAATTAATAGGTCACCAGATGGTAGTTTACACGTTTACAAATTACTTTTTTTTTTTAGGAATGTGTGTAGCCCCCAGTAATGCTCTCTGGCCTGAAAGTCCCAGACATCCTTCTGCCTCAGCTTCCGGAGGCCTAGAAACATAGGCATGTCTTCCTGTTAAAGCCCGAATGGCTCTACTAATAATTCAGAGGTTTCTTTATTCCATTTTGGGATCAGGTTTTGATCCGTGTCAAGCACCTATCTGCTTTACTATATGTCTGTTTCTTCAAAATATTTGGCTTTGAAAGTAAATGAAGGTTTGAAGTTATGAATGGGTTTTTAATATATTCATTTAATTGGAGAATATAAGGTAAGTGAGGTTATACTTTTTCCTGTGACCAGATAACTTTTGAAATTAAGTAAATCTCACGTCATCATTAGAGCATTTATAAAAAGCCTCCTTCCATCAATATTCAAGTTTTTAGATGTTTTTAGGAAAAAGGATTAATATGTACACCGCCATCACTGTGTGTGACTGCCATCATGATTACTGGGCTCTCTGAAGTACAGTGATGGAAAACCAATGACAAAACTGAATTCCAAATACATGTAATAAAAGTAAGCAGGTCTGTCAGTTATGGAGAGATAGGGTGTCTGTTGAAGTGTCCTGCAGCCTTCAGAGAATGGCAGGGTTTTGCAGCAGTCAGGATATTTGAGATCATTTTCTCACTGCCACTAGTCCAAGTGGAACCTGAAATTTGTAACAGCACCTACATCAGCCCTCTGTCTGGGCGAGTTTGTGACTGGTGGCCTCACCTCATAACCAGGGTAGAAACCAATAGACCTGATTAATCTTGCTTTGAAGTTAGTTTTTACTCGATCTCCTGACTGAAGTCATTGCAGAGACTTACTCATTTGTCCCTGAGTCGGGAGGTTGCACTCCCAGTTCTTCTGGGCCTTGACACTGTGGTCACCTCCTCTTGAGGCTTCACTGTTAGTTTCTTGATCTCAGTGTGAAACAGGTGTAGGCTTCTCTTTTCCTTCTTTATCACTTTGTTGCTAGGTAACCAATGTCCCCAGGAAGGACAGGCTCCTCATATGCATATCCTCAGGTGATCCAATCAAGTCATTTTCTGCTCTGAACTTGGTTTGAGGTTTTTGTGCTTGTTTTTTATGTATTGAGATGGAGTCCTGATATTGGCTTCTGCCCTCCTGCCTTATTCCCTGCTAGCTGGAATACCACATTTGCCGCCGTACCTGGCTTCCAGAATTGCTAACTTTTGTTCTGTTTAAGAAACAGTCTTGCTTTGTATCTCAGGCTGGCCTCACTTCATGCTTGTCCTACTTCTGCTTCTACTCTGCTGGGATTGTTGGTGTCTTTTTACTTGTGAGACAAGCTCTCACTGTGTAGACCAGGCTACCCTTGAACTCAGAGCTCCACCTGCCTTTGCCTCTCAAGTGCTAGGGTTAAAGGGGGGAACCATCATGTCTGTTCCTTATTCTGTTTTTGTTTTTGTGTGTGTTGCTTGTTTGAGAGTTGGTCTCACTATATAGTCCAGGTTGACCTAAGTTTATAACCTTCCTGAGTACTAGGATCCCACCAGTGCTGCACCATGCCCACTTTGCAGTTGGTGATTTAAAATGCACAATAAATAAGCGAACTCAGTCTCCAAGTTCTCTGGGTATTAAATGCATGCTACCATGCCTGGTAGATGCATCTTTTGTTTTTATTTAACGGGTAGATGCATCTTTTGTTTTTATTTAACGTACGGTTGTATAGCTGAGGATAGTCCTGAATTTCCTGATTCTCCAGCCTTACCTCTCCATTGCTGGGATCATAAGTGTGCAACAGTATTTCAGGCTGCAACCCCCATTTGTTTGTTTTCATTTTCTCCTTAAAAATATATATTTTGGTGGTGCATACTTTTACTCCAGCGCTCAAGAAGCAGAAGCAGGTGGATCTCTGTGAGTTCAAGGCCAGCCTGGTCTACAGAGTTGAGTTCTAGGATAGCCAAGGTTTCCACAGAGAAACCCTGTTCTGAAAATCAAAAACCAAAAATTTGTTTTTGATTGTGTTAGACGTGTGGGTGAGTACAGGTACCTCCAGAGTGCAGAAGGGCATCAGATACCTGAGCTGGAGCTGTGGTGCTGGGAACTAACACAGTCTTCCACAGTATGAGCTCCTAACCCTGCGCCATAGCTCAGCTTTTCCTTGTTTGTTGGTTTGATTTCTGAGTCAGGGTTCTCTGTGGAGCCCTGGCTGTCCTGGAAGGTACTCTGTAGATCATGTTGGCCTTGAACTCACAGAGCTCTGCCTCTCTCTGCCTCCTGAGTTGATGACTTCTTAAAATTACCTACTTTGATAAATTATAACTACAGATACCAGTAGATTATAGTAAATGCACCAGTTGCCAAGCATGGCAGCCTGTTTGACCCCTGGAATCCACATGGCAGGAGAACTGGTTTCTCACAAGGTCTTCTCTGATCTCTACATGCCAAGATGGCACACACTGTGGCATGCACACACACTAAATAATGTTTTTCTAAAAGGCTTTAAAGAATATTTCCTGAGTACTTAAATGGGAGCTGTGTTTAATGCTAATGTTAATACAAAGACCAGGTTGCAGGCCCTGTTCTAAGAGTTTGCTAGATGTTGGATGATTTGAATGGAGCAGACTTTGTAAGATGTTAGATAGATTTTTGAGTTAATTTAGAAGTTCTCATGACTGTGTTTGGCTGTGTAGCTATCCATGACTTAACTAAGGACTTGCTTCTAAATTTAGCAAAGTTCTGAGGTGTTAACTGGAGCTGTCCTAGAACACTTCAACTTAGAATTGTCTTTGAGAAATGTATTTGGCGGTTATGAAAGTAGATGTGAGCCATTATAATAGTATTAGAGTTCACAAATCACCCCACAGAAGACCACCACTCAGATATGCAAAAGCAAGAACATTTAGTTTTCAAGAAAATTCTCTTGCGGGAATCAGTCACACAGCAAAACGGTGACAATCCCAAGTGAAGCTCACAGGCTCCTTTTCGGTCCAGGTAGAGGAATCCCCAGGGACAGTTAGGTTATCTCCAGCAAACACAATTGGCTAAGCAAGCTACAGTTACATTAATTTAAACTTGATTGGCTGTGGCATTTTTGAATGTGTCAGGACACTTCCAGGGATGTATCCAAAAAAAAAAAAAAAAGAGAGATATGGTTTGCAGAATCTACCCTTTCCTGATTGGCTGGCTCTGGCCTACCAAAACTGGGCAGGCTTCAGGGATAAGGATCTGGCTGGGGAAGAGCCCCCCTCCCCCAATCCAGTTTTACAAATGCATATCAAAGTGTTATACCGGAGGTGGGGGTGCCTGTGCTAACGGCCAGGTCCCTAGCTCTACACCCATACTCACCTAGCCTGCTTGGCTGCTTCCTTGATGCTTATTTCCTCCCCCACCCCCCACTCTCCTTGAGTAATGGGTGAAAATCATGGAGATGATTCTTCCAGGTTTAAGGGTCTATATTGCTGTCTGAGAGCCATCAATTGGAGGAGATCCTTCTTTGACAAACCTGACCAAGGCATTAATTATGCAAGGCTCACAAGTTAAGGCCTACAACCGTAAGAGGACTAGGGGGCCATCCAGAGCAGACAAGAGAGTGGTCAACCAGGGCGACTAGTTAAATAGGGACTCATATTGTCCTTCATTTTGTTGTCTCTCAAGTTTCCCGTCAGACAACTTCTTTCTCAGCACAGTCATGGAATCTAATGACTCCCTGAGTGGTTGGCATAAAAACAGCACTGTTCCTCTAGGGCCAAGCTTAGACCTCTTATTGAGGAGAGGGATTCTTCCAGGTGGGTGATAGATTTCTCTAGGGTGGCTGTATCTCCACCTATGGCCCATGCTCAGTTATATAATTCTGGTCTTGGAGAATGAGGGCTGAAGTCCTGGTACTTACGGCTCTGGCTAGACGTGGGCCTAGGAAGGAAGCTACCAGGACAGCTGAGAAAAATTCCCATTTGGCCAATTCCAGTGCTTCCAACTGGTGGAGAAGTTCTTTGGGGGGGGGGGGGTTAATAGGCTATTTTAGGGACCAATTGTACTAAGACACAGAAGCCCTGAGCGTTAATTAAAACTTGAGCATGTATACAGGGGGTTAAACCTATAGTGCAAGCCCACCAGGCATCGTTCAAGAGAATTTAAGTATCCGTCTCCAGTGGACTCTGAGTCTTATTGCAGAGATTGAGATAATTTGGTGGGGGCTGGCCAATGCAGAGCCCATTTCTGTCGCTGACCGTAAGATGAGCCTCCCTTTGCCTGTTTGTTGCCATCTGCATTTTGGGGTGTCAGAGGAGTCGTTATAGTTTCCCATTATTGCAATTCTTTCATAATAAGGGGATTTTGTATCTAGGCAAAGCCAACAAGTTTTAGTGAGACTGGACTTTGAGGCATTTAAAACCAAATAAGGAGCTTTTAAAAGTTTAAAGGTCCTGGGTACAGGAGTAGGTTCATGGGAGCAGTTTTGTGTGTCAATGACATTGTTTTAGTTTCCGTGAATTTTATAGGGTGAATAATGTTCCCAGATCTGTAGGTGCCGTTGTTCCTGTTGTGTAGCCTTAAACTATAGGTTTTTCCGGACATCCGACTAGAGGCCTTCTTGCCAGTATTAGTGAATCAAATCGGTGCTGGCTTGCATGTCACTGTTCCATAATGCCTAGGGCAACAGGCAGATTCATAATGCCCTTTTTACTCTGATAAAGTTCCTGGTCTTTGGGGCTTCCCACCAGGTGTGACCCATGGAGACACAACTCTACGGGGCACAGGAATAGTCACTTACTCTTCCACAGGTTTTTACCTGGGCAAACATAGAAATGGATGTAATATTTGTGAATAAAAGTCAGTATAGACACGTCCATGCAATATCCAGTTTGCCATTTAGGTGAAAAGTGCTCCCAAGTCAAAGTACAGATCAGGAAACCAGGCCCCGAAGGGCACAGAATGGGAGGTCTGATTTAGGATCTCCCTTGAGTCTGCGTTGATGACCTTCCAAGTGAGAATAAGGGCTGATGGGGGTTTTGGCACCCTTGGGAGCCTGGTTGGCAAACCCCAGCAGACTTGAACTAAGGAAACTAGGGGAGCAAAGGAGCAAGTCCATTGCTTAGCTGAGTTAGTGACCTTCTGGATTGTGTTTTAGAGGCTCTTGTGAGTATGCTATCTTCCTTTGAAGTGTAGTCCTCAGAGTCTGTGTCCAGGTCCACATGCTTCATGGGGAATGGTGTATTCAGGATTCAGGGGGGAACCCCGTTACTTTTGACAGCTGTGGGTGTCTTCAGGATGATGGTGTAAGGTCCCTTCCAGCCAGGTTCCAAGATTGATTGATTGATTGATTGATTGATTGATTGGTGTCTTTTGGTGATTACCAAGTCCCCTGGGAGGTAGCGCCTTTTCATAGATGGCGTATTTCTGAGGCCAGTGCTGTTTTTGTACCTGAAACAAGACTTGCCAAGAGGAATGGTCATCAAATTCAACTAACAATTGTGCCTTAGGGTTGGGTAATCAGGGTGGAGGTCTGGCATACATAGTTCTGAGTGGGGTTAAGCTCAGGATGCAAGGAGAATTGTGAACCTGAAAAGGAGCACCCAGTCATCACCAGCCTTAAGGGTTAACTTAATTAAGGTCTCTTTTAGGGTCCAGTTCATTCTTTCTGCCTCGCTGAATTCTGGGGAACAGACAAACATTGGCATTTCCATTTAGTCCCCATAGCAGTAACTAGTTTCTGTGTTACCTGGGAGGCCATGTCACTACTGTGGGATAGTGCTCTTGTACAATGTAAAGATGTGTTACTTGTATTGGTTTAATAAGACGCTGATTGGTCAGTAGCCAGGCAAGAAGTGTAGAGTGGGGTGACCAGACTAGGAGAATTTTGGGAAGAGGAAAGGCAGGGCAGTAGATGCCAGCCAGATGCAGAGGTGAAGATGAGAAGGCTGCATTGAAGCCAAAGTACCAAGGCACGTGCTAAACATAAATAAAAGCATGGATTAATTTAAGTGTAAGAGCTAGATAGTAATATGCTTGAACTACTGGTGCAGCAGTTACTGTAAAAAATTAAGCCTCCAAGTCAATTATTTCAAGGATTTCAGGTGGGAGAGGCTGGGGCCTTTGGGCTAAGCTGGGCCAGAAATTTCTTACTATATATCAAAGGATGATTTCTTCTAGTGTTTGGGTTTGTTTTTTGTTTTTGTTTTGTTTTTTTTTAACCACTATCACAACTGTCTCATGTTTAGTTGGGAAAGCCTCAGTACATCCTGAAAAGGTAGCTATAAAGACTAGCATATTTATAGCCATACAGGCCTGGTTTTACCTCTGTGAAGTCAATTTCCCATGGTTCCAGGCTGTATTCCTTTCTCTGTTCTCCATTGATGCTCCTTTGCCCAATTTGGCATTCACCAGGTGTTGGGTAGCAGGCTACAACTTCCTGCATTTTTGGCTTTGGGTCAAACACCTTGAAGTGTCCTCTTCTTAGTAGGTCTCCCCTAAGTGGGTGCTTTGATGTATTTGCCAGATCAGTTGGCTGACAAGGTCTGAAGGGTGAATAATCCGCCCATCAGGAGTCCTGTACCGCCTGTCCTCTTTGTAGGCATTGGTACAGGTTCCAATCCTTCAAAGTTCCCTCTTGGTATAGGCGGGTTTGGGGGCAAGGTTGGGGCTGCTGTTTAAGGACCTTGACTATCACGGTGGCTGCCACCTGGAGGGCAGCTTGGGGGGGGGGGGCTGCATCTGCCCTCTTGTCTCCCTTGGAGACAAGGTGTTGTGTAAGTTTTTTGCTTGGCTTAGTCTTGTGGTTTGAACTTGTCTATAACTGATTTGTCTTTTTTAAATGACTTAGATGCTTACATTAATATATATTGTTTAGCTTATGGCTCAGGCTTATATTTCAACTGATTTTTATTAATCTGTTTAGTCTCGTGGCTGGTGGCTTATTTATTGTTTTTATATTTTATTTTTTGAGTGGCCGGATCACATCTCTTGTGATTCTGCCTCTTTTTTTTTTTTTTTTTATGTATCCATGTTTGGATTTTTTGCCTGCTTTTAAGATGCCTTGCCACAGGCCAAAACAGTTCCTTTATTAATTAATGACATTCACAGCATACGGAAAGATAGCTCATATCATTTTTTCTGTTTAATTAAAAAGGTCTTAATTTTAACATAGCAAAATTATATATAGCAAAATAGTTAAGTAAAAATTATAACTATAATACTTAGTCTATTTGTATTTAGCAAAATCAAAAAATACTTAATTATTTACCTTAATTTTTGTGAGTTTAAAGTTTAATATTTAATATACTTTATAACTTTCTAGTCTTGAACTATATTAAAGACTAGGAGGATATAATATTATTTGAGTAAACAGAAGTGTAAACAATTTTTAAAATTTAGAAATGACAAAGATGACATCTGGTTGCCTGGACAGTCATTTAGAGTTTTTTTGTAATGTTGGGACATTATCTTTATTTAGCCTATAGGCCTAGAGTTTTGGGCATATTTTTTAGTGAAATAGGAAGTTTGAAGGACTATTTTGTTTATTTTGGCAGTTGTTTTTTGTGTGTGTCTTGAAGGATGTCTGGCAGTTTTTCCTGTGAAGCAGGAAACTGAAGGACTATCTTAACTTGTTTTGTCAAGGTTTAGAGGTCACCTCTTTAAGGGTCTTGTATGTCTAGTTTATATAGTATATTGCCAGGCAGTTGAGGCAAGAACAATTTTGTCTAATGGTTAACTTTTGTCATAAAGAAAGTAAGTTTTTTTATACACACACATATACACATATACATACATATATATATTTTTTAAATGTCTAGCATCTTTTTGAAGTAGATTGGTGCTGCTAGGAGCAGACTTGTCTCACAGTGTAGAAAAGTCTAAGCTTTTAATTTTAAATGCCATTTTGTATGTAGGTCTTTGGAATATTTGAATATTATTTAATTGGAATATATCTGTATACTTAAAAGACTTAACTAATATGACTATAGGTTTTGTTATCATAGATGACTTTATATTTTTTAATTACATATAATTTTAAATGAATTATATAAATGTGGTATCTTAAATAAGAGTAGAAATATATATAGTATAACAAAATTGACCTTAAATTTGTATCAATAAACTAAAATCTGTATCAATGTAAAATATTTTGAGAAAAACAGTCATTTTTGGACTAAAGTAGATTTAATTTTTTAAATTATTTTTATATTATATCTCTTTTTTTTGGAAAGGTCCTCCTTTCCAATGCCCTGCACAGTGCACAACAGCCACTTTTCATGGCCGTCATGGTTTACAGGAGATTCAGGGTCTCCTGCTTGTTCTCTGTAGTCTGGCCTTCTGCCGGCAGGAGGCCCCTTTCCCGGTAAGTGGCACCATGGACATGCACAGTGGCAAAGGCATATGGATGGTCTGTATAGATCTTGTCTCTTTCCCTTCCCCATCTCTAAGACCTTGGTTAGGACGAGTAGTTCAGCCCTTTGGGTTGAGAGACCTGGGGGCAGGGTCTCTTCAGCAGTCACTGTGTTTGTGTGGGAGCAGGCATGGTGTGTGTGTGGAGGTATGGTGTGTGTGTGTGTGGGTATGGTGTGTGTGTGTGGGTATGGTGTGTGTGGGGGGGGGTACATGGTTTGTGGAGGCGGTTAGAAACCAGAGGTCAACATCAGGTGTGTTTTTCTTGATTACTCTCCACTTTATTTTTTTGCTCAGGGTCTCTCATAGAACCTGGAGCTCATTATTTTGACTAAACTGGCTAGCTAGCCCCTGAGATCTGCCTGCCTGCCTGCCTTATCCTCTCTCCCTGGCTGGGATTACAGACATGCACAGCCATCCCTGGCTTTTCTCCCTACACAGTGTAGGATTCTGAACTCAGGCCCTTCTGTATAGCATACTTCTTACCATCTGAGCAGCAGCCCAGGTGCCTATTAGCTAGCTGTTTTCCTTTTTCTTTCCTTTTTGGGAAGGGGGGGTGTGTAGAGAAGCTCCCCCTCCCTCAACAGAGTTTCTCTGTGTTCCTGGAACTCTCATTGTAGACTAGGCTGGCTTCGAACTCACAGGGATCTGCCTGCCTCTGCCTCTCAGCTGCTGGGATTAAAGGCCTTGGTTTTTAATGTAGTTTTTACTTTTCAAAGGGGCACGTTATTAAGTTGTGTCTCCCTAGGCTTAGCTGTGACAGCTGAGCATACAAACTTTAAACACTGTTTTATTATTAGCTGGGCCTGTAGAGGCACAGGTTTATAAACCAGCTACTTGGGAAGCTGAGGCAGGATTATTAAGAGATCAGAGAGCCTGGGCTACATTGAGTAGATGGCTGGCTTAGGCCACAGAGTGTCTCAGACTGTAAATGGGGGGTGGGAGGAGGCTTAGTGCTTAATAGTGCTTGCTGGTTTTTTGTAGAGGACCCGGGTTCACTTCCCAGCACCCATATAGAGACTGACTCACAACATCTGTAACTCCAGTTCTAGGGGATCAGACTCCTTCTTCTGGCTTCCTAGCACCATGTATGCACGTGATACACAGACATACATTCAGGCAAAAGACCCATGCACATAAAATAAAAATTAGTTCTTTACACATGTTGACTGTATTTTCAGTTCTGGATAGCTGTGTGGCTAGTGGCTGTGGTAATGTGCATTGCAGATACAAGTGCCTGCAGCTGTCACCCACCTGCACAGGTTTGGTGCAGGTCATGTTTACTGAGGTCTGGGACCCATCCTTCGTCATGTACTATTGGTGGGTCTTCTAGACTTTGGAATTGCTGCTGTGGGCTGGGTAGAGGGAGAATTTGGGTTTGTTTTTCTTTTCTTAGTGATTTCATCATTGTCTACACTCTTTCCATTACTTTGGACCTTGGATTTTCCAAGCCCTCTTCTCACAGCCTCCCTTTCCTGTGGCCTCTTTAGAGGCTGGTCCTGCAAACCTGCCACCGCTTAGTCCTGTATCTTTACCACTAAATAAAGTGGCAAGATCAGAGTATTCCTGTGTGTGCCTTCTTGGGGTGTCCTGGGAGTGCTTCTTCTTCCCATTCCGGTGGCTGTGGTACAGCCTACATGATGTGGTCTTGAGCTGAATGTGCAGACAGCAGCATCTGAGGTACTTCCAGAAGAGCAGAGGCAGAATTTCTTTGAATTCACCAAAACCATAATTACTGGATTTTTTTTGTTCCAGAACTGTTTCACAAAGGCACAGCTTTACCTTTACTGTAGGGTTGTATAGAGTTTGGTTTAACATGCATCAATATTTGGTCCTGTATTCTCGGGCAGAAAAGTTCTATGGATAACACCTTTACCAGTAATTGAGAAACAGAGGGTCCAGCAGTACACAGCATGTACTCAGTTTGCTCATTAGTTTCCTCATACACTGAGTGGGATCTCTTCTTTTCTGTCAGCTGTCTCACCACTACCCCCAGCACAGACATGCCTCTTGCCACCTTCTAAAATTTAGCTTCCCCTGTCAGTTTTTCCATTAATCCTTTCAGTATAAACAAACCAAAACAATTCCTGGGGGTCATTTGAGGTCCTCTGCTGATTTGTCTGGCTGATACATCCGTGATTCTAGGAAAGAATGGCTTTGGAGAATCATGTGGGAGAGGAGGCTTTTCCTCATTGCTTCTCTGCTGTCTCACTTTGCCGCTTTCAGTTTTCTCAAGCCTTTCAGAGTGCTGAGCTTAACAGACAGCTGTTTAACTGAGTGTGTCCCTGCACCTAATGCCCTCTGACCTCTGACTGATACGGCTAGCACTGCATGGTCTGTGGTGCCAAACATAGCAGCAGACAACCTGGAATGTGTCCAAACAAAACAAGATACTAGAACCAAGAAAGGACAGGTGGTATACATTCTGTCTTGCTCAGAGTCAGGACATCTTCAGTGATAATCAAAGAGGAAGGTCTGATTTTTCAATACTTATACTTGTTAATAACTCTTTTAGAAGCCAGTTTTTTAGGCAGATGCATTTTGCTGATAAACTAGGAGCTTGGGTGCTTTGTTAGTGAGTGACCTGTGTTAATAAATACCTTCTATGAGGTGATCAACATCTGTAGAAGGCCTTAATTTTATTTAGCCTCTGACTCCATGAGCCAGTGTATGTGGTAGTGTGGTGCATTTGTTTGTTCTGAATATCTGGATTTTTTTCAGTTTGAGCTGTGTTTTGCAGTAAGTGCTCTACCTTTAATGCCCAGGCTCACCTTGAACTGGGTTCGATGATTTTTTTGTTTCAGCCTCTTTTATAGCCAGGACTCTTCTTTAATAAAATGTTTGTCTTTGGCTCATGGCCTTGTGATATATAGAAACATTGGGTTGTGCATAGAAGTTTTGAGTTTCCACTCCTTGTTCTAACTAAATCTTATTTAAGAAAATTAACCTTGATATGTGTGTCCCTTAACAGTGGGGGCTGAAGACAAGTGCTTTATGATGGGTTACAGTCCCAGCTGGTTATGCTGAACTCAGATGACTAAGGATAGTTCATGCAAAATAAGGACTCAGTCATAACATAATACACTCAGGTTCTCTTTTTATGTCCCATATATAGGTCAGTTAGCAAGCTTTGAGTCTGCTGTGGAGACCAGTTTAGTTTGCTAGGAATTTGGAAACCTGCATACATCCTGAGGCACAGCTTATAAGGCCACTGGTTATAGGAATATATATACTGATGTAGAGAATTTATAAAACACAAGGACCATCTACTCTAAAGTGATTGAGACTCCTTACCAGGAAATGCACCTGCAATGGCAGCTTCCTTCTGGGTTATTAGAACCTTCTAAGTGGGAAGCTTCAGTGGACTCAACGTGGACACTCCAATGTAATAAAACCCTTATGAGGAGTGAGAAAATGGTCTCTTCCTGGCCTGGCAGTGTTGGGAACCAGGCCTACCCTACCACACAGTCTAACTCCTAACCCTCCCACAGACCTACAGGAACGTGTTTTCAGCAGTGTGGTTGCCTGACTTTACTTCAGGCACTTGAGTGTCGTTTATCTGGTTCAGGTTTGAACTGTGGGTCCATCAGAAGGCAGAAGATGAGAGATTGAAGGTGATTCTGTTACATAATGAGTTTGAGGCCAGCCTGGGCCACATGAAATTCTGACACAGCAACCAAAGAAAAAAATAATAAAATAGCAAGTATCTATCTTGTCTTAGACAAGCTACTATAGAGGCCACAGAGAGGAGAAAAGCCTCAGTCCTGTTTCTATTCCAGCACCACACAGAGGCTCACATCATCATCAGGATCTCCTCTCTTTAAGTCCCCCTGGGCACCAGGCATGCATGTGGTATGGACATATATGCAGGGAGAGCACCCATACTCATCCAGTGTGTGTGCCTCATCTGGTTGATTGTGTGTGCACTATAAGTATTCCTGGTGTCCTTGGAGGTCAGAATTGGATCTCTGGAACTAAACAGGCTTAAGCTGTCTTAGGGGTGCTGGAACCCGAACCTGAGTCCTCTGGAAGATCAGCGGGTGCTATTAACTGTTGAGCCACCTCTCCAGACTCACATGGGTGCTGATTGTAGTAGATGTTGTATCTTAAACTTCTGGATCCACAACCAGCTCAGTTGTGTGGATGAAACTTGAAAGGCAGATTTTGCTCAAATAACCTTCCATAACTCTCCACATAGACTTTAAGTGTTTCCTAAAGGTGATAAAACCTGACATTTTCTCAGAAAAGGATGACTTTATTGTCATGTCATTTCTTAGAATTCTAAAGTTTTGGAATTTGGTGGATATAAGGGCTCTGCCTGTGAAGAGTTAAACAGTTGTAACGTAGCAACTTTTGAGGTTTCCTTCCTTCCTTCCTTCCTTCCTTCCTTCCTTCCTTCCTTCCTCCCTCCCTCCCTCCCTCCCTCCCTCCTCCCTCCTTTTTTTTATTGGACCTACAAACAGATCCAGTATCACATAAGACATTAGTTTTTGCTTCTCCATGGACCTTTTCCAGTTTCAGCATGAGCAGATGGAGCTGCTGTAGGATCTGTGTCAGACACCTGGCAGCTTGTAAAGCTTACAGCCTCATAGAGCAATCCCTTGTTAGCAGGCTTGCCAGAGAATTTACAAAATAAAGATGGCCAACAGAGAGGAAAAACCAGCACCATTACTGCCATCTTCTTCATGTTCAACAATGCCAAGAACTACCAAAAAGCTGGAGGTGTAGCTTAGTTGATGGTGCTTGTCTAGCATAGAGCCTGAGTTCAGTCCCCAGCACTGATAAGCCAGTGACAACACAAAGCACCAACTCTTATACATTTAAACTGATCTGCCTTCTAGAAAGTGAAAGGAATCCCCTCCCCCTTCAGGTGGGACCTGAAGACTTGTTAAAGATTCATACCCTCCCCAGGTGGTGGTGCACACCTTTAATCCCAGCACTTGGGAGGCAGAAGCAAGAGGATCGCTGAGTTTGAGGACAGCCTGGTCTACAGAGCAAGTTCCAGGATAGCCAGGACTGTTACACAGAGAAACCTTGTCTCTGTGTTTGTGGGGGTGGGGAGTATGTATGCCCTCTCCTTAGTCAAAGGAACTTACACCTCCCTGCCTCTTGCTTGGCTGAGTTTTTGTGTTTGGATAGAATGAAGCAGTGGGACTTAGTATCAGGCACTTTTGCAGCAGTTTGGAGGAATAGCATTGTTCTGAGTGCAGTGTCCATTACTAATTAATTTGATAAAACTGTCAACCACAGAAAGTATAAAGCTACCAGAAACCCAGTCAGATGACCTGATGACCAAAGGACTATGAACTATGGACAAGGGTCCTTAGGGACAATGTTCTGTTGTAGGTGGAGGGACTATGACATAGCAGCTGGGGAACATGGGCTCTGGTGGTCACATCTGAGTGCATCTTCCATTTACAAGTTATCTGGCCTCTCTGAAAGAACCTCTATTCCTCCTTACTTTTTCTTGTTCCCTTTGATCTATGTGTCTCCCTGTGTGCACATGCACAGGTGCACAGCACTGCCCATGAGTGGAGGACAGCTTACAGGATTCAGTTCTTCCTGCCGCCACATAGGTCCTAGGGACTGAACTCGGGTTGTCAGGCTTAGCAGCAGGTATCTTTACCTGTTGAGCCATCTTGCTAGCTCCAAAAAATTTTAGATTCTTCATCTAGAAAGAGGATGGTACTGTCTGTTTTGCAGAGCCTCGAGGATGCAATTACCTAAAAGCAGAGCTCATGACAAAAATTTAATAAATTGTGTTTTATTTGGTCTGAGACAGTATCTCATAATGTAGCTGAGGCTGGCCAAACTGTATAGCCAAGTTTAGCCCCAAACTTCCTGTCATAGTCTCTTAAATCCTGGGATTATAGTATATATAATCCACCATGTCCAGTATAAATTGTATTCTTTATTACAAGAGAAATTAACTCATTCTTCTGAAATGAGATTACATAAAGGGCAGTATGAAGAGGAACTGGATTTGCAGACTATGTGACACAGTTTGACTTTATTAAGTGTAGTATATATGGGTCTAGAAGGGAAAAGTGATGTGAGTGTCACAGGTGATGGAGCTAAGTAAACACGGAAAGAATAGCAGCATTCTAGGCAGAGTTAACAAAGGTGCAGCAGAGGTTGACTGAAAGTCTTCTGGAAAGCACTAGAGAGGCTGGAGAAGCAGTTACACCGGCGAGATTTAATCCTGGGAAGAGTTATTTCGTGTGTTTGCTGTGTTTTGTTGAAACAGAGTCATGGCTCTGTTGCCAGGTGCGTCTTGACCTTGTGGTTCTGTGTTGGGATCTTAGGTTTTCCTGGTGGTACCCACTGCCCCCCACCTTAGTTTTAAAAGACAAAGCCTCACTGTAGCCTCAGTTGCCTCTGCCTTAAGAGTGATGCATCACCACACCTGGCTGGGGATGATTGTTTAAAAGTAGAATGTAATTGAAGGGTTTTAAGCACAGAAATGATAACAGATGTTTTTGTTTTTTAAACCATACTTGTATTTTAAATAAGAAATTATCACAGTAGAGTGATAAAGGCAGGGAGGTCACTCAGAAAATTGTGTCTTTCTTTGCATATGGAATTGATATTAAGGGCTCATCTCCTCGGAGATAGAAGGGAGACTGGCAAAGACTGGAAACTGCGAAAGGCAGTTGGAGAGAGATGCTTGTGAACATCATGCATTCTACTTGGTTACAGTTAAACTTGAGCTGCTTGTCAGACTTGAAAGATGCATGCATGCACATATGTACATGTTGGTTTGAGTCAGAAATATTTAGTCATTTTCTGTGACTTGTAGACAGTAATTTTACAGTATTTCAGCCAGGTAGTGGTGACAGTGGTGGCGCATGCCTTTAATCCTAGCACTTGGGATGTAGGACCACATAGATCTCTCTGAATTTGAGGCCAGCCTGGTCTACAGAGGGAGTTCCTGGACAAGCTCCAAAGCTACACAGAAAACCTTCTCTCAAAGAAGCAAAAAGACAAAACCGAAAAAGAGCTCTGCCCTCTCAGAAGACAGGAGTTCAGTTACAGTGTCCACAGGACAGCTCACCACCATTTGTAACTAGTTCCAGAGATGCTTGCAACCCTTTTGTGGACTCCAAAGTCACCAAGTGTGCACATAAACTCGAATGAATGAATGAATGAATGAATGAATGAATGAATGAATGAATGAATGAATGAACGAACAAATAAATAAAATCTTTAAAAAAAAACAACCCAACTTATTGTGAATTGGTATTTTGCCTGTATTGTATGTCTGTGTAAAGGGGGTAAAGTTATAAGTAGTTGTAATATGCCATGTATGTACTGGAAGTTGAACCCAGTTCCTCTGAAAGAACAGCTCTAACTTCTGAGCCATCTCTCCAGTCCCTAAAAAAGTTAAGTTTAAAAAAAAAAAAAAATCAGAAGTGCTGTTGTCAGGGAAACCAGTGTGACTTCCCCTGGTTTTAGAGTTCATCTGGAATCACATTGTTTATGGCTGAACGTTAGGGCATACTTTGACCAAATGAGAAAATTTAGTTGAGGCAGCATGCTCAAAATCCTTGAGAATGGATTTCTTGACTCTTGAATTAGAAAACTAAGTCTGTGCAATGGAAAATAATCTCCCTGTTCCCTAAGAGCCCATTTTGTGTTGAGGATAGGTTATGGATTATGCTTCCTGAACACATCCTGTCAGGCTTTTAAAGGGGAACAGTGACTGCACTTTCTGTTGGGAACACACAGAACATGATGGCTTTCCCCTGTTGTCTTTTTATTATCCCCCTCACAGGGCTCTGTCCATCCCTGAGACTTGATACTCTTTTCTCCCCTGCCCCCGTATGGGAAGCCTTTAGCATTCAACTGCAGCACTTTATTTAGCCGTCAGCAGTCAGCAGTTGCGGCATTAGTAATTGGGTGAGCCCAACTGGAGGTGGGGGGCTGTTCTGCCCTTTTGAAGATCAGCCCCCACACCACTGTGCTTAGGTACCCACGCTGGAGCAGAGGCAACTGGCTGGATTCAGCACTCAGACGTTTGATGGTGTGTGGGAGCCTGTGTGGTTTGGGGATTTAAATTGAGGACAAAGCCTGGGCCTGACAGGCAGGAGGATACACTTTGCAGCAGACAGGACCTTTGCACTTGTCTCTCTGTCTTTGTACCCAGCACTTTGCATAGCTTGTATCTGTGGCATTTTGGTCAAATCAACGTGTTTAAAAATATCTGCAGGCTTCTACAGGAGTGCTTCCTGACTCCTATGTGCTCTGAGTAATTTGGCAGTGAGTTGGATCTTGCATTCTTGTTGAAAACTGGTGTCTCTGTAAAGGGTGAAATTTGGTTCCCAGAGTTTGGAGATGGGAAAAATGGATTCACAAATATAACAGTATATAAATAGTTAAGCAGTGTATCTTTGATACCTGATTTTTATAAGAGGTAGTGCACACATTTAACACTAGTAGTCAGGAAGTAGAGGCAGTCAGATCTTTGTGAGTTCAAGGCCAGCCTGGTCTACAAGAGTTACAGGACAGCCGGGGCTATTGTACAGAGAAGCCCCGTGTCAATTAACAAACAAATAACAATGGGCTGAAGAGGTGAATCAACAGAAGAGCTGGTCTGGGTTGAATCCAGCACTCACATGGTGGCTCACAATCATCTGCAATTCTGGTTCCAGGGGAGCTGATAGCCTGTGACTTCTGTAGGTATCAGACACCCATGTGATGCCCGTACATACATCTGTCCCTGCAAAACGTCTTACACATAAATAAATATGAAAATTAAAAAAACACAACCTGATAAGTTCTCTCTCTCTCTTTTTTTTGTCTGAAAATAAGCTGAAAAATACCATAACCTGGAAGAAGTGAATGTCAGTTATAATGGTGTGTGTGCTTGCATGTGTGTGTTTATTTTCTTGTTGTGGGATGGTGGTGAATGTATATGGAGGTCTGGAAACTTGAGATTTCTTTCTCAGCCTCTCTCCATGTTGGAGTTTAAACTCGGGCCCTCAGGTGTTTTTACCCAGCGAGCCACCTCCCCAGTCCCTGATTGTAGTAATCTTTCCCTTCCGTGACACAGCCATTTACTTGTGTCCTGGCCACTTAACAATTTAGTCTGTTTTCTTCTTTAAAAAAGGAAAAGTGTTTATTTTTATGTGTTTACCTGCATATCTGTCTGTGTTCCAGGTATATGCCTGCTACCTATAGAGATCAGAAGGGGGCATGAGACCCTGAGACTGGAATTGTAGGCAGTTGTGACATATGTGTTGGTGCTGGGAACTAAACCTGAGTTATGGAGAAAAGTCTTCTCTCCAGCCCAGTTCCCTTTTAAATGAAACTAGTTAACAAGAATTCGAGGCACAGTCTGGTTATATCAATCTTCCTGCTGCTTACTCCTGAGCAGAGTGTGTAGTGCTTCATGTGTGTATGCTCAAGTATGTGTGTGAAATGGTCATGCATGCAAAGACCACAAATCAACCTTGTGTTGTGTTGTAGGCATTGTCTACTTGCTTTTTCTTTATGTTTTTATTATTTAGATATTTGAAAAGATTCTCAAACAATTTTATAGATTTGTTTTATGTATATGTGTGTTTTGCTAGGCTATATGTCTGCACCATGGAAAGGATGTTGAGCTCCTTGGAGAGTGAGTGAGTGAGTGAGTGAGTGAGTGTGTGTGTGTGTGTGTGTGTGTGTGTGTGTGCTGAACCCTAGTGTGTGTGGTTCCCATGGTCCCGAGGCAATTGAAGTAAAGAGAGACCAGGAAGATGGGTAGTTAAGTATCGACTGCTGAAACCATATGCTTGAGAGTTAAGCTGTGGAGGCATTTTCTCAATTGTAAATACAGTGAAAACCAGGTGTAAATGTTGCTTAAATAGTTCTCTCCTGTTATGACATTTACATTTGCCCCACCCTGAGGTGGGAGGAAGAGTTTGTGGCTGTGCTTGATCTCTCCCCACTTTGTGTGTGTGTGTGGGGGATACTGGCTTTGGACTTGTGATCATCCTGCCTCAGCCTCTTAAGACATACATACCACACATGAAAACTGTAATAGCTTGATAATATAAGGGGGGGTGGGGAGATGGCCATTTGAATCTTTAAAAAGCATGGAACACCATCCAATAGGAAGCACAGGTTTTAAAACCAGATTAACTTTTTTCCCCTCCTAGTGCAGAAGGCTATGAGCTTAATGATGAAAATTGAAGTGAGTCTTCTAAAAATAGACATTTATGACACAAAACCCTTGTGCTGTGTGGAGGAAGGGTTACACAGGCAGAGTGGTTCTATTCTAAGCAGCTGACACAATAGTCACACCCTAGTTGATGTCTGACCCTTAGAGTTTGAGAAACGACTTGTCATTTGGGTCAGGAGAAGGGATTGTTGATGCCTATCACCCTTTGCTTTTCAGGCAGTGTGGATAGTGTTCTCTCCGACACTGCCCACCCAAAGCATGGCAGGTGTGTACACTTCTCTTTCAGATAGACAAGAGATCAGGACGTTGTTCTTGGGGTCTAGAGTTGAGGGTCTGACACAACAGTGTTTGCATAACACCTCTCGTTATTAGCACTTGGGATCTACTGTCTTCTCCGTGGGTTGTGACATTTTTGTGTAACCAAAGTGCTGATTTTCTACACAGTGTGTAGGTGCTCAGAGAAAAGGATAGCAGGGCTTATTGTCCTTTGGTGGGACGTGTCAAGTGCTGTGGAGTGCTTCTCTGGTGTCCCTGCCCCCAGCCCTGTCAGGATCTTTATTCTTTCTCAGCCTTCTGGCCCTGCAGCTGCCTACAAGATGCCCTAAATGTGGTAATTAGCAAGACGGCCTCTACTTCAGCAGCAAAAGGAGGGGTAATTTAACCTGCCTCATAGTGGTTATATTTGTCTCCAGTCCCATTAGAGATGCCCAGAGAAAGGGTTGTGATATCCTGAATTTTCATGCCTATTTTCTTCGTGCAGAGGGACTGTGTTCATGGTTTTGTAAGCCTTAAGTGTCACTTCTGGAAGTGAGGAAAGAATGGGACTGGACAGAAACATGAATTAGGGTGTGTAAAGTGGGACACTCCAGGGGCACCTTCAAAAAGCATTTCAAAGTATGTAGCATCTTTTTTTTTAATTGGTATTTTTAAAAAGCAATGTCGGGGCTGGAGAGATGGCCTCAGTGGTTAAGAGCACTTGTTCTTGCAGGGGACCTGGGCTCATAATTGTTTGTAAGTCCAGTTCCAGGTGATCTGATGCCCTTGTCTGACCTTCTCCTGCACCATGAGTGCACATGGTGCACATGCAGGCAGAGCATTTATACATATAAAATAATTAAAAGGAATACTGGGTGGAGTAGGAAGAGCTCCTAGGTCACCTCTTCTTGAGGTTCCTGAATGGTTGCTGAAGAGGAGTCATTTTCTTTAGGGCTGTATGTAGATCCTGGTAGGGTGCCAGTGAGTGCTCTCTGCTCCTGAGAGTATGGTGTGGGTTGATTGGTCAGTTGGTGTCATGGTTAATACTATTTGCCAGCTTGACATAGTTCTGTGGCTTGGGCTGTATGTATGCGAAAGGCAGCCGAGCAAGCCCGTGAACGGCATTCCTTTCAGTTCCTGTTCCAGGTTCGTCACCTGCCTTGGCCTTCCTTGGTGATGCACCCACTCCTCCCCAAATTGCTTTTGGACAGTGTTTTAGCACAAAAAGGAAAGCTAATTAGGACAGTTGGGAAGAAAATGGATCAGCAGGAGTGGAGTGGACTGAACATGACACGCACGTGTGTGAAAATGTGTGAGGAACCCATTATTATGTATAGTTAATATATGCTGATCTATTTCCTAAAGTGTAGTGTTTTTTACATACTAGAGTAGAGTGCTGGGGATGTAATTCAGCCATAGAACACTTGCTTCCTTGTTCAAGGTCCTGGATATGGTCTCCATCATAGGGTTAGGTGGGGGATTTGTTGGGGAGGGAGAAGCAAATTTAAATTCTTTAAATAATGTATATGTTTTTAATCTTCATTGTGGAAACTTTTCAAGCATCTTTTTAAAAATATTTTTTAAGATCTATTTATGTATATATGAGTGTTTTGTCTTCATGTATGTATATATGTGTCTGGTACACTCAAGAGAGTTCAGAAGAGGGTGCCAAATGCTCTGGGACTGGAGTTACAGGTGGTTGTGAACCACCATGTGGGTGCTGAGAACCAACCTGGGCAAGAACAGACAGTGCTCCTATTCTCTGAGCAGTTTCTCCGGCCCTGAGATCTCTCTCTTGCCTAGTCTGCTGCCATGGCCTTTCAGTGAACCACCTGTGCTTCCTGCTACCCTCTTGTCCCCTCAGGTCTGTGGGCCACATGCCAGCCAGAGCCATCATAAACCTCCAGAGTCCTCGTTCTGCTCTTTAAAGCCTGCACACTGTGGTCCAGTTCCTCCACTTGCTTCCTAGTTCCCTTGGATTTGGCATTGCATTTGTGTGTGGCCGGGGCAGCTCAGCAGGGCAGTGCTGAGTGTGCAGTGCACTACGCTAAACCCCCTCTTGCCCAGGCTCTTCCCTCTGTTGTAACTTTCTCTTTGCTCTCATTTGAGCTCTCTGACTTCATTGCCTTACCTAGACGAGGGAGATCCTCTCCACAGTTACTGCCCTGGAGAGGTTTCTTCTGGCCTCATCTTTGTGTGTGCTTAGGTCTGCCCAGAGTGCCCGTCACTGCACCCTGACCTTCTCATCACAGAACTCATTATACCTGAAGGTTTTTATCTCTTTATTACTAATTATTACTTGGGAGGTGATGTGTGGGTGTGTTGTCAGAACACACCCTGCAGAGTTGGTTATCTGCCCTTTATGTGCATTTCAGGGGCTTGAGCTACAGTTACCAGGCTTGCCTGCACAGTGAATGAACACTTACTGCTGAGCATCCTCTCTATCTGGCCTCTGAAGTTGTAATTAACCTATTTAAAAATTTTATTTTATTTATTTATGCATATGGGTGTTTTGCCTAAATGTGTGCCTGCACTACGTGCATACCTGGTGCCTTCAAAATTATGAGTGTTTCAGATGTCCCGGGATTTGAACCAGGGTTCTCCAGAACAACAAATTATCTTGTCTGTGCACTACCAGCTTGTAATGAGCCCTGTCTAAATAATTTTCTATGAAATTGTGTGTGTGTGTCCATTCAGGTCAGAGGGCAGCTTGCAGGATGTCCTTTGTCTTCCAGTTTGTAGGTCCAGGGATCAAACACTTTTGTCTTGGGGCTTGACTACAATTGTCTTTCTCCTGCAGAGCTGTCTCTTTGGCTCTCATATACCTTATCTGTTTTTCTGTTTGCCTGTGTCATCGCCTGGAGATAGGCTCTCAAATGTCTGAAATGAACTCCTTTATCCAGATCAGCCTGCCAGAAATGGTGCCTTGAAGTTCTCAAGGCTTTAGGGCACTTTGGTCTTGTGTAGAGAGATAGCTTGTCTGTCTGTTCTCTACCTTGGAGTGACATTACCAGCTGATCATTTGTCTGAGATGGCTGCTTGATCCAGTCACAGCCAGTTGTCCAAAGGCATTTAGTTAGTACTTGTCATTTAAATCCTGGATGGCTCCATCACAGGAGGGCTTTGTGTATCCTGGCAGAGAGCAGCAAGCAGATTCTGGTGGAATAATCATGTTTTTTTTTTTTTTTTCTTTCTGTCAGTTAAAGTACTAGAGCAGCAGTTCTTAACCTGTGGGTCACAACCCCCACAGAGGTTGTATAGCGTATATTTACATTATGACTCACAACAGTAGCAACGAACTAATTTCTGGTGGGGTTACAACATGAGGAACTATATTAAAGGGTCGAAGTATTAGGAAGGTTGAGAAGCGCTGCACTATAGGGATCACCATATCGCTTCCTGTACCCAACACGCACTGTGCTGCCCTCACTGTCTTGCTAGGTTTTGGACTACTTCATGCTGTTTCTGCAGACATGAGTTGAGCTGATTGGAAACATTCTATGAATTCACGAGCAGTTCCCGAATCTCACTTCATTCTCTGGTCATTCACGTCCATAGATCTTCTGTGGGTGAGAGCTGGGCTTGCTTCTTCCTTCATTCCCATTTCAGCTTCCTAAACACATTCTTTCAATGACAATTAATTCAGACAATTAGATATTAACTAATTCACTAAGGTGCAGTCAAAGGAGAGAGCTAAACTAACTCATCAGAGGTGTCCAGTGATGGCCACACTACACTTCCAGGTGGTTGTACCCTCATCCACTCGACAACTCAAAAAAAAAAAAAAAAAAAAAAAAAAAAAGAGGCAGGGTCTTGGGGCTGGAAAAATACACCAGTGATATAGTGCTTGCCTGCCCTGTGCCAGGCCCTGGGAGTGTCCCCTCTGACCAGGTTACCCAGACTGGTCTTGAACTCCTGGACTCCATCAATTCTCACATTCACCACTCAGGAGCCCCTGTGCTTAGCAGTATCTGTTATTCCCCATCCAAACAACAGTGTTCTGTTTACTGTTAAAAGTTTAGGTAGAATATGGTAGCTACTTGAGAGTCTCAGTTCTGCTGGGGAACAGAGAAAGACCCCTGTCTCAAAGGTTCAAGCTTCTTTTATAATTTTCCTCTATAAGTAATAGCAGAGGTTGAATACTTACACCCTGCCCCATAGCATACATCACTGCTTAAGTAGTTCTTTGATACCTTCTAGAAGATACCGTAGTCTAGTAGGAAACACCTGAGAACACTGCCAGATGTGGGTAGATTACTAGAAACCACAGAGAATGAAGGGAATGGGCAGGGAAATTGGGAAGAGTCACCCAACCCAAAGGAGGGAAGGACTTCGTCCTTCTTTTAGGAGGGGGCATCGGCTCTTTACATAGACACTCCAGAGGAGGAGCCAGGAGATGGAGGCACTGACCCTGCCCCCAGTCCCCACCTAGGACCTCTGTGCTGCATAAGAACATTTGGAACCCCGCAGTTAGGGAGCCTGATTGTGGTCCATGTAGGCCCAGGGCACAAAAAAGACAGGAAGAGGATTGCCATCTGCTTACACATTTTATATATAGGTAGCGCGTGCGTGTGCGTGTGTGCGTGTGTGTGTAGACCTGCAGGAATCAGTTCTCTTCTATCTTGTGAGTTCTGGGATCAAACAAAGCTAGCTCATCACTGTGGAGGCAGTGCCTTTGTCTACCTGCTGAGCCGGCTTAGCAGCCCCATCTGCATGTGGAAACTCTCCTTTTCATTCATAGAGAACTAAACCAGGGAAGCTTGCCCATGACTTTATAGAGCAAGTTTTGTTGCTGGTTTGAGGCGGTGTCTTGCTCCTGGTTCCCTGAATTGATAAGACCCACCTGGCCGGCCTCTCGAGTCCTGGGATTATAATGCATGTGCTACCGTGTCAGTTTTTGTAAAGCATTTTCCAGAAAAAGTCAGTAGCTGAAAGGGAAGCTTCTCCCTTCACACTTCCCGTGCCTTTCTCTCGCACTGTCCCCCAGCCTTGTCCACTGTCTTCTCCTTTGGGTTGTGCCCATTCCCCTCACCGTTGAAGTGGTGTCTGGGTGACTTAGAGTGGTCGTCCAGGTCCCTTTGGTCAGGACACAATGCTGACGTGCATTTGAATGTTGTCACTCCCTGTTAACATCTGCATTCACCTCTACCCTAGAAGGGTGGATACTCCCCACTGCCCTCTTTGTCTAGCAGGTGGTCGTAGTAAACCTGCACTAATTGGCAACATGCTATCCTGCCTCAGCAGTAGCCAGGGCTAGTCTGACATTTACAACTTTCCCAGTTCCTGTGTGGAGCTATCCTTATTTGTTGAAAATAATAGCTGTTTGGATTTAAAGGCCTTATCACTGAGTTTTTCACTGAAAATCAATGGGTTTATAGCTTGCCTCTTCAATCACTGATAACTCAATGAACTGAATGGACTGTTTCTATTGTCGTTAATTGGGTGGGAGGGTTCTACAGGGTGGTGGAAAGTCTTGAAGGGAACCCATGAACAGATCTGGTTGTCAGGGTCAAAAAAATGTATGCTTGTTCACCTTACCCCAGTATTCTGTTGTTGTGTGTTTTAAGACTTAAAAAGATGAAAAAGCCTTGTGGTTGGGAGCAAGATGAAAAGAACAATAGCTATTTAAAAAGAATGTGTTAAAAGCCAGGCTTGTTGGCGTACACCTTTGATTCCAGCACTTGGAAGGCAGAGGCAGATGGATGATGAGTTTTCAGTTTCAGGTCAGCCTGGTCTGCAAAGCAAGTTGTAGGACAGCCAGGGCGACACAGAGAAACTTTGTTTCAAAAAAAGGGGGGGAAGAAAATGGGGAAAAGCTGTTAAAGAGTTAGTTGTAGTTCGTTGGTAGTTTCATCAGTTAGGAAAATCTGGTACCGTTTGTTGAGGAAACTTAACCTGTGTTCTGGTTAGTGGCTGCCAAGTTTGGCCAAGAGAACAGTCTGTCCCACACTTGATTGACAGCAAGCTGAAGAGTCTGTGCATTCCTCAGCTTTGCATGGGCTGAGGTGAATTGAAGGTACAAACAGTAACAATTCAGGTTTCTTTGTATCTCTTAAGCCCCGGTAGATGATCTTTCTTGGTGTGTTTAACCCTAGCCCTGTTATCTGGAAGTTTGTCTGACTCTAGACCCCTTTTATCAGGTCTCCTAGGTCTGGCATGGTACTGTGGGTGCGTCGAAGTCCTCTAGTGTAAGCTGTGGCAAGGGTTGACTTTTAAATTCTTTCAAATGCTGGGGATCGAGTGCAGAGTGATGAGCATGCTGATAATAGCCAGTCACTAAGCCCCTGGTTGGTTCTAATGTACATTCCTGATGTGTTGTATGGTACTGTCCACTTCCCCCAACTGCTGCAGCTGAAGTTCTAACATTCTGAGATTTGTCCAACTGGAGTACCCATCTTCCAGAAGTTTAAAAAACAACAGCCGCCCACCACCAAAGACATTTACTTTGAGTGCTCTATGTTAATTGTCTGTGCATTTGGGTTTCACTGTCTACAGATCTGACTACATAGGCTAATATTATGAAAGTGTGAACCATTTTCCTGTTTTGTTAAGTACCAGCAACACTCTAAGTGACAGCTTAACCAGGAGGAATGGAGGGAAATAGCACTATAGTTTTGAGTACTAAACTTTCAAAGAAATACTCTGCAGTACCCTGTGGCTTGGTGATTTTTTTTCCTTGTTAGGTTTATTTTAATGATACCCTAAAACTCAGGTTGGAAATCAGCAGGGCCTTTGTGCTCTATAGCTATAAAAGAGAGACCCCAGGGCTGTCGGAGGCAAGCCACTGCAAGAAGGCACTCATGGGGGGAGAGAGGCCTGAGACCCTCTTAAATTACTTTATGTAAAATCAGTATGAGGTGCCCCACTAGTGAGTGACACAAAAGTTATCCCAGACAGCTCAGAGTTAAAGGGATTGCATACTGGAAGCATATACACAAACACCCCACCCCAACCCACACCAATGTTGTAAAATATTATTTTAAGATGTGTTCATTTCTTTATGCTGTGGAACATTTGTTTAATGATGCAAACATGTGCTGCGTTCCTTTGTGTTGCATTTGTTTAACTGAGAAATGGTGGGTGATACTGTGCCTGTCTAAAACACCTGATGGCCTAATGAAGAGCTGGATGACCAATAACAGGGCAGGAGAAAGGATAGTTGGGACTGGCAGGCAGAGAGTAAATACAAGGAGAAAAAGAGGAAAAAGATGAAGGTGCAAGAAAAGAAGAGGCCAGCCACCCAGCAGTCCATGGTAAGAAGTGAGGAAAGGCATACAGAAATAGAGAAAGGTAAAAGCCCAGAGCTAGAAGGTAGGCAGGATAGTTTAAAAAGCTGGCTGGAAATAAGCCAAACTAGGCCTTTATAAGTAAGAGTAAGACCGTGTGTGAGTTATTTGGGAGCTGGCTGGTGGCCCCCAAAGAGCCAAAAGAGTAAGAAGAAGAAAAATCAGCACACCGTCTTTCCCTATCTCCGCATCTGCAGCTAAGACCTGAGGAGAGGTCCTACTGATTTTAATGATACCCTAAAACTCAGATTGGAGGTCAGACCTGAAGTTGATAATCAGCTCTCTGGGTGATATAGTGGACCCAAGGCAGGGCCTGGTATCCACTTTCCTCAATGATGTTCTTGTAATGATGGTGACTCTTCTTAATTGTTCAGCTTCTGACATCTTTGAACTTTTCTTTTGGTTTTTGTTTGTTTGGTCCCCCCCTCCTTGGTTTTTCGGGACAGGGTTTCTCTGTGTAGTCCTGCCTGTCCTGGAACTATCTCTGTAGACCAGGCTAATGCAAACTCACAGAGATCCACCTGTCTCTGCCTCCTAAGTGCTGGGATTAAAGGAAAACACCATCCCAGCTATCTTTGAACTTCTTAAAATGCTTTTGCATCTCAAAGATGCCAGTGTGGTCCTGGGCTTGACTGTGATGACTTACTTTTAGGCGTGGGGAACATGTTTGTCTTTACAGCAGTCTCCTTGCAACTCAGTGAAAGAAATAACTCCAAAGTCTTCCAGGGTATTGTTGGGAATTGTTGTTGGAAGAATTGTAGCTATAAAATAAAATATGGAGTGAGGATGCAGCACAGTGGCAGACCACTTATCCAGCCCATGCAAGGCCCTTAGCACTTAAAAAACAAAACATTGCAAAAGCGAATCACGAGTTACACTTACAGGAAGGAGATGGCATCTTCAGGTTTCCAGGAAGCACCCTGCCCTGAGATGGAAGTGGGATTAGAACTCTGGTAGAAACCAACACAGTTGGTCTCCTAGACATCAGAGCATTGCCTCCGTATCATCTTGGTCATACATATGTCCCTCCCATGCTCACATCTCCATCCTGAAACCTTTCTGTCTTAGAGAACAGTGCACACAAGCAGCCTTATGACAATGATTTCATGCCCTCCCATATTGAGGTATGCTGGCCATTTGGGGAGTGGCAGGCAGGATGATTACATGACTCCTTCTTTTCTTTATTTTGCCTCTCCTTTGGAACAAATTCAGAGTGATCTATCTTTTTCCTAGAACCTAAAGAGGTTCTGCTGGGCATAGTGATTCACATAGCCCTGTGTCCTGTGCTTGAGACAATGAAGCAGGAAAATCATTGAGTTCAGTGTCAACCTGGGCTACATAGCAAGACTCAAAATCCCTCCACCTCATCTCCCCAAAAGAGATTTTTATTTCTTGTCAAGTAATAAAGAGTACTCGTTCTCTTGGTAATCCATGGGTCCCCTTGGTACTCTGTTGTGCTGTGGCCATCACTCAGAACAAGGTCCATATATACAAGTCACTACCTCCAAATAGATACACCTGAAGCCATTTGAGAGGAACCCGCTGAGCATTGAGTGTTGAGCTAGCTTCAGGACACTGGCAGATTCCTTTGGAGGCCAAGGCATAGAAAGTAGTAGGTGAGCCATTCTAAGGAGTGATGTTACTGACGAATCCTCCACCAACTGCTGTAAAACTAAAGCTGGGTGAGATGAGTAGCTAATGTTTTATGAGCTCAGAAATGACTGCAAAGGAGCTGATTGGAGGAGGAATGGCAGGGTGTTGTGTGCTTAGAGGTTGATGAGCTAACTGGCTTGCCTATGCTAAGGTTTGTTTGGAGAGTTAGAGGGCAAAATGGACGTCTGGCCATAACAGCTCTTATAAAGAAAGCATTTAATTGGGGTTGTTTACAGTTTCTGATGTTTACTGGTCCATTATCATCATGGTGCTGGAGAAGTAGCTGAGAGTTTTGCTTCCAGACAGCAACCCTGGACCTGGCTCTTTGAAAGCTCAAAGCTTTTACACCCCACCCCCTGTGGCACACTTCCTCTGGTAAGACCAAGCCTACTCCAGCAAGACCACTCTTCTAATCCTTCCCAGGAAGTTAGTGCCTTTCTCTGGGGACTAAGCAAATAAGCCTGTGGAGGCCTGTTTGTTGTTTGTTTGTTTTGATTTTGGTTTTTCAAGACAGGGCTTTCTTTTTGTAACAGCCCTGGCTGTCCTGAAACTAGACCAAACTGGCCTGGGGTCACAGAGCTCTGCCTGTCTGAGTCTGAGTGCTGATACTGAAGGCCTACACCACCTCCCCTTCTGGAGGCTGTTCTTACTCAAATAACTGAAACAGAATATTTTGGACTCAGAAGATAGTTTTCTGTGTAATAATTTGGTTTTGTTTTTTTTTTGTTTTGTTTTGTTTTTTTGTTTTTTTAAGCAGAAAAACAGTATTATCTGAACTGATTTGGAATTCTAAGTAGATTGAACTCAAAAACCAGTTCGGTTTTGCGCTGTTGCGATGCCTGGGCATTGGTAGTCCTTGCTGGACTGAGCCCGACTGAATGGGCTGCTTAGACAGTTGGAGAAGCAGCATTTGAAGAATACCATTTACCAGAAGCTGGAGGTTTCCTCCCTCTTGTGGGCTTCCTCCTTTCTTTATTATTTGTGGCACTGTTTTAGTGGGTAGGTTTTTAAATGGTTTAGTAAGTGGAGCAGTGGTGGCACACGCCTTTAATCTCGGTACTTTGGAGGCAGAGGCAGGTGAGGCCTGGAGTTCCAGGACAGCCAGAACTGTTACACAGAGAAACCCTGTCCCGAAAAACAAACAAATCAATACTGTTTAATAAACAACATATTTGGGGAGAAAAACCTTCATGGTTACATATAATCTTATTAATACCAAGATCAGAATTTTGTGTGTGTGTGGTGTGGTGTGGTGTGGTTTCGTGGGGTGCCTGGCTGACTAGGAAGTGGCTCAGTAGGTTCTCACTGAGTTGTGGTTTTAGCAGCAGTTGTCCTGAACCATTCAGAATGGAGAGGACCCTGCCGGGCAGACTAGAGGTGTTGACACCTTTGTTGTGTTTAGTAAGCAGATGGAAGAAAAAACCCAGAAAGGTTCACAGTGGCTTATCTGCAGTGTGGGTGTTTTTCATAGCTTGGCACACGGGATAACAGGCAGCTTAGCAAAGATGTTTCTCTTCTGAGCAAAACCTGCAACAGATGGATGTGGTGATTGCAAGGCACTTACTCAAAGTGTTGGCGGTGAATCAGTGTGGCTTAGGACTGAGTCAGTTCCCGCAAGCAGCAGGCTGATGAGCATTCTCATCCTTTCTATGTAAGAAGTGGTAGAACTGAAGGATCCAACTCTAAATAGCTCAGGACTTCTACCCTTGTGAAGGGCCAGTAGAGTTTGCTTCTAAAGGTTAAAATCTTTAAGCGTGTGTGTTTTGTTCCCTATATGTATTTGGTAGGTGCGCTGCGGAGATGCTCAATGGCTCAGAACATGTGCTGTGCAAAGCTCTGAGTTCTAATTCCCAACACCCACATGAAACACTAGACATGGCTGTGTGTGCCTGTAACCCCAGCACTGGTCAGTGGCGACAGTGAGGTCAGGGCTTGTGACTCAGCAAGAGACCCTGTCTTAAAGGAATAATATGACAGATGGTAGAGGAGGGCACTCATTTCCCCCTGGTCTCCACATGTCTGTGAGTGTGAGCACACTAACATAGGTGTCTCTAGATGTTACAGTAGTATTTCAGTATTTTCTGTTGAGGTTGCTTAATTGGTTGGCTCGTAAATACCTGGACTGAATATCTGATGTTAAATTTCTGCAATTCAAGGAATAGCTGTCTGTGATATTTTTAGTGCTTATAGATTAAGCATTTAAAGGTGGTTTTTGGTTTTATTTATTTATTTATTTATGGGGGGGGCCAGGATTTCTTTGTGTAATCCTAGATGTCTTAGAACTCACTCTGTAGATCAAGCTGGCCTTAAAGTCAGGAGGCACAGGCAGGCAGATCTCTGAGTTTGAAGCCAGCCTGGTCTACAGAGTGAGTTCCAATACAACTTCTAAAATGTTACTTGATACACAATTGCTCTTACAGAGATTGTTTCATAGGCTGAACGTATTTTCAATTTATCTAATTGTTATGTGGAGGTCAGAGAGCAGCCCATGAGAGTTCTTTCTTTCAACCGTTGGGTCCAGGGAATAGAACTCAGGTCATAAGGCCTGGCTACAAATCTCTTTACCCACTGAGCCATCTTACTGACCGTGCTAACTTCTGTTCTGTTGTGCTGTTTTTCAACACAAGGTTTCTCACTATGTAGACCAAGCTAATCTTAAACCCAGAGAGCCTCCTGCCTCTGTCTCCAGGTGCTGGGATTAAAGGCATGTCAGTACTAACTTTTGATTAAGGTGTCCACAAACGACATAACACAAGTCCCACCATGGCATCCCCATCTTGTGCTCTCTCCTCCTCTCAAGTGTCTTCCTGATTTGGGCTGACAGTTTCAAAGAGTCTCTTCTGTAAAGGGGGGGTTGGAGGGAGGAGAACCCTTTACTGAAACTGGCTCTTCTTCTTTTTACAGACTCATCTTTTGATCAGCCAGCTTCCGCTGAACCAAAGTGCTTGTGTGTGGAGGGGTAGGGGTTGTACAGCTACTGAGTCATAACTCAAAGAGATGTAGAAAGGCCAGACAAGAATGCAGCTGTGGGGCTGTGTCTGGAGAGATTTCTTAGAATGTTCAAAGTGGAGCTGAGTGTGGGTTGGTTAGGTCACCTGTTGAGAGGAGGTAAAAGATGAGCATTATCTCTAAGTGCCTTATTTAGGAAGAGGATGTTAGAGACAGTTTCCTCAGCCCTCAGGACAAGCCTGGATTCTATCTGTGAGGGGTGTGAATGTTCAGCTAGGAATAGACTCTTGGGCACCAACACCTCCAGGGGCCTTGGGTTACCCTCCACTCAACTTTAAATTCATCCTCATTTTTGTATTCTTTGCTAGTTGGTTCAAGCTTTTGGATAAAGGTTAATTTTTAGGCCAGGTGGTAGTGACAAATGCCTTTAATCCCTGTACTTAGGAGGCAGAAGCAGGAGGATCTTTATGAATTCTAATTCATCAAAGGATATACAGAGAAACCTTATGGGAGTGTGAGGGGGGGTTATTTTGTAGCTGGACATGGTGGCACATTCCTTTTTCAAGGCCAACCTAGTCTGCATAATGAATTTCAGGCAACCGGGACTGTGTAGAGAGACACTGTCTCAAAAGTTAATTTGGTGCACTAAAGAGATGGCTCAGCAGCTAAGTGTGAGTGTGTGTGTGTGTGTGTGTGTGTGTGTGTTGCTCTTTTAGAGGACCCAAGTTTGCTTTGCAACATACACTTTGGGCAGCATACACACTTGCATATGGACACAAACATTCTCTTAAATTGGCTCTCGCTCTCATGTTGATGGAGGTTTGGCCTGCATGTGTATCTGTACATCAGTCACAGTCATACCCAGAGGAGGGCACTGGATCCCCAGGCCTAGAGCTACAGGTGCTAGTGAGCATCCATGTGGCTGCTGTGAATTGAACCCAGACTCTGGAAGGATAACCAGCGCTTATAACCGCTGAGTCATCTTTCCAACCCCCAAAAGTTAATTTTTGAGTTATGTTACTTTGGTGCCAGGCTTCTCTGTGAAATTGTCGTATGTGCAAAACAGCACGTCCAGACCTCCATCTCCCAGGTGACCCTCCTGTGCTGGCCCCCAGTGTTTCCAGTTTTTCCTAAATTCTAGAGTACAGGCACAGAGTATCACCATGGCTGACTGGCACTCCAAGATAACTGAGACTGTAGCCATTCACACGCCAAGCATCACAGTCTCCTGCCAACTGGGAAACAAAGGTGTAAAAACACCGGGTGAGGGTTTGGTACTATTAGAAAAAAAATATGGCTGTAAACTGTTTCCATATATGGAGTTCCCTTGATATAAGGGACTGGAAGTGAGCACTTGCAGGTTCTGGGACTCTGGCCTCTACGAGGCTGCTGGGTGCAGTCAAACTGGCCTTCGCTAAGGAGTCTCTTATTCTTTCCTATCACACAAATAGGTCACAGACAGTGCCTTGTCATCCTGGCTCATCTGCTTTCCACGAACTCCATAGCGTAACCAGTGGGTGCACCCCAGCAGCTCTTGCCCAAGCTTGCTGTCTGCTTTGTCATTACTGGAGGGGGTTGGTCTTTCACAAGATGCTTGTGAGGCCACGTTTTTCTTGAAGTCTTTATTTTTGATTGATAACAGTACTGGCCTTAAGCAACTTAAAAAAACAAAAACCTCTCCCTAGTATGTTGTTGAGAACTCTGTGCTTTGGAGATGGGCAGTGCAGGTGAGTGAGGGCCTCTTATTCCCAATCCTGTCCTCCTTGTGTCGAAGTGATCAAGAAAATGCCTCAGCCCGGCCACTGCACATATCAGCATTTGCTAATGAAGGCTTTTAGCTTCTGTGTGTCCTACATGGTGTATCTTCAGGATCTTTAATACAGTGTGAATGATTTCTCAAATACTTTATTTTGTGTGTATGTGTGCCTGCATGTTTGTGCATGTTTGACACATGTGCAAAATGCCCTTGAACGCCAGAAGAGGGCATCAGATTCCCTGGAACTAGAGTTAACAGGCTGTATGTGAGCTGCCCAGGAAGGATGCTGGGAATCAAATCTGGGTCCTCTGAAAGAGAAGCAGGTGTTCTGTGCCATCTGTCCAGCCCCTCTTCCTTCTTTTTGTTACTGTTTTGTTTTGTTTTTGAGAAAGGGTTTCTCTGCAGGCCTGACTGTCCTGGAACTTGTTGTGGACAGGCTGTCCTTAAACTCACAGAGCTCTGCCTGCCTCTACCTCCAGAGTGCTGGGATTAAAGATACTTAGTTCTCTATTTCTACCATGGGTATGGAGCTCCAAGCTCATCAGGCTTGCATGGCAATCACTCACACAGTGAACCAACCATCTTGCCAGCCCGTAGATGTTTGTTTAAGAAGCTTTAAATTTGTTATGGTAGCTTATGCCTCTAATTCTAGCATACAGGAGGCTGAGACAAGATTAGCCTTAGTCTCGGACCAGCCTGAGAGGTTCACAGTTCAAGGCTGCACCTTAGCTATAAACCCCGATCTCATAAAAACAAATAGAAATCTGTTCTTCCTGCACTGTAAGTACATGAGCTCTTTTGGAATTTGAGTTGAATGCTTATTGTTAGTGTATTAGCTTTTGCAGAATTGGACATGTCGTCTTTGGGATTTTTTTCGGGAACAGGGTCTTGCTATGCAGTCCTGCTTGGCCTGGAACACTATATAAACCAGGCTGGCCTCAGATTTATAGAGATCCGCCTTCCTCTGCCTCCTGGGTGCTGAGATTAAATGCATGTGTTATGCCTGACCTTCACTGACATTGTGTGTGTGTGTGTGTGTGTGTGTGTGTGTGTGTGTGTGTGTGTGTGTGTGTGTGTGTGTGTGTGTGTGTGTGTAAAGTCAATTGCTGTCACCTGTAGCTAGAGGATGGCCATGGCAGATAGGCAGCAGCATGTTGAAGCTCCTCAGCTTGGTGCCTTTGTTGAGATGTGCATGTGATCTCTGTTGCAGCTGACAGGTTGTTGCCCCTTTTGATGTTTTATGTCACTTTTAAATGTCAGCATGCAAACATCAGCCATGTTAGAGCTCTCTGATTTCTAACTTGACTGATGTTCAGCACCTCAAAGTCATGTTGCCAGCTTCCTTTTAGAGCTTCACTGTACAGTGTAAACTAACCACCACTGTTTTAGTCAGCATTTCTTTTGCTCCCCATTTTGGAGTGGAACTCACTTGTGTATTTTCTCTTCCTCCATCCTTTCTTTTGAAGACAGGTCTCATTGTGCACCCATGGAGACCTCAAAACTTCCAGGAAACCTCCTCCTTCTGCTGGGAGGGCTCTTTCTTAATAGTAACCGTAGCCAGGCATAATGGTACATACCTGCAATCCTAGAACTTGGGTGGTGGAGGATTGAGAATTCTGACCAGTTTGGGTCTAACCAGCCTGGTGTAGTAAGAGGTTTCCGGCCCTGACTTTCAGGCCTAGCCTCAAGGTTTAGGCCCGCAGACCCGCAGAGACACGCAGAGGCTTGCTATAGTTTTAGGCTGATCAACCTCAGGCCCAGGCATATAACTTGCTAACTCTCTACCCTTAATCTAACCCATGACTCTCATCCTGTTCAGCCATGGGGCTCGGTACCTTTTCTCAGAGCAGCATAGTTGACCTCTGCATCTGCTGGCTTCTCTCTGGCATTCTGCTCTGTTCTTCCTGTTCCTAGAGTCTTTCCAGTCTGGTAGCCCCACCCACACTTCCTGTCTGCTTTTGGCCAATCAGCACTTTTTATTAAACTCATAGGCAGGGACAGTTACTTACAATGGAACAACATAATCACCCTACAGCCTGGTCTACAAGGTGAGACCCAATCTCAAAAAAACGATCGAAACAAACCACATATGTGCTTATGATCATAGCACTTGGGAGGTAAGGGCAGCAGGATCAGAAGTTCATAGTCATCCCCAGCCTAACCTGGACTATAGCAGGCAGGTTTATTATGTATAATAATATATATAATGTGTGTGCTCTCTGCCTTTGGCTGGAATTCCAGAATTTGTTCTAGTCTTGGAAAGCCTGCATTCTGTTGCTTGCTCTACTTTCAGGAGTGCCTGACCTGAACACAGCATTGTAGGGTTGGCCTGCCTGGTCACTATAATGGTTTCCTATACATTGGCCCTATTACTCTGATGAGCTATGTGGTTGGGGACTTGCAGAGAGGCTGTTGGGAACCTAGCATTGAGAGTTTGGCAGTTGACTTGCAGAGAACACTAGAATTTCTCTGCAGCTTGCCTTTCCCTCCCAGACTACAGCCGTGTTCAGTCTGTTGGGCTGGGTCCCTTGTGCTCTCCAATGCCAGTGTTTCTGCCTTCCCACTGAGAATTTAATTCTAGGTATTAGAAAAAAGCATAACTTTCATTGCTTTTATGGTTTAACATATAATGCTGGCTGTTGAAGTTAAAAGAATTCTGATACCCAAATAAGCCTTTCACAGACCTAGAAAACATGACTGTGGCTGCACTTATAATAGGGGGAAAATTGTTGATTTATTTCCCCCTTGTCCTTTATTTCAGGTTTTGAATGAAGAATGTGATCAGAATTGGTATAAGGCAGAGCTCAATGGGAAGGATGGCTTCATCCCCAAGAACTACATAGAAATGAAACCACATCCGTAAGTTGGACTCTATGGTTCTCCTAAGCAAGGGACTAATCTGCTTGTCCCAAGTACTAGTTTTGATTTGGATTATTGGGGGTGGGACAGGGGTCTCAATGTAGCCTTGGCTGCTCTGTTACCAGGCTGACCTCACAGAGACCTACCTGCCTCAGCCTCCCTAGTTCTGAAGTGTGTGCCATTGTACCTGAGTTGATTTGTTTTGGTGAGATGATCATTTATGTGTATGTATATATATACATACTACCTCAGCCTTCCAAAGTACTGGGGTTACAACCATGCATCACCATACTGGGCTATAAAATACTGTTGTTAAATTTTAAATGGAGGTCACAGTAAGGTGTCATGGTGCATACCTGTGATCCCAGCACTTGGAAGGCAGGTACGTGGGTCACAGCCAGTTCATGACTAGCTAGAGATTCATGGTAAGACAGTATCTCAAAAACAAAAACATAGGCAAAATAAAGAGCACTGGCCAGACATGGTGATACCTGCCTGGGATACTAGCATTTGAAGGCTGAAGCAAGAGACTTATAAGCCAAGTCAAGGCCAGCCTGAGTTACTTGGGATTTCAGAGCCATCCTGTATATACCAAGAACCAACCAAAAAGAAAAGATAGCTGAGCTGTGCGGGAGTGGTTTGAGACTGTGCTCAGTTTCTTATTAACACCAGCATGCAGTGACCATTTAAAGCTGTTGTCTGGAATCTCTGGAGTCAACCTTTTTTTAAAACAAGTTCCTAATTTTTTTCTCATTGAGACCTTTGGAGCCCAGTACATTTCATGATTTCATTTGTTTCAAGCTTTCCACAGGGATCTTACCATATGGTTTTGTGCTGGTGTTTGGTGAAGTAGTGTCTTTATTGATTCAACATTGGCTCTTCCTAAATGTTCCCTTTCCATCCGGAGTTCCCATCTCGGAGAGCAGGAGCTAGGTTCTCTTCCAGGATGCAGGAACATTGAGTACTTTTGCTCTCACTCCTACCATCCCCTCCAATGAGCATTTCCTCTTTAGGTAACCCCTACCCTACTGGTCTTACTTATGTTGATGTGTGGCATGGTGGGGTACTGTACTGGGTCTGTGTATGATGAACTAAGGGTAGTCATTTGCACACCTTGTAAGTCAGAGAAGCCCAGGATCTCAACTCTCAGGCTACAATCCTGCTGGGGGTTCTATTGGTTTACTGCTAACTGTAAGACTGTGGGGTGCCCTCTCCCCATGATCACCACCCTCTTAAACACCTGTTCCTTTTCTCCCCCAAGTACTGCAGCAGAGATCATATGGTATTGCTTCAGGCTTCTGCAAATGCTGGAGACACCTCTTAACCTCTGTTATGGAGCCAAAAAAGTCATCTGACTCATTCTTTTTTATTCTACAAATTATGAAAGCATCTAGAGTTTTTGCTCTAGGGCTAATAATTTCCCAGTGTAATACTCACTGTAAAGGTTTCATGATGGTCGTGGTGCATGCCTTTAATCCCAGCGCTTGGGAGGCAGAGGCAGGCAGCTCTGGGGATTGGAGGACAGCCTGGTCTATGGTTCAGGACAGTCAGAACTATCTGGGAGAGAAAAACAAGGTTTCCAGGTGCAGAGAAAGAGAGGGAAGTGTGTGTGGAGCTGTGGACCAGCCTGTCCTTCACACGTGGTACCTGCAGGTGACTGAGTCACTGAGTCTCAAAAGGTGATTGTTTTCCCGTTCTCCTCCTTGCCCTCCTGCTCTTCCTCTCCTCCTCTTCCTCTTCTCCCTCCCTCCCTCCCTCCCTCCCTCCTTCCTGTCGGGTTAGTTCATGCCTTGGTAAGTTCTTACAGAATGTTGTCGTGTAGCCCAACTACAAGGTAAAGAGAAGGTATGATCTGCAGTAAATCTGCCCCTTAATGAAACTCCACACTGTCCTGGAGAAACTCTGAGAGATAATATCCTGGCAGCATTAGCCTAGAGATGCAGACTTTTAATTGCCTGCAGGGGATCCATGAAGATGTTGCTGCTACCAGGAAAGATAAGGACACCTCAGGGAAACTTCTTTTACTTCAGGGACAGCCGGATACCTCATAATGTTTAGATATTCTATGGAGTGATTTACAAGATAAAGAAAGGTCTTGTTTATATATTTTTCTTTTGTTTTTTTTTTTGGCAAATATGTAAGTTTGGTTTCTACCCAGAAGATTTAGGTTCTTTGGAAAATTAGGTTGGGCTTCTGTTTTTGTAAAGCCACTATCACTTAAACCTTGATTTTTTTTTTTTTCCTCACTTTGCTTTTTTGTTTGTTGTTGTTGAGATAGGGTCTCTCTGTGTAGCTCTGGCTGTCCTGGAACTGACTGTAAACCAGGCTGGCCTTGAACTCACAGAGATGGGCCTGCCTCTGCCTCCTGAGTGCTGGGATTAAGGTCATGCACCATCACTGCTTGTTTGAGCTTAAAGTCTTAAGAAATCTAAATACTAAGTGTTCAAATGGCATATGCATATTAGATTCCTGAACCTTTGTCAGTGGTTGACAGTGGCTCTTGCCCAAGATCCTGTAGCCTAAGACTAGGAGGCCAGTGGACAGCTCACCCAGATTACTGAAAGGCGGGCTTGAAACCTGCTTTGAGGACAGGGTTTCCCTGTGTAGTTTGACTATCATGGAATTCGTTCTGTGGACCAGGCTGGCCTCGAACTCAGAGAAATGCACCAGTATCTGCCTCCCAAGTGCTGGGATTAAAGGCATTGCACACCATGCCGGGCTGTATTCTTAAAGCCTTTTGTCTTAGTTTTTTGCTTCAGGAAGTTGTGTACGCTTTTTCACAGATAGAATCACAGGTGGGCACTATGGAGAAGCATCAGGCTGTGAGGAAGAGCCCTTGGATCTGAGCACGGCTTCTGAGTTGCCTGTGTAACTAAGTCATCCCTGAACTTGTGTTTCTTTCAGCTCAAAACAGACCCACGCTCAGAAGTGTCTGTGTTGACACGTGCGCCTCTCTTCCCAGCACTTGGGAATTTAGAGCAGGTTAGCCAGGGCTGAATAGTGAGACCCTGCCTTAAAAAAAGAAAGAGAAAGGAAATCTAAAAGTATATGTGGGATAAGAACAGAGGCTGGAGAGGCACTGGCTTCTCTTCCATCAGATCTGGGTTTGACTCCCAGAACCAACATTGTGACTCACAGCCACCCATAACCTAAGTTCCAGGGGATGCAAGCTCTCTTCTGACCTCTGAGGTCACCAGGGACGGGGCACACATGTGGTACGTGCTCAGGCATTCATGAAGGCAAAAACACTTATGCACATAAGATTAAAAAAAATCTGTAGGCAATTTGTAAAGGGCCAAATGGTGAATGTTGTAGATTTTAGTCTTGGTCAACTCCACTCTATTTCTTTACTATCAAACATAAATTGTGCGTGTCTCAGTGTCTTGTGTTTGAGTGTGTATGTGTGTGAGCCCACAGACATCAAAAAGGAGCTTCAGTCCTCTGGAACTGGAGTTATAGGTGGTTGTGAGCCACTAATGAGGGTGTTGGGAACTGAACCCAGATCCTCTAAAAGAGCTTCAAGTGTTCTTAAACACTTAGCCACCTCTACACACCCCTTCTTTCTCTTCTCTTTTCACACTCCCTCCCTCTTTCATCCTGGGAATTAAATGGCAGGCAAGCATTTACCACTGGACTATGCCCAGGGGGCCCTGGGTTCCACCCTTTTGTGGAAGAGGCACTGATTCTCCACTAGAGTAGAGAGGAGAAAGACAGGTGTGGTGGTCATTGCTGTGTCTCCCAGCATTCCAGAGACTCAAGAAGGAAGGTGACAAATGCAAGGCCACATAGGAGCTGATAAATCTGATGACAGCCTGAGCTTAATCCCAGATCCCAGGGTAGAAGGAGAGAACCAACTCAGAAGCTGCCCTCTGACATCCACAAGTGCTTCATGGCACCTGAGAACCTGTGGGTGTCTATACGCACATCAGTAAACTTAAAAAAAATTAAAGAAAAAGGCCAGCCTGGGCTTTACAAAGCAAGATAGCCTCCAATTGAATAGTTGGGTTGTGAACCCAAAAAAAAAAAAAAAAAAAAAAAAGCACATTTAGCCTGAGAGTTATGGTTCCCTGACTGCTGTGCTGGGTCAGAAACAAAATCATTCTGAGTACAGTTGCTGTGGTCTACTTCCTGCAGACTGTGCTGGTTAACACTAGCATTTTGAATCAGGTTGTTAATGCATAAAGGCAAAAACACTGATGCACATGCCTTATGAAGGTCTGTAGTTGCTGTACAGTGGTGCAGGCACTTTGATCCTAGCACTTGGAAGGCAGAGGCAGGTGGATCTCTGTGAGTTCAAGGCCAGCCTGGTTTGCAAAGCAGATTCCAGGGCAGCCAGAGCTACACAGTAAAACCCTGTCTCAAAACAAAGGAGAGGGTCTGTGGTCACTACCACTGACTAGGAGCACCACTCTCATGTTCTGCCCTTTCCCCTTTACATAAGAATTCAGGGACTGAAGAGATGGCTCAGAGGTTAAGAGCACTGTTCTTCAGGAGGTCCTGAGTTCAATTCCCAGCACCCACATGGTGGTTCACAACCATCTTGTGCCTTCTTCTGGCATGAAGGATACATACAGACAGAACACTATACATAATAAATATTTTTTTAAAAATTGGAGTGGTGGGTATACATAACTACAGTCACTTGACATTGGAGCAGTATTGGGAGTTCAGGGCCAGTCTGAGCAATTTAGCAAAATGAAAGGGCCAGGGTAGAGCACTTAACCAACATGGATGAGGCCCAGGGTTCTAATCTTTAGTATACTTTACCTAACTAGAAGGCAGTAACATGACCTGCTGGGCTACTTGCAAGCTGGTTGAAGGAAAGTCAGTGCCCTCCACTCTGAGCTCTGCAGAAGGAATTTAACATTTGAAAACCTTTTTCCCAAGTCTCTGATTTCTGGGAAAGGCTGCTAGTGCAGAGTGCTTCTAGGACTTCACAGGCTCAGTTTCCACCATGAGGCTGCCAAGTGTTACTTAGTGTGGCACTACAGGCTGGTGTACCAGAGGCCAGTACCCCCCTCCCTTACAATAGAGTGCCTATTGTGGCTGGGTCCATAAAGACGGACAGTTGTGTGTGCCCAGCAGATCCACACATGCTCTTCATAGTAAGTGCATGTGGGTGGGGCCTATGGCGTGCTATAAATAATACACTGGTGGAAAATACATCTCTCCTCCCCCTTGGCTTCTTGGCTTGCTATTTCTAGGCTAGTACAGACCAGTCTTTTTAAAGATTAGCAGAGCATTTGTCTGTAGCCATGCAGTTTTACATAAATATCACTATTGAAAGAAACCTGTTGGGCTCAGCGTGGCTCAGTGGTAGAAAGGACTAGCCCAGCATGCACAAGGCCCTGGCTTTTGCCTCAGGAGCTTACTTGGTTTGTAAATGGCTGTGAAAGAGAGTCTATGACTGGATGCTGTGTGGGGTCCAACCTGTGTACTTGAACAGAGCTGATACACAAGACAGTTTTGATCAGTGAAATGGTTTTCTTCTTTCTTTCCTTCTTTCTTTCTTAAATTTATTTCATGTGCATTGGTGTTTGCCTACATATATGTCTGTGCAAGGGTATTAGTTTCCCTGGAAATGGAGTTACAGTTGTGAGCTGCCGTGTGGGTGCTGGGAATTGAACCCAGTTTCTCTGGAAGAGCAGTCAGTACATCTGGTTGAGGCGTCTCTCCAGTCCATGAAATGGTTTTTGTTTTTGAGTTTTAGTTTTTAGTTTTTTAGTTTTGGTGTGTAACCCAGAACCACCTTGAGGTTATGTATTTATCCTTTCTCTTTCTTCCTGATGCTAGAATTACAGGTGGGCATCACCAGACTCATCCTGACATTTCATATTTTATTTCCTCATGCATTTATTTTGCAAAAATTCCAATTAGAAACCAGGTGGTAGTGGTACACGCTAGTCCCAGCAGAGATGTCTGGGTTCAAGGCCAGCCTGGTCTACAGAGCGAGTTCCAGGACAGCCAGGGCTGTTACACAGAGAAGCCCTGTCTATAAAACCAAAAACAAAACAAGTCCAGTTAGAGTCTGGGCTTCCTACACAGATTTTAATCCAAGTACTCTTGAGGCAGGAGAATCAGGGGAGTTGGAAACCAGCTAGTCAACAAGCTCCTGTATAAAAATATTAGCAAATAAAATTATACTTATAACTTAGAGTTTGCCACAATTTTGTTTTTGTTTTTGTTTTTTTTTTTTTTTCTGAGACAAGATTTTCATGTAGCCCAGGCTGGCCTCAAAATCCCTAAGTGGCTAAGTCTGGCTTTGAAATTTGGGCTTCATGCCAGGTGCTAGAATTATGGGCATGTGCCATTGTGTCCAGCACTAATTATTTTTAATTGAAAATAAAATTGTGTGGGTTTTTTGCTTGCTTGTTTATTTTTGTTTTTCGAGATGGAGTTTTTTGTGTAACAGCCCTCTCTGTCCTGGGACTAGCTCTGTAGACCAGGCTGGCCTCGAATTTAGAGATCTACCTGCCTCTGCCTCCCAAAAGCTGAGATTGAAGATAAGTATTTTTCTGATATTCAGGCTTAAAGTGTTTTTTTTTTTTTTTTTTTTTTTTTTTTTTGGTTTTTCAAGACAGACTTTCTCTATGTAACAGTCTTGGCTATCCTGGAACTCATTCTGTAGATCAGGCTGGCCTGATAAAGGCATGTGCTGCTGCCACCACCACCCAGCTAGGAATTAATTTTTTTAAAAAGTATGTGCTTGATGGCATTGTGCTAGGGTCCAGGAAGGGTGAGAGTGACTGTTAAGAGCATTTGCCTCTTCTCAGTGAGTGTGGGGGTCAGGGTACAGTCACAGCGCATCATCCCTGGTCATGACCAGATGCTGCTGCATAAGTACAGTACCCTTAACAGTACCAGAGACTACAAAAGGTGAGCTGCATCCTCAGAGCTTCCTGGTCTCTTGCAAGGTGATTCTGTTAATGGGAATTTTCCCTGTGTGGCCTGCCTCTCAGGCACTGAAGGATTTACTCTCCAGCATTTGTAGAAGCAGGGGCATGTGTCTCCACACCCTGGCATCAGAGCATTCAAAGTGAGAAAGCCATGATATCTGGGTGCATTCAAATCCATTCAGGCAGCAGCTGTGTCTTTTGCCTAAATTTTAGTTTTAATCTGGGAGAATTTTTTAAAAAATATTTTGCCGAGTGGTTGTTTATAAGATAGCCAGAGCCAGGCATGATGGTACAGCCTTTAGCCCTAGCACTGAGAAAGCAGAGGCAGACAGCCTGAGGCCAGCCTAATGTACGGAGTGAGTTCCAGGACAGCCAGAGCTGTTACACAGAAAATCCCTGTTGGGGGGGGGGGGGGATAGGCATGAGCCTCGCCTACAGCAAATGCCTGTAATTCCTCAGTATTGGAGGCTGTTGTGGACCAGACAAGAAACAAGCAATTCCACCATTTGGAGAGCTGTGTGGGAGTGGAGAGTTCAAAGCCAGCCAGCCATCTTGGGCCACAGACTTCCAGGACAGCATGGGCTACCATATGAGAGAGACCCTGTTTCAGAGCAACTCAAAAGACAGCTGTAGGGCCAGCGAGATGGCTCAATAGGTAAAGCGCTTGCCACAGAAAAGGTGTGAGGACATAACAGGACCCACAAGGTCTCCTTCTGACCTCCACATGCACACTAATTTTAAAATTAAGGATGGTTATAAAAGTTAGTTTTCTGAGACAGTAATAACAAATCATTTTTGTAATTTTATTATCTTATCTTATATATATGGTTGTTTTGCCTATGTATATGGCCCTGGAACTGGAGTTGTGGATGATTGTAAGCTATGATGTGAGTGCTGGCAAGAAAAGCCAGTGTTCTTAACTGTAAATCTGTTTCTCTAGTTCAAAATAAAACATTTAAAAGATAGTTATGAAAGCTAGGTTTGTGTAGTTTAGTGGCCAGGGTCTTATCTTACTGAGCAGTATGCATGAGGCCCAAGGCTCAGACCCTATCACCACATAAAACCAGGCATGGTGGGTCACACCTGTGGCCAAGCCCTCCATACAGGAAGGTCAGAAATTCTGGGTCATCCTTTACATAGCAAGTTCTAGCCAGTCTGGGAATCCAGACCGGACTCACCACTGCACAAAAGAAAATAGTATCAGGCCTAGAGATTCACATCTAGTGGTTCACATCTATAGTCCCAGAACTGGGAGGTGAGACAGGAGAATCAGAAGATTTGTAACTGTAATAGCCTGGTACTGTTATGATTGTCACTTGTATACTAAAGAATTCCAGTTACCATATAAGGTAAGGGAGTTCTTAGCTAGTGTAAATAATGGCTTTGCCTGCCCCATACTCAGTGAGAAGCGTTTATACAGCCACCCTGCCCCAGCCTTACTTTTGAAACACATGGCCTTCACAGTCTTCTTGGTCCTAATTAGTAATGGTTTTCATTTGAAGTAGCCATGACCTCCAGCCCTTTAAGCTCTTCTTTTTTCCTCTTGTTTATTTTCTAACTAGCTTCGCTGGTTTTGTTTTTGTTTATTTGGAGACAAGGTTTCTTTGTGTAGCTGTGTGGCCTGTACTGGTGCCTTGAGTCTTGATCTAGAGAGTGGAGTGGTCGAAGCTATTTGAAAGTGCATCCATCTCTCAGGAAGGCACCGAGCCAGAGTAGGCCCAGTGAGTGTTAGGGAAGTAAAGAGTAGCCTCCTGACAAGGAGAGGCTGGACAACCCGCTTCTTCGTGGAGAAGCAGATGTTGACTGGCTTGTCTTCCTTCCTAGGTGGTTTTTTGGCAAAATCCCCAGAGCCAAAGCAGAAGAAATGCTTAGCAAACAGCGGCATGACGGGGCCTTCCTAATCCGGGAGAGTGAGAGTGCCCCTGGCGACTTCTCCCTGTCTGTCAAGTAAGTATTTCCTACTGGAGTTGCCCCTAGAAGTCTGTTGCCATTGACTGAAACATAAGGCTTTCCATGGAAATCCTAGTGTTTGCTTTAAAGCCTGGTTGTAGCAGAGTTTTGGGTTCCCATTGGTATGAACCTGTGGGAACTGACGGCCGCACAGCCAGTTTCCTAATCCTGCAGCCCTGGTCCATGGTCCCTCCCTGTCTTCATTCACTTTACCAGAGTGGCACATGCCATCTCAGCTCCCGTTGCTTACCTGGATCTGTCACTATCTGAGGCTTTTCACATTACTTGAAAAGGTTTCTATGAGCCGAGTGGGATGGTGTCTCAAAAATCCAAAAGGAGTGTTAGGCATGGTGTCACAAACCTTTATCCCAGCACTTTGGAGGCAAAGACTGATCTCCGAGTTCCAGGACAGCCAGAGTTAGATAGTGGGATCCTGTCTAAGAAAGGGAAGACTTTCATAGTTGTTTGGCTGGTCAATCCTTTTCTAGCTATGTGTTACTGCAGAAGCCCACCTCAAAAGCCTTTTCAGTCATTTCTGTTTTCAACACACTCTCCCTCTGTACCTCAGGCTATCCTGGAACTATGTAGTAGAGACTGTGCCTGTCTCCATCTCCTGAGTGCTGGGATGGGAGGCATGACTAGCTACATCCACTTTACTTCATTGTTTCCTCTTAAAGAGGGGTTAGGAAGACCAGTGCTTCTAACCTGGACAGACTTCTCAGGAGTCAGTTTTCTCTGTGACCTTGAAGGTTCTAAAATCTAAGACCTAATTGTCAGGTCTCTGCACAGCTGCCTCTACTCACTCAGCCACCCCACCAGCCCTGCTGTTGTCTGTTAAAAACACTAACCAGGCTCTCACTAAATTGTCCACACGGAGCTAGGCTGTAGCACATGCAGGGATCTGGATTCCATTACTAGTGTCATGAGTGAGTGAATGACTAAACTGACCCTGAGCTTTGAATCTTCTTACCTTCACTTTTCTGAGTGGGAATCACAGGCCTTCAGTCCCAGATACCAGAACAAACTTGTGTTCTTTGTCTAAATGGGGTGTGAGAATGTCAGATGAGGTTTGATGCCTCAGAATTGTTTTTTGCGGTATTCTTCTCCTCTCCCTCCCTCCCCCTCCCCCCCCTTCTTTTTTCTTTCTTCTTCGACAGGGTTTCTCTGTGTAGCTGTGGCTGTCCTGGAACTCACTGTGTCCAAGCTGGCCTTGAATTCAGAGAGCCACTGTCTCTGCCTTCTGAGTGCTGGAATTAAAGCTGTGTACCATCACACCTGGCTTGCTGGGGGGTTTTGTTTGGTTGGTTGGTTGTTTTGTTTTTTCTCCAAACTGAATATAAGAATAGTTTCCAAGACTTTTGAAGTTCTTAATTGAACACATGCAGCTATGGATCTACAGGAGCATCTTGGGCCGTTTTTTATGCTTCTCAGTAACTGTGTGTCCTCTGTTTTCCTTGGTCTCTCCTGTCCCAAGTAGCAGTACAACAGCTTACAAAGGAGAAACAAGTAACTAGTCAGTGGGTTCTATACATGCTCCTGCTGAAGACACCAGGAAGGTCCAGCTATTCCCTTCCATCAGAGGAAATCACGTAGAGGATGACACCTAGGACGGTTATGGAATGTTTGCCTGGCATGTGTGAGGTCTTGTATTCCATTCTACAACTGCATGTAATCCCAGCACTCAGGGATTGGAGGCAGGAGGATCAGAAGTTCTAGGTCAGCCTGGGCTACATGAGACCCTGACCATGTCACTGAGTGATTAAAGGCGTTTGTCATCTAACCCAATGATCTGCGTTGGATGCCCAGACTCCATGATGGAAGGAGAGAACTGATTGCTACAACTTGTCTGTTCTCTTACTCCACAGCTACCCACACGTGCACAGGCATGCATGTAGAGAGAGATGTAATTTTAAAATTACACAGAACTGGGGCTGGAAAGATAGCTCAGCATTTAAGAGCACTGACTCCTTTCCCAAAGGTCCTGAGTTCAATTTCCAACATGGTGACTCACAACCCCCTCTTCTGGCCTGCAGGCAGAACACTGCATTCATAACAAATAAAATAAAATAAAATCAATCAATCAATCAATCTACCTATCTTTTAAAAAAACAAAACAAAACTTAGCCAGGTGGTGGTGGGTCAAGCCTCTAACCCCAGTACTTGGGAGGCAGAGGCAGCTGGATCTCTGAGTTTGAGGTCAGCCTGCTCTACAAAGTGAGTGTTACACAGAAAAATCTTGTGTCCAAAAAGGTAGTGTCACTAATAAAATAATAAAGTAAAGCGGGACAGGAAGGGGTGGCTCAGTTGGTAAAGTATCTCTCATGCAAACCTGAGGGACTGAGTTAGGATTCATAGTATAAATGCTAGGAGAACAGAGATAGGTAAATCTCAGCCTCAGTGGCCAGCTGGCCTGGCCTATAATCAGTGACAAGGAATGTGAGAGAGACTCCCAACATTGACCTTGGTTTCCACACACACACGCGCATTCACAGCCCCAGGAACATGCACGGGAGGGAGAGAATATGCTTTTAATGCAAGCTCTTCTCAGAAGTTTTCACACAGTACCAGTCTTCGAGATAGCTCACTGGTGTTAAGATCTTCAGAGAGACTGGTAAAAAGAAGTGGTAGAAGTGACCCTGCACTCTCTGGAAGCCAGGGGTGTCCCAGGGCTCTCGGCCCTTTGGATTCTCCATCCACAGTCCTTTTAAGCTCGGTGAAAACATGAAAGAGTCCAGGTTCCTCCATTTTAGTTCTGAAATTCCAGAAATAACTCCTGGATTTTAAATAACCTGTTTCACTGAAAATTAAACATTACTAGATTATATGTGTCTATAGGGGAAATCAGTGTATCTTTGGGGTTTGATATCGGGTTTCAGATTTGCCCTGGGTGTTAAGAAACACTAGTGCCCAGTGCTTCCTAGCTTGCAGCTCAGTGCTGCCATCTGCTGGATTGTCTTAGAACTCCATCACCTTTTTTAAGCCTTAAACTGAAGGAGAGACTCTGGGAAAAAAAAATTGTAGACAGTGAACAGAAAGCAGAGTCTTGGCCAAGCGACTGTTCTGTCCAGATGTCACCAGGGCAGACCATGTGGACTGGCCAGCATCACTCATTCACATTTGTTATCCTTGTCTGCCAGCGCAGAAGAGCATGTTGTCCAGTGATAAGAGTGTTTATTTCTTCATATTTGGGTCTCATTACCCTGAAAAAGAAAAATAGTGTGACAGTTTATCAATGGGAAGCATGGCTTTGGTAGCACACCTGTAATCTCAGCCCTGGTGAGGCTGAGTCAGGAGGATCAGCCATGTGTTCTAGACCAGCTTACCCAGTTGGTGAGCTCAAAGCCAACCTGAGCTAGTGTTTGAATATCACATCGATTTTTTAACCTTTAAAGTAGATGAAGTTGTAGCTTCATTAATGGGCTGTGTTAGAAGATTCACAGGCATCTTCAAGAGTGAGACTAATGTGTGGACTTCCCTTCTGTGAGGGCTGTTCATGGGACCAGCAGTCACGAGAGGTCTAGGGGAGGCTTCCAGGGCAGTCCCCACACTCTGAAAAGCCATGTCACACACAGCTCCCTGGGTACCTTCAGATTCGGGACAGCCCTGCCAAGCCCTGTGGCTGCTTCATACCTGTTCTCTCATCCTCAGATTTGGAAATGATGTTCAGCACTTCAAGGTGCTTCGCGATGGAGCTGGGAAGTATTTCCTGTGGGTAGTGAAGTTTAATTCTTTGAATGAGCTGGTAGATTACCACAGATCAACATCCGTGTCCAGGAACCAGCAGATATTCCTACGTGATATAGAGCAGGTGCCACAGGTAAGCCAGAACTTTGGGTCCCTTCCAGCAGCTGAGAGGGTCTTCTCAAGCACGGCAGCCCTGGCAGGGCCACCACAGCACCTCCCTGTGCATCAGACTGTGTTCATCTAGAGAGAAGCACTTCTAGCCCTGGGCAGCCTGTGAGGGGAAGCCTGCACACACCTCTCTTTCTTACTAGCAGGAGTTTTGGTCAGGATTATTTTGGCTGTGGAAGCTCCTTAAGCTAAGTGACTAGAACACAGACATTTTCATACCTGTTAAAACAGAGCTTTGGTACACACAGCCTTATGTCACTGCTGCTTCCCATTAGCTTAGTGTGGCCATTGTCCATTCTCGGTGACATGGGTGTGTACCCTGTGGTTTTTTAGTATTTACTAAGGATTGCTATAAACCCACTAGTACTTAAGGAATAGCAGGAGCGGAGGGAGTGACGTGGGACACTACTTTGGAAAATGGGTGGATTTGTCCATGCCCACTCCCCTTGTGAAAGGTCAGCCCATGAGACAGTTGGCAGCATAAGGAATGTGTTCCTCCTGCTTCTCTTTTGCAGCAGCCGACATATGTCCAGGCACTGTTTGACTTTGACCCCCAGGAGGATGGTGAGCTGGGCTTTCGCAGAGGAGACTTCATCCATGTCATGGATAACTCAGATCCCAATTGGTGGAAGGGGGCCTGCCATGGGCAGACTGGCATGTTTCCCCGTAATTACGTCACCCCAGTGAACCGGAACGTCTAAGAAGCAAAAGAGATTATTTAAAGAAAGTGAAAAGTTGAGACCGTTCACAAGAATTACACCCACATGCTGCCTGTCACAGCCTGTGAGGGAGTGCAGAACACCTGGCTGGGTCCTGCTGGTGACCCTCTCACTTAGGGTGAAACTTTGGGGGGGTGGGAAGGGGTGTTTGATTTCATAATGCCAAACTTAACCTAATGAATTGAATTACAGTTTTTATTACAGAATTTCACCGCTGCTCCTGTTCCCCTCCTGTGTCCTTTTTCTCATCCTTTCTTTCCTGCCCTTCAGTGCATGACGTTTAAGGCCACATATAGTCCCAGCTGATGCCATAATAAAAGAAAAGAAACCAAGTGGGCTGGTATTTTCTCTATGCAAAATATCTGTGGAGATGGATGGACTAAACAAGCTGTATTCTTCACACAAAAGGGGTGGTCAGGACACCAGGGCCTTGGATGGGCATCTACCTCCAGCCCCAAGCCTGGAGCATCCATCAAAGCTGGCCTTGTAGGGAAAGAGGCACGCTGCCCACCTGTGGTTCCTGAGTCAGACTGCAGACCTGCGCCGCCTCCTGCTGTCTCCCTGTCAGGTGTCGCCAAGGTGTTGTTTTTCATAGTGCCTTTTTTTTTCTTATTTCAAGGGTGTTTATGAGTGGTGTTTTTACTTTCTTTTTCTTCTCATTTTTAATAAGTTAAAGACAGTCCAGAGCTTTTCAGCTGATTGGTCTCCTATCCTGTGTAAATATTTTCCTCTCAGGGCAGGGGAAACAGGATAGAAAGGAGCTAGAAGAAGCAGAAAGCGTGAGTATTCCCCATCGGATGGGCCAGGGGTCTTGGCAGACTCAGCTCCCTAGCCTCCTGTCTCTGTTGTCTCCCTCCTTCTGCCATCCAGGCTACCCCAGGTGGGAGGTGACACTATGGTAGAGTCAGGTCCTCGTTCTCAATTGTGTGTCTCCAACCTGCCCAAGAGCCCAGACAGCTGCTCTGCTTCCCTTCCCATGAAGCCTTGTGAAGTGGGAAAGACCAAGGCTCATACAAAGCTCTTTATCTGTCTGCTGTGAGTTTTCAGTCCTCTGTGGTCACGTGCCTGTACACCATCCTCTCCAGCCAGCCTCCTTCCCACAGCAGAAACAAGGCTACCCCTAGTCTCTCCCTGGGAGTTGGTGGTGTCTTCAGGGTGGAGTCTCACTTGGACTCCATTTTGTGAGATGGACTCGGCCCTAGAGGTGGCTTCCCACTGGAGCCTGTTCTCACCCGTCCTGGTTCTGTTTCTCCTTCCCTGCTGATGATAAAAATAATCTCTGGAGTTACACCTGGGCCATTTGATTGTTTTATTTTGGAATTGGTGTATATCATGAAGCCTTGCTGAACTAAGTTTTGTGTGTATATAAAGATCAGTGTTTAAATAAAGACCTATGTACTTACTCCTTTAACTTCTGCGGATAGCAATTTGGTAGGTAGTGATTAACTGTGAATAAACATACAATGAATTCTTCACTGTGTGTCTTTATTTTGCAGACAGGGTCTCTTTCACTGTATTGCCCTGGCTGACCTTCATTCACGGTGGGGCACCTACCTCAGCCTCCCAGCTACTGAGATTTAAGCCTTTGGGTTAGTACAGGCTGGCATATCTACCCCTGTGACCCTAGGACAAGTGATACAGTACATCATTTGGAAATTGCTTTAGACCAAGAGCTTTGTGGAACAAAGAGCTGAGTTTATCAGACTCTTCCCCCTCTGATGAAGATGTAGAAGGGCTGATCTCCGAGGAAGTAGCTGAGACACATGACCATGGCTGCTGCTATGAGACAAGGCTGGTAACCACAGGTAAAGGCTATGACACATAAAGCAAGGATTATGGTTAAAGAGAAATTACACGGAGCAAACAACCTCCATTGTGGTGTCACTCCCCTCCCCTTATAGGGACTAAGCAAGAGGGACTGTGCCTCTCCCACCCTGCTTGCTCTGACTCCAAGCAGACTAGCTACCTTGAACCTGAGCAGATGTTCCCTAGATGAGGCCATCAGAATGAAAAGCAGAAACTGACACTGCACTCCAATTGTGTCTTCAGTTCAGTCCCTTCCTGGTTTGGAGTTTTATTTTTACCCAGAGCCTTGGTCTTGCTAAGCAAGCACTGTAACCACTGAGCTGGGTCTCCTAGTCCCCTTCTGTCCAGTGGCTTCAGACTTTAACATCAGGAGTGCTATAATTGGCCTCATGAAGAAGTGTCTGTGCTCAGTACTTCCCTGGACATACACCTACCAGGACCAGCTCTGCTGTGCCTTGGTAAAGCTAGATTGGGCAAAGCCTTGAGGGTACCACTAGCCAACCTGAATTATCACATGACCCTCCTGGTCCCAAGACTCCATCATATACCCAGGAGCTAGGTGTGAAATGAAACCATGAGAGCTGTGATGGACAGCTATATACTTCCAACCTGTCTTGTAGCACCAACCAGCTGTCTTCTTCCTGATACTTGTCCCCTGGGCCTGCTTATAGGCTAGGTGACTGATCTTGTGTCCCAAATACTTACTTAGGAAAATGTCTAGAGAGAAGTGAAGGTGTGTTTCATACTGCACATACCTGTTGTAGAGGTTCCCTGGGTCTGAGCCCCAGTTTGCCCCTCGAGAAAGAAGGATTTTGGAGGACTCCCGTATGTTTAGATAGGAGCACTGGGGGGAAGGAGTCTTGGCTATTCTGTCTTTATTTTATATATATATATTTTAACTTTTGAAACAGGGTCTCTCTGTGTAATTCTGGATGAACTTAAGAGAGATTTAGTCCCTCCAGAGTATGTGTATATTTGAATATATGTCTATGTGAGTACTGTAGGGTAGAAGGACCAGTCAAAGAAATAAATCCTAGACCTGAAATCAGAGCCAGTAAAAGAAACACCCTCTGGCCCTGAAACCAGAGCCAAAGTCACACACTCTCTGCCCCTGACCAACTCAATCCCTGAGCACGAAGTCCAACCAATCTCTGAGCTTGTCCAAACTCGTGGATTGAAATCTGACCAATCCCCACCCTGGAAGAATTCTGCCTCTAGGAAGCCCTATATAAGTCCTGTGCCTGTAAAGTTTGCTGCTCTTTTCCACCCTGGCAGAGGCAACCACCCTGCTGGATTCTTCCCTCCCAATAAATCTCTTGAATGAGGTTTGGATAACAACCTTTTACTGCAGCAGAGCAGAACTGTAACACTTTGCTGGGCAACCTTCTTCTAGCAGAGCCTTGTTACACTCCAGGGACCTGAGCAGAATTGTAACACTTTACTGGGGCAACCCACCCCTGCCTGAGCAGAGCTGTTACATTGGGGAAGCCTTTCCCTAGATAGGGCTGTTAAATGCCATGCTTACAATGACTTTTATGGTACCACTTGGCACCTGACTGCCAGGATTCCTTTCAATCAGAGCTGCAATGCTTACAATGCCAGAGAAGCCCAAACCTAAAATCTGGAGTTAGAGTTGTGCCTTGTGGGTTCTAGGAATAGAACTTGGGTACTCTGGAAGAGCAGCCAGGGCTCCTAACCACTGAGCCATCTCTCCAGCTTGTTTTTTGAGGGAAGATGGCATGTAGCATAGGCTTACTAGGTAGTTGCTATGTAGCCTGCTCAAGGCTTTTCTTGGATTCTTGTTGCTAGCTATTGCCTCCCTGCCCCAAATACTGAGATTATATGCATGGACCACTCTGCCCAGCTCATTTATGAGCCCGCCACCATCCCATGAACTTTTTTTTCTTTTTATAGGGCAGAAGAAATATAAGAAATTGGCTCATGTATCACAGCCCAGGCAGATTTCAAACTCACTAAGTAGCCATAATGCCTTGAATTCCTAATCCTCCTGCCTCTTACTCCCAAGTGCCAGGACTACAGGCATGCACCATCGGGCCCTGTGAGGAGTCCTCAGCAACCAGCAGCCTCTTTATGATGGTTGCCATCAAAGTCATAAAGAGAAGAAATGGTGGTCCACACCTGTAACAACACTCCAAAGGCCTACCCAGGAGGATCAAGTTGTGTTCAGGTTACTCTGGACTACAGAACTGAGACACTCCTTGTCTCAAAAAAATAAAAATAAAAAAAATTAAAAAATAAGGGATTGCTGTACTTAGGGTTGTTGATGATTGTTAGAAATGGAAGAGTAACCAGGCAGTACTTCAGTACTTGTACAGGCCTTTAATTCCAGAATTTGGGAGGGAGAGGTAGGCAGATCTCCATGAGTTATACACTGGTCTGGTCTAGCAAGTTCCAGGACAGCCAGGACTGTTACACAGAGAAATCCTGTCTCAAAAACAGAAAGGAAGGAAAGGAAAAAGATATAAGATTTTCAGGCGTGATGGCACATTCCTTGAGGCCCAGCACTCTGAAGGCAGAGGTAGTTCAGATCTCTGAGCTTGTCCGGTCTGTTCCCTCCAGGCCAGCCAGAGCTACATACTGAGGCCTTATCTATAACTAAGGGTGCTAGAGGGTTCAGGAGAAATGGAGACTTGCCTGGGCTCATGATAGGACGTGGTCTCAGGAGCACAAGAACAAACCAAATAGAGACCACTGAGGCAAGAGGTCCAGACTGGCCCGACTATAAGCATGGTTTGGGGTTTCCAAGACAGTCTTTTCAGCTCTCTTGGCCTGGGGGTTAGGAAGCACAGTCCTCCCGTTGTGAGTCAGCACCTGGACCTGGTGCCTGCACATCCCTTCCCTGTGGTGCCCGAGGTATGACGACATGACCCTGCATCAGCTTCTTCCTGGTCTCCTGGAGGAATTGTCAGGACCCTTGGTGGCAATGTCCTCCTGGGGCACATGACCTCTCCTGCTCTGGAACTGGGGAACTGAGGAAGAGCCTGAGGAGAGCCTTATCCATCCCCCATAGATCAGCAGTCTCCTTCACTTCTGCTCTGCAGGCATCACTGAGTCATCCTGAGACTGGAAATTACCCCACTTTGATTTTCTTCTGTACTGCGAGGGAGGTTTTCTGTCCAGTTCTTAATCTGGTGTGAGCCATGGGCTGGGTGAATTCAGAGAGGAAGTGGGGGGCAGCATGCAAATGGAGGGAGATGGAAGTTGTCACCGGCTTGATCTGTTTGTATAAGTGATTTAGACAGTTATTAATAGGTGGGCTGGAGGTGGAACCCAGTGGTAACACACATGCTCAGTACAGGCAGAACACTGAGTTCTATGCCCAGCACCAAACAGACAATAGACCCATAGAACAGGTGGAGCAGGGTTAGTGGGGGGGTGTACAGGTGAAGTGGCTGAGTGCCTTGTGCCAACTCAGAAGGGTCTAGCAGCCTCTGCAGTGCCACCTGGCTGTGTCAGTGAGGCTCTGATCCAGTTGCACACCTATGTACCTTCTTTGGACACCGGAGACTTCTTTCCGACCTGGAATTGGCTAATGTGTTTAATGTTTAAGGACATAAGTTTAAAAAGAAAATAAACTATAAGCATAGTGGCTTCTGCCTATGATCTAGGAAGCAGAGGATTGATGCTAATTTGAAGCCAGCCCAGGTTACATAGTAAGAGCGAGGCCAGCCTAGGTTGCAGTGTGAGATTTTGTCTCAAGAAAATAAAACAAATCCAGGATGGTAAAATCAGAACCTTAGTTCTGTATGCCAGTGTTTGGTAGTGATGCCATCTTGGCATTCAGTCAGCACCTGGACCCTCTCCACCTCCCACTGCCAAGGCCTTCTAAGGCCTGGGCTTCAGCAGCCTCTTTCCACCTCTGACCCTCAGGCCCCTCCTGCCTGCTCATCTACAGATCTGGAACCTGTCAGGAGACCTAACTCTGCAAAACTCATCTGAGAGCAGTCTCCAAACCCCAGGGTGTGCCTCCTCTTGCCCCACTCCCCCCCCCCCATCCCCGCCCCAGCTGTGTCCAGAGCTGCTGCCCTGCCTGACCTGGGTCCTGTTCCCTCTTGCTCCCAGAGCCCTCTGTCCTGCATCTGCAGCTGGCTGTCCTCACCGGCAGCCGTGAGAGTCAGGGGTCCCTCGTGCTTAGCCATGTCCAAGGCCCAGTTGCTTCCTGACTTAGTGTTGGGTCTGTTACCTTGAATATGTGACTTTTCTAAGACTCAGAGGAAGGAAATTGGGTTGATAAAAAGACTAAGTGTGGTTGACAAGATCATATGGGGTACGCACAGTGATGTAACCAGCAGGAGGCTACTCATCTATGCTGGTACAGATACTGGGAGAGTCATCCTGAGTTCAGCTTGTGCCTAAGTCAGATGCTGCTGCCCAAAGTTCATTTGTTTATATTGACTTATTGAAGCTTGGGATCAAAGCCAGAGTTCAGATACGCTAAGCACATGAGCTACACCCTTACACCGGTTTGTTTTTGAGACAGAATCTCACTATGTTGCCCTGGCTGTCCTGGACTTTGTTGTGTAGACCAGGCTGGCCTTAAACTCAGAGAGTCTCCTGCCTCTACCTCCTGAGTGCTGGATTTAAAGGCATGCAACACCACACCAGTTGTATATGTGTGTATATTTTTTAAATATTCTTTTCTGGTTAGATATGTGTATGGTAATTCTAGCTCTCAGAAAGCTGAGCAGGAGGGCGGGCTAACCTGTTGTATGTACATGGCAAGATTCCAGGGCTACTCAAACTCTATCAGAAACAAAATCCAGCTTGAAAGCCAAGCTTAGTGGTATACAACTTTAGTCCCAGTACTGGGGAGGCAGAGGCAGGCAAGCAAATGGGTTTCTGTGATCTTGAGACCAGACTGGTCTACATAGAGAATTCTAGGACAGCCAGGGTTACAAAGTGAGACCCTGTCTAACAAACAAACACAAAAAAAGCCTAGCATGAACCAGGTTTGGTGGCTCATGGCTAGTATCCCAGCTCTGGGAAGCTGAGGTAGAAGGCTGATGTTTGGGGCCAGCCTGTGCTACATGGTAAATCTCAGGCCAGCCTAGGCTAAGTGTGGTACCCTATTTCAGTAAACAAAATTTAACAGCCAGACATGTCAGCATACTTCTCTAATCCTAGCACTTGGAAAGCTGGAGAAAGGCTCAACAGCTTGAAGCTAGCCTGGGCTACATAGCCAGAAGTTTAAGCTATTCAAGGAGTGAGTGATGGGGCTCTGGGCAGTCTTAATTCTTGAGACTTTCCTGCAAGTTTGGGTGGCAGAGCGGGAATCCTCTTTCCAGAATTTCCCTGGCTCAGTATGCCTATGTTTTCAATATAAACTTTTGTCTTGTTCCAGGAAAAAAAAAAAGAAAAAGAAAAAAAGGCCCTCAATGCTGTTGCTTGGATCTTATGAAATTTATAAACTACCTTCCAAAGTGTGGACAACTTCCTGAAGCTGGGTCTCCCAGTGGGGAAGCTCCGGGCCATAGCCGTAGGGACTGTCAGTCAGTCTACAGGAAGACTGATGTTTCTTGTGCTCCCAGATGTCTAACGGCTGGGTTGGAGTTTTCTTCGGGGGGGGGGGGGGGGGGGGCACAGGAAACATACCAGCACTCAGAAGGCAGAGGCAAGTGGCTCTTTGTGTGTTCAAGGACAGCTTGGTCTATAAAGTGAGTTCTACAATCAGAACTACGCAATAGAGACCCTGTCTCTAAGAAATAAAAAAATCTGGGCATGGTGGTACATTGTTGCATGGATCCTAATTGGTCTTATAATAAAAACTCGGATCCAGATATTGGGGTAAACTTGAAAGATCAGAGAGACAGAGGAACAAGCCACAGCCAGTGGGGGAGCTCCTGTCTGCATGAGTCCTCAGCAATGCAGGGTGTAATGCAGACTCCTGTCTCCTCCAGCCTTATTTTCCTCTCTGCCCATCACATCACCTCCTGTCTGAGTCTTCCTAGTGCTGGGATTACAGGTGTGTGCCGCCACTGCCTCTGTGGCTAACTCTGTGGCCGGCTCTGCTTCTTTACAACATACACAATATATGTAAGGAGCATGTAAGACCGGAGGTCAGGATGGGATAAGCATAGCACATGAGTGTGCTGAGTATGATAAGCAATGTATGACGTAATGTAACCAAGAAGGGGTAGAATGATAAGGCCACCCATCAGTATAAAAGTAAAACCTCCACCATGAACGAACAGAGCCCACCAGGCCTCATCACCAATGGGGGCATGCTGAGATTCTCCTCCACCAGAAACCGGAGATCCAGTCCTCACTGTTGATGAGACTGACCTAGAGAGCCCAACCCCAAATCCAGAGACACAGACTTTGTGAGCCCAGATCATCAGAGAAGATACCCTGTCTCTGGACGGGGAGAAACTCTATACCTTGTACTAATATGAATTTTACTTGTGTGTGAATAAATGAGAGTTATACCAAGTTTGAACCAAGAGTGATTACTTCCTTCCCCGTATGTGCTCGAGACAATATGTCACCATAGTACACCTGTAATCCCAGACAGTCAAGAGTTCAAGGTTGTCCTCAGCTACATATATAGTAGCTGAAGGTCCATCTAGACCCTGCTCAACATATATGTAACATATAAAATACTTCACATTGCAACTATTTATTCAGTTTTTTTTTAAACTTATACCTCACTATGTGACCAGGCTAACCATGAACTTGGGACCCTCCTGCCTCAGCCTCTTGGATGCAGACATACTGGATAGGCGTCTCTACCCACTGAGCCATTGTGTTACCTTCCAAAGACATGAATTCAGTCCCTGGAACCCATAGAGTAGAAAGAGAGACAGGCTCTTGGCAGATTGTCCTCTGACTTCCCCACTAGAAATCAACCAATTAATCAATACATTTCCAGCTGTGTGTTGTGGTGTGGACCTGGGAAGACAGAGGCAGGGGGATTAACAGAAGTTAGACATCAGACAGGGCTACAGAGTGAGGTCATGTTTCAATACCTAGACAACGTTTTTTTGTTTTGCTTTGCTTGTTTTTTGTTGCGACTAGGTTTCTCTGTGTAGCCCAGGCTGTCCTGGAATTTGCTCTGTAGACCAGGCTGGCCTCTGAACTCACTGAGATCTGCCTGCCTCTGCCTCCCAAGTCCTGGGACTAAAGGCCTGCTCCACCTTCAACCAACAAAATCGACAAAGATGATTTTTTTTTAATCCAAGTAGACTGAGCCTGACCTCACCCCACCCCTCACCCCTAAGCTGAGTGAAGAAAGGGCACTGCCCATCAACCAGCCCATCTGGAGCTTCCTTGCCAGACCCTGCAAGAAAGCACAGTATGCTGTTGGTAACCAGGAGTGCTCTCCAGGTGTGTGTACACAGATGGAAAACAATGACCCACCCAGAGGGAAATGGCAGAGGGGCTAGCAGGAGAGACTGATTAAGGGGCCAGGGAGAGAAGACAGATGTCTTCAGGGGAAAATCCCTTGTTTTTAGGAAGAATATGATTTCCTGATCTACCAGGCCATGTCCTTTCCTCCTGTGTGTGTGTGAGAGAGAAAGAGATGTGTTGTATGGACAGATGCACACACCATGGACCATGTGTGCAGGTCAGTGAGTCCTCTCAGGCATGGACAAGTACCTTTACCAACTGAGCCATTTCACCCTTTCAATGTCTCAGAACCACAGGCTAGACTCGAGAAAGTGTTATTCGCTGTGTAGCCAAGGATGACCTTGAACTTCTGCTCTCCCTGTCTCTACCACCTCCCAAGTGCTAGGATTACAGGTCTGTGCCATCATCCCTGGTTTAAGAGATCCTGATCTCAAACCCAGGGCCTGCTGCATGCTAGATCAGCCCTCTACCAACTGAGCGACATGTTCACCCTCTTTTCCAGGGCTGTTTTTTCCATCTCTCCATGTCCTCAAGGAGTACACCCCAAAGCAGTTCTTGAGATCCAGGGAAGAGGTTGTGGAGGAAGAAGACAATGATCCCCTGCTCCGGCAGTCTACTAGATGGGGTTGCGTTTCCTTCCTTCCTCGGGCCAGCAGACAGAGACTGGCTTCCCAAAGACAGCAGAAAACACCACAATGGTTATGGGGGGGGGGGGCTGTTACCCACAAAGGCAGATCTAGCTGAGAACCAGATGCCAAAAAGCAGAACCAGATACCCTCCAGCAAGTTGGGAACTCTTTCCCACTGGCTCCTTACCACTGACCCCCTCCCAAACACACCTCCTCTGAGGTCCCTGTAGGAGGTCTGTCTGCTCTTGAACATTACTGGACAGTGGATTCCCTTTATTTCTTTGCAAGTTTTCTAAGTATCGAGCCATGTGAGTGAATCTGAAAAGGAACTGTAAGAAACACCTCCGCTCTTGGCCCTGGTGCTCATGAGAACTTCCTCTAGAACATTCTGACAGTGCTGGCTCTTTTCATGAGTTTCTATTTTTAAAAAAAAGTCTGAAACAAAACAAAAATGGGAATACACAACCATGCAAGTGCCTGTGGAATGTTTATTTATTTATTTATTTTTCAAGACAGAGTTCCGCTGTGTAACAGCTCTGGCAGTCCTGGAACTCACTCCGTAAACCAGACTAGCCTTGAACTCAGAGATCTACCTCTACCTGCCTCTGCCTCCTGAATGCTGGGATTAAAGGCACCCAGACAAGTGGGGGTTTACTAACAATTAAAATTTTATGTTTATTTGTGTACGTAAGCCATAGTGTACATGTGAAGTCGGAGGTCATCTTGCAGAAACCATTCTCTCCCTTTACCTTTTGGGTCCCTGGGATCCAACTCAAGTCATCAGGCTTGATAGCAAATGCCTTTACCCTCTGAACCATCTCTTCAACCAGAAATTTTATTCATAGATCCTGAAACCTAGAAACAACCAAGCTATCCTAACATTCAACAGATGACTGACTACACAGGCTAGATGGGACATCCACACAAGATTTCTCTTTGTTCATTTGCCTTGGTTGGGCACCCAATCCAGGATGTCAGTAACTCAGCTCCTGAGCCACGCCCCAGCCACACAGGGGGACACAATTCGTTCCCTACAGGAAGCCCTGGTACTTAGAAGAATCTTGATAAGTGAAAGAAAGCTCAGACATGGACCTGCTGTGCCTCAGGGTCTGAACTGACTGTGAATCAAAACAGACCCTCGAGCAGTTATTTGCTGAATTTAAGAATGAGAAATCAAGGGACATGAAAAAACAAGGCTCCTCATCTGACTCCCAAGAAAACAGAGGAGTGTGGTGGCTGGAGCTTACAATCCTGCACTCAGAAAGCAGTGGCAGAAAAATTACCGTAAGCCGGAGTCCACCCTGGCCTACATGGCAAGCTCAGACTAGCCAGGACTACAGTGAGAAACTGTCCCAAAGCAAAAACAATCAGCAGAGGCTCGGGGATTAAGAGCACCGGCTGCTTTTCCAGTGGTCCTGGGTTCAATTCCCAGCACCCTCATGGCAGTTCACAACAGTCTGTAACTCCAGTTCCAGAGGACCTGACACCTTCACGCAGATATCCATGCAGGCAAAACACAAATGGACATAAAATAAAAATAGTAAAATCTTTAAAAGAAGAAAAAAAAAAAAGCTACTTTCTTGCAGAGAACCTATATTCAGTTCTCGCACCTAGCACCTATACTGACAAATCACAATGGCCAGTAACTCCAGCCCCAAGACACTGCCCTCTTCTGGGCTCTATGAGAACTGCACTCATACATGCACATACCTTCCCTGCTCCCCAAATGACAGTCATGGTGTTTGGTTTGGTTTTCTGGGTTTTTTGCTTTGCTTTGACTCATGGGCCTATATGGCTTGGGTACCCTGAAATAAACCTTCTTCATCTGGATGGGTGGAGAGTCTGAAGCCAAAGCCATATAGTAAGCCCCCCTCCACAAGCTCTGACCTCTTAATGACAGCAGATTGCTGGGGGCCAGTTCCCTTGCCAAAGCAGCCCAGCTGTGAGACACCAACCCTATTTGTTCAAGACCATGGTGACATTTATTCCCTCCAAGGAGGTGGGGGAAGTCCAGAAGAACTCTTAATAGGTCTGTTTAGGGCGTGATGAGGTCACACAAGGCTTCACTTCCCCAAGCTGACGGGAACTGTTATTTTTCTGGTTTATCTTTTCACATGACTGGATTTACTAAATATATTGAATTTAAATGACCAGATTACAAGTATGCAAAAATTAGGACTGGGTTAGAAGTCCATGAAAACTGGCACCTGCTCAGGTGTGTGCCTGTGGATGGTGCTTATCAACACACACTGAGTGAAGAGAGCAGAGCCAAACTGTGCATACATGCAAATGACTCTTTCAACAGACTTGGAAAAGGAGATGCATTGGAGAAAAATGGAATCTTGAGCAGTAGCAATAATCCATATGTTGAAACAACATACAAATCCAGGGGTTAGGGCAGAACTTCAATCCATGTCTCATAAACACAAAATTAACTCACACTGGGGCTAGGGAGGTGGGTTCTGGGTAAAAGCACGTACAAACATAAGGAATTGAGTCCAAATCAATAAAAAGCTGTGCCTGGCTGTAACCCCAGCACTGGGGTGAGGGGGGAGTTGCACAGAGACAGGTGGACTCTGGAGCTCACTGGCCAGCTAGCATAGACAAATAGCAAGCTTTGGGTACAGTGAAAGACCTCCTTTCAAGGCAGTAAGGTAGAGGAAAACACCCCAGCATCTTTCTCTGGCCCTCCTATGCACACACCTGAACAAGTCACCTGTATGCAACACACACAACACATACCCAACTCAGACTGCATCAAAGACATGTAAAGCTGAACTCCATGCATTAGATAATATAGCAGGGCTGTTTTACCACAGGGTTAGTTATATGGGTCAAATTGGAATTGGCCTTGAGTTTGCGATTCTCCTGTTTCTGAGTGCTGGGATCATAGGAAAATGCCAGCAGGCCTGCCTTGGGGAAAATTGTTACATGTAATACAACTAGACTTCATTGACATTAAAAAATTCTAGACCAAGGATAGTGCATCAAACTGATGCGGAGAAAGGAAGATCGGGAGTTAGGGGATATAATGTGAAGGCACAAATTTGCTGTTGCAGAGCTTTGTTTCAAGGGGGAAGGGCCATTGAGTGCCTGAGGGCAGGGCCCAGGTCTAGGAAGAATCTGGGAAATGTGCCTGACAGCCAGTAGATTCAAAACTTGGTTTTGCCCCCAAAGTTCAGCTACTAGATTCAAAATTTGGGTTCGCATTGAAAGTTTAGCCAATAGTTACTGTGCCCCAGACCCCTTTACCCAATCCTGAAATACCAAAATGTATAGCACCCCACTTATGTATGTTTTCTTTAAAAACCCTCTCACCCCTGAGCGCGGGGCCAAATTCCCCCATTGCGTTTAGGCCCGAGTTCGTTGGAACCTATTCAAAAGAATAAAGTGACCCTTGTGTGTGTACAGCGGAATCCACTCCCTGGTGGTCTTTGGGGGTCTCACATCACGAGTACAACAATAAAAACCACATAAAGAGCTTGGGCTACATGAGAGCCTAAGACAAAAATTAGCAGGGCACACCTTTAATCCCAGCACTTGGAAGGCAGAGGCAGGCAGATCTCAGTGAATTTGAGGCCCAGCCTGGTCTACAGAGCAAGTTTTGGGACAGCCAGGAGGACAGTTACACAGAGAAACATTGTCTTGAAAAACAAAAAAATAAACAAATAAGAATAAATAAATATCAAATTAAAATTCTGATACTTGAAAGCAGGCTCTGGGGATGACTCGGTGGAGGTGCTTTGACGTCTAAATTGAATCCCTAGGACCTGGTGGAGGACAGAACTGACACACGCAAGTTGACCTCTGATACCCACCTCCTCACCGTGTACCACGGCCACACAACAAATTAATTTTTTATAATGTCTGCCAAACCGAATGGTAGTGGCTCACACCCCCCTCCCTTTTAAAGATTTATTTATTATGTATACAGTATTTTGCTTGCATGCCAGAAGAGGGCACCAGATCTCTTTATAGATGAATCTTAAGGAATTGAACTCAGGACCTCTGGAAGAGCAACTAACGCTCTTAATCTCTGAGCCATCTCTCCAGCCTGATGGCTCATGCATTTAATCCCAGCATTCTGGGAGACAAAGGTAAGCAGATCTGAGTTCACAGCCTGACTGGTCTACAGAGTTTACAAAGTGAGTTCCAGGACAGCCAAGCCATGTCTCAAAAAACAAAAACACACAAGGATACATGAACTATTTACGACAAATGACTTAAGTCTTAGTTCAGATACAATTTTTGTTTGTTTTTGGGAACAGGGTCTCATGTAGCCCAGGCTGGCCTTAAACGCTGTAGCAAGAGATGACGTTGAACTCTGGTGCCCAAGCCACCTGATGCTGTGACAAACGTCAGGGATAGAGCCTCCACTAAAGAGTCTCATCACAACCCTGGTCCTCCAGGCTAATGATGCTAGGCTTCCCTCCATCTTTTCTAAATTTAGATTATACAGATTCTGAGACTACAGTGATTTGAAGAAAGGTGAGTCAAGTTCAGCGAGCCTTAACCTTTCACACCCTCCGCCAACTTCAGAAAAAAAGTCACTTAGTCGCCAAAGCCTGTTTTTCCATCCGCTTCCTTCCGACTCGGGAATGTGCATGCGCACTCACAACAGGACTACATCTCCCAGGATGCTCTTCCCTGTTTCTCTGGGGAGGCGGGGCGTGTCAGCGGAAGACTACATTACCCAGAGATACCTCGACGGTAGTCTCTCCGACGTACATCGATTGGGCCATCGGCGACCAGAAGCTGCCCAGTGATTGGCCCAGCAGTCCATCAGTTACTGGCAAGTGCAGTTAAGTTTTGCTGTTGGGCTACACTGAGAGGGAAGGAGAATTGAGCTTGTGGAGCCCAGAGGAACCTGCGGCGTGAGGTGAGTGACCTCTGGCTTTGCTCTCGGGAGGTAATCTCGGGAATTGGTACCTCCGCTCCAAGTCGGAACATAGAAGGGCAGGTGTCCACGCGGGGCGGGGACAGGTGCTCACGTGGCACACCTGACCCCAGGAGCATCTTCAGGGAAGTGGAAGGCGAATCCCCCTCACCACCATCACTTGCACATGAGGCTGTCCACTGCTCAGGGCTCATAGGGAAACCCTCCCCTTGGTACGCCTGGACAGTGTACCCCCACGGGGCTATCTGCAGAGCTCCTCAGCTGAACACGTGGGGCTCCCGGTTACTCACCCGAAGGACACCTGTCCACCCGGCAAGTGGAATCTAACATAGAAAAGATGTAGGATGAAGAAATTCGCTTGAACCGCATGGACTGCCGCTCAGGTCAGCAGCCGCCCTTTCTTGGTCCTGCATTATTTATATTACACAATCATGATTTAAATTTGTTTAGATATCAAAGTTATTGGTGCAAAAGGATTTTGGATAAACAAGAGATTAATTTTTCCCTTTATTTTTGTTGTTGGTTTGAGATAGGGTCTCCTGTAACCCAGGCTAGACTGGAATTTGCTATGTTGTCAAGGATGACCTTGAACTCTTGGGTCCCTTGCCTCCAATCTCCCAAGTATTACAGACTCCACAGGCTGGTTTGTGCTTCTTGTGGGGACTGAACCCCGGGCACTTTACCAACTGTACTACTTTGAGTCCTGATTTTTAAAATGTTTGCAATTTTGTGGTTCTCTTTTCCAGAAAAGAAACATTTCAAAAGCTTGTTAGGTGTGTGTGTTACATACTGGTTTTCAAAATTTGTTATTTAATTTGATCAATAATTTGGGCCAGGTAGGTTAAAGATGGTCTCCCGCTTTCCACAAGTGAGAGAGACAGAAAGAACACAGGTGTTATTTTATGTACATTTATTTGTTTGTTTGTGTGTGTGTGTGTGTGCGCCCATACAGTTGCACACGTACCACAAAGAGCATATAAAGTTCAGAGACAACTTTCTAGGGTCTATTCTCTCCTTGTGGGTCCCAGGGATGGAACTCAAGGCTTCAGCTGGGCAGCCGATGTGCTCACCTCTAAGCCATCTCTATGGCTCCAGGCTTTTATTTTTGAAATGGGATTGTAAACTGAGGGTCTTGCGCACACAAGGCAGGTACTCCACCCTGAGCTGTACAGGGGACACATACACCCTCACCCTTGTGCTGGGGAATGGAGCCCAGGGTCTGGTACTTGATTGGCAAGCACCCTACGTTCTGTCTGGGTTTCTTGGGACAAAGTCTTATGTAGCCAAGCTGGCTCCTGATCCTCCTGCTTCTGCCTCCTACATGCTGGGATTGTAGGTGTGAACCCCAGCTTTCCTTTATTTGTTTGTTTGTTTGTTTATTTGTTTGTTTATTTATGTTTTGTTTTGTTTTTCAAGATAGATTTTCTCTGTGTAGCCCTGGATATCCTGGAGCTAGTACTGTAGATCAGGCTGGCCTCAAACTTAGAGATCAGCCTGCCTCTGCCTCCCAAGTGCGAGGATTAAGGGCCTACCACCAAACCTGGCTTCTTTTTACTTTTTATGATAAAATTATGCACATTGTGCAGTCCAGGCTAGGTCCCACACTGTGGTCCTTTTGCATCAGACTCCCTAGGAATGATCACTCGGGCTTCCTGAACCATACCCAGCAATGTAGAACTGCTTATTTCTTGAAGTCTGGACACAACAGCCTGTCACCTTCTGCTTGGTTTGATTCATGCAGTTACAGGCTGGGGCTTCCAGGGAGACTCACCACCTCTCAGCTTCTCCAGCTGTTGAGCCAGGACACCTGTCACCTGGCTTTCTCGTCTTCCCTTCCCAGACTGAAGGAAACTTGAAACTATTCAGGACTGAACAGGCCCCTGTGACCTCTGAGAGGGTTCAGTGGCTTAGTTCTCCGCCCTTATTTAACCCGATTTGCCCAGCGTCCTAGGAGAGGTGCCAGGGTAGACGAGAGAGGGAAAATAGAGGTCAGAACGGAGGGGTGGAAGTTGTCCTTGGATGGCTAGTGACCTCCTAGTTACTGTGCATGTTCAAGATGAGGGAGAATTCTGATGGCCTTTCTAAAAGCCTTTTACATTTAGATATTTTGTTTGTTTCTTTTGTTTTGGGGGTGTCTTAAGTTAAGAAAAAAATGTCATAATCATAGCAACTTTTTTGTTGGTAGTGGTGGTTTTTGATTTTTCAAGACAGGGTTTTTCTGTGTGACCCTGGATGTTCTGGAACTCGCTCTGTAGACCAGGCTGGCCTCAAACTCAAGAGATCCACCTGTGTCTGCCTCCTGCGTGCTGGCGTGCTGCATCACCACTGTCCAGCCTCGAGCAACTCTTATTAAAGGAAAACGTTTCATTGGGACTGGCTTATAGAGGTTTAGTCCATGGCAGGAATCATAGCAACACACAGTCAGACAAGGTGCTGAAGAAGGGGCCAAGAATTGTACAGCCAGGTTGGCATGCAGCCCTAATTGGGCCTGGCTTAAGGTTCTGAGACCGCAAAGCCCACCCCCAGTGACACACTTCCTCCAACAGGGCCACACCCCTCTGGGCCTGTGGGGACCATTTTCATTCAGATCACCACAAGAGGGGGGTTGGTTTATGTTCTGACCACATTAGATCTTGCTGGCCTGGAATTTGCCTTGTAGACCAGGCTGACCTTGAATTTAAGGTGATCCTCCTGCCTCTGTCTCTCAAGTTCTCTGGATTACAGTGGAACAAAAGGGGAAGAGGGCACTGGGTAATAACTTTGGATAGTGGTTGCTTGTTAGAGACTAGATTATATTTTTAACTTAATTAAAATTTTTAGATTTATTTATGTGTTTAAATGTTGCTCATGTACTTGAGGTCAGAAGAAGGTGTAGGATGACTCAAAATTGAATACAATTACAGATAGTTGTGAGCTGCAATGTGGGTGCTGGGAATCGAACTCAGGTCTTCCACAAGGGTAACAAACGCTCTTAATCTCTAGGCTATCTCTCCAGCTGGAATTTTATTTTTAATTATGAGTGGATATTGGGGGGGGGTGGATATGTGTACATGGGTGCAGGAACCCTCAGAAGAAGACATTGCATCTCTTGGAGCTGGAATTACAGGCTCTTGTGAACCATCTGATGTGGGTGCTGAGACCTGAATTCCTGTATCCATGATTAAGCAGCAAGTGCTTTTAGCTGCTGAGCCGCCAGCCTTGGTTTAAATTCATCTTTTGCTGTCACTGGATGTAGAAGGTAGAAAGTTGAGATCAAGGGCGTGTTTCCACTGGCTGCCTTCTTTGTTGTTGTTTTTGAGATGAGTTTCTGTGTGTAGACCTGGCTGTCTTTCCCTTTGTAAACCAGGCTGGCCCTGAACTCAGAGATCCACCTGCCTCTGCCTCCTGTAGGAATAAGGCTACAAAGACCAGTGCCTTAGGCAGGCACGGAGGACTGTGTAAGGAGGTGGTGTTTGAGCAGAGGCCCAGAGGGACCTGTCTTTACTCTGTGACTCTTACTAGGCTTGACACTCATGGACGTTGGATGGACCAGAGGCAGGGATGGTCGGCTTTGATGCCAAAGCAGATGCCAGGAGTAACTCCAAGTTGGAGGTGGCAGTGGCAGGATCAGTGTCTGGATTTGTCACTCGTGCCCTGATCAGCCCTTTGGATGTCATCAAGATCCGTTTCCAGGTACCCTTTCCCCTCTTTTCCACATAATGGGCTAGGGAGCAGACGAGTTTAGTCCTTCTTGCAAAGGCAGATCCTAAAACTTGAAATTTTGTCAAGGTGAAGGGTTTACTCCCCCCCCCCATTTCCCCCTTGACACCTCCCCCATGATCCTGACCTTTCATACTTTAACCCCTAGCTTCAGATTGAACGCCTGTGTCCAAGTGACCCCAACGCCAAATACCACGGAATCTTCCAAGCAGTCAAGCAGATTCTGCAGGAGGAGGGCCCAGCAGCATTCTGGAAGGGACACGTTCCAGCCCAGATTCTGTCCGTAGCCTATGGAGCAGTCCAAGTAGGTGGCAGGGAACCTGGTCAGGTCCCTGGGGTCACATTGCTCCATGGAGCAGAGAAAGGGTGAGAGAATTAAGACATTGCCTGGGTAGCGATCCCCACTCTGCCAGTGCCTTCATGGGAAACCTGCTCCGACCCTGTGAAGATGTCTGTGGTTAGCCACACCTTAGGCCTTCCCTCCTCACATCTTGCACTCCCTTCGCTCTCCTGTCCCAGCTAATACTGAGGAATACCCTCCACAGATGGACCTCTGCACATTCCTGCCAAGGTGCCAAAGTCCGAGGACAGTTTGCAGACGTCAGTCCTCACCCTTCTTCCCTGTGGGTCCTGGGGTTCACGGGGGGGGGGGGGGGGGGGGGGGGGCTGTTTTTTTGTTTTTTAGTTTAGCTTAGTTTTGTTGGAGGCAAATTCGCTCTGTTCAGAAACTGTCTATGTAGACCAGGCTGGCCTAGAATTCAACAGAGATCCTCCTGCTTCTACCTCCCAAGTTCTGGGATTAAAGGCGTGTGGCGCTAGGCCTGATTAGGGCCCAGGGATTCAAACTCAGGTCTTCAGGTTGCAAGCACCTTCACCCACTGTATGGCAAATGCATTTTTGGAAATAGCACCTTCATTTTTGGAAATGCATAAGAGGAGTGTACAGCAGGTGCAACTGGAGTCTCAGGACAGCTGCCAGGACCTCATGACTACCCGTGATGGGGTGAAGACTAATACACAGGCTTCTCACTTCTCCTTATTCCTTGTTTTTGCTGAGCACCAGTGATGTCATGTCATAGTGTACATGGTAAGGTTTGGCAGGAGTGACAATGTCTCATCCCTGTAGAATGCAAACTGTGGGCCCTGTGAGGTAGATTCTATTATCTCTGTGATTCTTTGAAAGAGAAATCAGTGGCTGAGGACGCTTACGTGGTGGTCAGTCAGCTAAGGTCATTCATGGGAAAGTGACAGAGAGACAGCCAGTGTAGTGGAAGGGCATGGAGCATCACCTTAGCAAGTTTGTGACGTCCTGCCTTTGATCCCCGCAAAGCACAAATAGATAAATGAATGAATAAGTTACCAGAGAAAGTGGCAGGCCAGCATCCTCCTCCTGTAGCCAGTCACAGAGTGCTCCCTGCCTGCTCTGCTGACCCTCTCACATGCTTTGCTCAAGTCCAGCACTTACCAGGTGGGCATGTCTATGTGACTCATGTTCCCATCTGATAACAACTAGACATGGCAGCAACATGGTGGTCTCGGGAAGTCTGGCTGGCAGGAGGCGATGGGAAAGCTGTGGGTATAAGGGAATGTACTGTCAACAGACATGAATGATTCAGCTGAGGTGTGGGGTCCCCTGCCATAAATCACATAGTGGCTAGCTTTTCCTAGGTTTCTGCATCTTCTGAACCTGTCATGACACATACCTGTAATCCCAGCATTTGGGGACTGATGCAGAAAGAACATTGTAAATCCAAGGCGGTCATGTTCCACATAGCAAGTTCCAGGCTAGCCAGGCCTCAGTAGTGAGACCCCAACTCAGAAAACAATAACTCTCTGTGTTTGTATGTGCATCTGTTTGTGTATGTGTGAAGGTCAGAGCTGTGTCTTCCCCAGTCACTCTCCACTATTTTTTGAGATGGGGTCTCTCCCTAACCCTGGAGCTCACTACTGTGGTTAGACTGTCAGACCAGCAAGCCATATGGATCTCTTTGTCTCCATCCCTGCAAACCCCTAGGTCCAGGAATCACAGGCATGCACTATTGCACCCTGCTTTTTATGTGGGTGCTGGAGCTCAAATTCAGGTCCTATACTTGCACAAAAAACACTTCCCCTAGCACTTTTTTTTTTTTTAAGATAAAACCCACTGCCTTGTGCTAGGCAAGTAATCTCCTTAGCCTGCTTCACACCCTTACACCCTTTCTTTCTTTCTTTCTTTCTTTCTTTCTTTCTTTCTTTCTTTCTCTCTTTCTCTCTTTCTCTCTTTCTCTCTTTCTCTCTTTCTTTCTCTCTTTCTCTCTCTTTCTTTCTTCCTTCCTTCCTTTCTTCCTTTCTTTCTTTCTTTCTTTTTTTTTTTTTTTTAAAGATTTTAAAGTTATGTGTATTTGCACATGAGTGTTGGTACCTAGAGACGCATCAGAGTTACAGGCAGTGGTAAGCTGCTGGATGTAGGAACTGAGTTCTGCAAGAGCAGTACACAGCTGTTCTTCAGTACGAGCCATCTTTCCAGCCCCCTTTCATAACTTTTTGAATACCTGGTTGACTCAAGTGGACAGGAAATGACATCTAGATTATTCTTTCTCTCTACCCTGACCAGAATGACCTGTTTCATGTCCTAGGAGACCATTGCCTCGGCTTGTCCTCAGTGACTTTGCACTCTTTTGTAGTTTCTGTCATTTGAAGAGCTGACTGAACTGCTCTACAGAGCCAACTTGTATGAAACTCACCAATTCTCAGCACACTTTATATGTGGCGGCCTGTCTGCTGGTATAGCCACCCTGGCTGTGCACCCTGTGGATGTCCTGCGCACTCGCCTCGCAGCTCAGGGAGAGCCCAAGGTGAGCAATTGGGCCAGACAAGGGGAGGAGGTGGCGGCAAAGCTGGGCACCTGTCATCAGCACAACAGGCAGTTTGTAAGGCTTGTTAAGTAATCTGTGCTCTGCAAGGTGTTTTCTGTCCATTTCTGCCAGTAGCTCCTAGATTTCCTGGGGAGACTGAGCCCACAGGGACAGATAAATAAGTGTTCAGCAGTGGGCCAGAGGCAGGCACCTGAGACTTGCCACTCAGGGACGTTTGACCATGATATCCTGAGGGTTTCCTCAAGGAATATGTTGAAGGAGGTGGCATCAGTGAGTTAGTCTTAAGGAAGGACTTGGTGTAAGCAATGGACCAAGCCTTAAGTCTCAGGAACAATGATAAAATTCTCTGACAAAAGCAGCCTAAGGGAAAAGGGGCTTATTGTGGCCCACAGTTCAAGGGTGCTGTCCATCGTGGTGGAGAAAGGAGCCTGAGGCATCTGGTCACATTGCTTCTGCAGTCCGCTGGCATTCTCCTTGTACAGTCCAGACCCAAGCCCATGGATGCAGCTTTAGTGTGGGTCTTCCCACCACAGCTAACCCGGAGATCGTGTGTCATCTTTTTACCATAATCAGCAACAGCATCTCTGCAGGTACCAGCATCCGTTTGGCTGCAAGGGTGGTAACCAGAGCAGACTGTTCCTTTAGGCACTGACTCTTTCAAAGCTACAGAGGGAATTAATCTAAATTTCTGACTCTCTAAAGAACTCAAGACTCAAAGGTTGAGGTGAAATTCTGCTCCTCAGAGAAGCTCCTCCTAACCTTGCCCCACTTAAAAGCCCTTCTCCGCCAGGTTCCTCCCTTCTACTTTCGGTCAGCTTGTTGCTGACTCAGCCTCCTGACTGCAGGTGAATTTTATTTAATCAAACAAATGTAACACATCTTTGCATCATTAAACAAATGTTCCAGCGCATAAACAGAACACACCTTAAAATAGTATTCTGTAATAATCATGCCTCAAAGGCATGGCCAGGCATGTGTCCCTGGTGATTTTAGATGCTGCCAAATTGGTGACCTGTATTAACCTTGAATCCAGACTCCTGACCCAGTTCGCTTCCGGGATGCATTTAAGGGTCATGTCATCAGGAGCCAGAGAGGTGACGCAGAGGTCTTGCAGAGGACCCGGGTTTGGTTCCTAGCACCCACATCTTTAACTCCACAACCATCTTCAACTCCAGTTCTAAGGAATCTGACACCCTCTACTGGCCTCTGCATGCATCAGGCAGGCATGCGATCCACGTACATACATGCAGGCAGACATTCGTACACATATAAAACTTTTTTTTTTTTTTAAGCAAGAGGAAATTATTCTGCTTAAAAAAAAAAAAATTAAAAAAAAAAGAAAATTGGTAGGCTCAAGGCCCAAGCCTCTAATCCCAGTTTGGGGGAAGTGGAGACCGGAGGGTTCATGGGAGTTCGGGCACAGCATGGATTAGAGAATGAGATACTCTCTCAAAAACAAAGGATCAAACAAAAAACCACACCCTCCAAACATATACACACTAGCAACCCCAAAACACTGCTACAAAAGAAGCCCACAGAGCAACGGACACAGCAGCGGCCACACATGTTGCAAGAGCCCTAATATGTGGAGGCTAAAATTGGAAGGTTGACTGATTTGGGGTCTGAGACCACCTCAGCAAAGTAGTGAGAGTGTGTCTCACTAGACAGAATGGGAGCTGGCAGGATGGTTTGGTGGGTAGAGACAATTGCTGATCACCCTAATGGCCTTAGTTTGATCTCTGGTACCCACATCTTAAGAGAGAACCAACTCCCAAATTTTATCCTATGGCCACATGTGCACAAAGCATGCACAAGCCCTTCCCACACAAAATCAGCGTAGTGGCTGGAGAGAATGCTCAATGGTTAGAGCACCAGCTGCTTTTCCAGACAGCCCAGGTTCGATTCCCAGCACCCACAGGGTATCTCACAACCAACTGGAACTCTAGTCCCTAGGGATCCAAAACTGCTTTTTGCCCTCTACTGGTACTGCATGTGAGACATGTACAAACATGCCTACAGGCAGAACACTTGTCAGACTATAATGAAACACCGTGACCAAAAAGCAAGTTGGGGAGAAAAGGGTTTATTTGGCTCACCCTCAGACATCACTTGAAGGAAGTCAGGGTAAAACAGGGCAGGAACCTGGAGGCAGGAACTGATGCAGAGGCCGTGGAGGGTGCTGCTTACTGGGTTGCTCCCTGTGACCTGTTCAGCCTGCTTCCTTATAGAGAACCCAGGCCAGGAGTGTACCCACAGTGGGTTGGCCCCTCCCTCATCAGTCACTAATTAAGAAAATGCCTTACAGCTGCTTGGAACAGAATATTTTGTAGGAATGTTTAAGTTTTGGTTTTGCCTGGCTTTTGTGCTCCTCAGGGTGGGGACCCTGGTTGGAAAATTCTGATGATATTTTGGTTACAAAGAGCAAAGTCCCGTAAGAATAATCTGGAACCCAAGAATGGGGCAGAGGAGGCAAATGTGTGTGATAACTCAGTGGAAAATGAGAGATTGGGGTGACTGCCCTGGTGGAGAAATGGGATTAAGGTTGAGTCAGTGTGGGCTAAGGGAAGCTGGTTTATGCCAACCCAGCCTTTTTTTTTTTTTTTTTTTTTTTTTTTTTGAGGCAAGGGCTTGTTGTATGGCCCTGGCTGGCTGGCCTGGAACTTGATATGTAGACCAGGCTGGCCTTAAAATCACAGAGATCTGCCTACATTTTCACCAGCTGTACCCAGCTGGCCACAAACTTTTTTTTAAACATTTATTTATTTTATGTGTACAGGTGTTTTGCCTACATTTATGCCTATGCACTGTGTAAATGCAGTGTTCAGGGAGCCAGAAGATAGTGTTGGATACCCTGGACTTACAGATAGTTGTTAGCTACTGTGGGGATGCTGGGAACCAAACCCGGATCCTCTGGAAGGGGCAGCCAGTGCTCTTAATCTGAGCCATCTCTCCAGTCCTGACCTCAGACTCCTGATCTCCCTGCCTCCATCTACTAAGTTCTTGGACTGTGGTGTGTGCCACCACACCCAGCTGCCCTTTGACATTTTTGTTTTGTTTTGACATAGGCTCTCATTCAGCCCAGGCTGGCCTTGAACAGGGTATGTAGTCCAGGCTGACTTTGAACTCCTGGTCTTCCTGTCTCACCTATCAAGTGCTAGGGTTGCAGCCTATGTGCCACCACACCCAGCCCCCACTTACCTTTATCCTTAGTTTTCCTAACACTTGCGGCAGCTGGGTTTTAGATGAGAAGAAAAAGATGCCTTTGGGCTGTTCTTGGGCTGAAACCAGCTCACGCAGCTCACTCACACTGTGCCTGTACGTGTGCAGGTCTATAACACCCTCCGAGAGGCCATATCGACCATGTATAGGACCGAGGGCCCCTTGGTCTTCTACAAAGGCTTGGCTCCCACGGTGATCGCCATCTTCCCGTATGCGGGACTGCAGTTCTCCTGCTATCGATCCCTGAAGCATGCCTACGACTGGGTCATACCACCAGAGGGGAAGCAAACAGGTGAGATCCCCAGCCTGCTGCTTCTGTGAGCCTGGGAGGCCATGGTGTTCCTGTCAGAAGACCTGGCTGTGTGGTCTAGCAGGGTGAGCAAGCCTTGTACTTTAGAGGGCATTTCCTTTTAGTTCTTACACACCCCTCTACTTCTGGGAGCAAGTGTATATCCAGGGAATGGTCCTTTTTTTTTTTTTTTTGTCAGAAGCCCAACTAGCATATAGCGTTTATTTCTTTAGCTTTTGTGGTTCCCATTGTTTGGTGAGGATCGATGCACTGGTTCCATTCCCGTTTTAGGACTCACAGAATGACCTCACAGAGGAAGGACCCTGAGATCCTGCTGGCTAACCTGACTATTGTCATTCCGCCTCTGGGAGTGGCAGGTTCCCCTTTGAGAAGCAGGAATGTTTGTAGGGTCCGGTGTGTGGTAGATATTAAGTCTGATGATTGACATTTTTCTGTGTAAAAAACAGCTCTGGACTTGCTCTGTAGACCAGGCTGGCCTCAAACTCACAGAGAACCACCGGCTTCTGCCTCCAGAGTGCTGGGATTAAAGGCGTACACCACCACTGGTCAGCATGTGATGTTTTTATTTTAAATGTTCTTATTAAAGATTTATTTATTATGTATACAGAGTTCTGCAGGCCAGGAGAGAGCACCAATCTTATTACAGATGGTTGTGAGCCACATTGTGGGTGCTGGGAATTGAACTCAGGAAGTCTGGAAGATCAGTTAGTACTCTTAATCGCTTAGCCATCTCTTCAGCCCTATTTCATATTTTTTTAAGATTTATTTTTAAGTTCTTAATTATTTAATATATATCTGTGTACCATGTATATGGCTAGTGCCCTTGGAAAGGAGAAGAGGTCATTGGATCCCCTGGAACTAGAGTTATTGGCAGTTGTGAGCCACCTTGAGGTGTTGGGAATGCAATCTTAGCTGGGGGGATTTTTGTTGTTGTTTTAAAGATTTATTTATTTATTATATATACAGTGCTCTGCTGCATATATTCCTACATGCCAGCAGGGGAACCAAATCTCATTTTATATGGTTATGAGCTGTCATGTGGTTGCTGGGAATTGAACTCAGGACCTCTGGAAGAGCAGCTGGTGCTCCTAACCTCTGAGCCATCTTTCCAGCTCTGATTTATTTTAGTGTGTGTGGGAGGGGAGATGGCGGGGGCAGTCTATAAGGTGGCCAAAAGAGCCCTGGAGTTGTAGTTCCAAGCACTTCTGAATTGCCTGGTGTGGGTGCTGGGAACAGAACTTGGTTTTTCTGGAAGAGCAGCAAGTGCTTTAAAACACTGAACATCCAGCTGCAGGGATCAGGCTGGGGGGGTGGCTAATGCCTTAAATCCCAGCACTTGGAAGATAGAGGCCAGCATGGTCTACAGAGCAAGTTCTAGGACAGCCAGGGCTACACAGAGAAATCTTGTCTTGGAAAAATAAAAACATGGGGCTGGAGAGATGGCTCAGTGGTTAAGTACACTGGCTGCTCTTCCAGAGGACCCGGGTTCAGTTCCTAGCAACCACATGGCAGCTCACAACTGTCTGTAGCTCCAATTCCAGATATACATGCAGGCATAATTTAAATAAATAAATGAATCTTTAAACAATAAAAAGGAAAATAAAAAAGCACACTCCAGTCCCCTGTCTCCATGTCATCTCCCTTCAATTGCATTTGCTACAATGGTGTCTCTGGTTCAGGGAACCTCAAGAACCTGCTTTGTGGCTGTGGATCTGGAGTCATCAGCAAGACCCTTACATATCCCCTGGACCTCTTCAAGAAGCGCCTGCAGGTGGGGGGGTTTGAGCATGCCCGATCTGCCTTCGGCCAGGTAAGCCATCCTATGGAGAGCTCAGATCCTTGTACTCACTGGACAGCGAGGGAACCAGCAGCAGTGACCCCTGTTCCCCTCTGTCTTCTGTAGTAGTTTTTAGCAGAATTAATTTACTTTATTTTTTGTATGAAAACCCTTGGTGGTGGCCACAGTTTGAGCCTGGGTCCTCTGAATACAGACTGTGCTGTGGGTTTTCACAAGATGGTCAGTGAATTCCTGATAAGGAGATTTGGTTAACAGAGTCTCTTTCCAGGGATCAGGGGTCATGAAGTTGTAGGTCTTGGACATGGCATTAAAGGTGGCCTTGGCAGAGTTGTCCAGGGTAGCAGTACAGCCCCTGGCTGATATACAGCAGTCCCAGCCATCAACAGCAGCTTCTTGGGCACAGGAGCAGAGACTATGCCAATGCCTCTGGAGGCAGGGATGAGACACAGAGCCACAGTGGCCTGTTACCTTGCACAGGGACAATGGAAAGCTTAGCCAAGATGATGATGGCCCTTTGGATGGCTTGTGGCTACTTCTTTGGAGCACTTAACACCAAAACCAACATGGCCATTATAGTCCCCAATAGCACCAAAAGCCTTGAACCTGGTCCACTGGCCAACCGAGTCTGCTTCTATACTGGTATGATCTTTAGAACCTCATCCTTTAGGGATGCTCAGGAGAAAGTCAATAATCTCAGATTCTTTAATGTGCAGGGAGAACAGGTGGCCCAGCTGGATGATGGGGATCCAGTCCTTGTCTTTGGCTGTACCTCTACCAGCTCCATGGCCTTGACCATGGCCATTGTGGAATCCTCCATGGAGGGTGCTTTCAGCAGCTATCCTGGCCTCTTGCTGCATCAGAATCACCCATCAACTGGTGTTTTCCTGAAAAAGTAGTTTTATTTCTTTGCATAAACACAGGTGCATATTTTAACAAAAATAAGATTATACAATGCAAGTTTTGTAACTTTTTTTTTTTTAAACCATTTACCAATGTGCCCTGAAGAGAGCATTTGAATTTAGATGGGAGAGATGTCAAGAGCCTAGGTCAGAGGCTCTGTTCCTAATGGAAACTTGTGTGCTTCTGGCTGGCTGGAGGAAGGGGATTTTGCAGAGGACCACTGGGAAACAAATGCTGAGATACCTTGAATAGCAGGCTTGGGACTTGTCCTGTTGTCAGATGTTCTTGGAGCTTTGGCAGGGGAGCACAGCATGGGGGAGGGGGTGGAGTGCTTTCTTAGGGACATAGGATAAACTGACAGGCAGGGAGGCCAGGCTGGAGATGGCACTGTTTGGGGGAAGACCTAGTGATGGCCAGATTCCAACCTGCTGCCCAAGGGAACCAGGTGTACTGAGGTGAAGACTCCAAGACAGCCTAAGGCTATCACGACAGAACCAGAGGCACGTACACTGGGAAGGAGCCCTCTCCAGCTCAGTTAAACCCAGCCATCCACATGCCCAAGAACGAGGACTTTCTCTCCCTCCTTCATCCAGGGAGCCATTCCTGGAAGCTGTGTTGTGCCAGGTGAATCCCTGTTTCCCTCCTCAACCTACACCTTCCTCTTCCCAGGTGCGGAGCTACAGGGGCCTCCTGGACCTCACCAAGCAGGTGATGCAAGATGAAGGCACCCAGGGCTTCTTCAAGGGCCTGACCCCCAGCCTGCTGAAGGCTGCCCTCTCCACAGGCTTCATGTTCTTCTGGTACGAGCTCTTCTGTAACCTCTTCCACTGCATAAGGAATGAAAACAGATAGCCATGATGCTGGGAGGGGCCTAAGGTCTGCCCTGGAGGCACCTCCCCCAACAGACTTGTTCTGAGCTCAGACTAAACCACGGTTGCTGCCTGGTGACTCTTCTAGTCCTGAGCATGAAGAATCATCCACAGCCAACAGCAGAGGGCAAGGGCCTTTTCTGAAAAGAACTCAGAAGGGAGCCCTCGGGCTATAGAAACAAGGCTGCCAAGAAGGAGCCTGACACCTGGCATTGCTTCTCCCCTGTCCGGCCCACAAGGAATCTGCTTGTTTGGGGAGAGCACGGCTTGAGTGCAGAGGGATGGAGTGGGCTCTCTGCTGAGTTCTATCCCCCACACTTTGTCTGTTTCTCCTGTCAACTTATTTAATAGACATTAAAGCAAAAGGCACATTCCCTATGTCAACTCCTGCTGCTGCTCCCATGAGCCGTATCCCAGCTGAGGGAGGATGATGGGAGGGCTTTTCTGGTGTCCCTGCAGATGCAGCCCTGAGGCAGCCATGCGCTTCAATTTCAGAGGGGAACCCTATCATGTGGGGAGCTTGTGGCTATGAGGCTCCAGGAATGAACGGGAAGGACACTGGACAGAACCAGCTTCTAGGCGGAAGGCAGGAAGTGAAGAGGATGTTCTGAGAGACGGAGAGTGGGCAAGTGCTGGCCAACCTCAGCCTTATCAGAGGTTGCCCTTCACTGGGTGCTGGGCAGAGCTCTGGGGCCAGGTGTATCATTAGCTCAGGGTATTGCTCTTCAGCTCGGCATGGATGCTGCACATGCATGTTTTGTAATCCCAGAAGGGCCTCAACCACAAAGCAGTCCAGTGATGGGGATGGCCAACAGCCTGGCACCTGTTAGCAGAACTAAGGATCCAAACATATGTATCTAGATGAAGAGAAAGACTTTTGTCATAGGCGCGAGAGAATAAATACACAATGACCATCTTTTCTGTGCTCCAATATTGCACAAATTCAATTTGGTATTTTAAATAAAAACCCAGAGTCAGATATTGGGGGAAAGTTGTACTATCAGAGATATGGAGAGAACAAACCATAGCCACAGTCACTTCTCACCCAGCCAACTCCTCAGGCCCGTCTCCTCGGATCCTCTGACTCCAAACCTCTCCTCAGCATCTAGGGGAAAGGCAGGCAAAGCTGAACTCCACCCTTCTATCCCTCTGCCCAGTTATCTCACTTCCTAGTTTAATTTTCCTAGAGCTAGGATTAAAGGTGTGGGCCACCACTCCCTGACCTTCACAGGCTTGGCTCTGTGGGTGGCTTTGTCCTCTGATATTCCAGGCTTTTTATTAAATATACAATATATAACACTCCTGCCTGGCTGTGAATCTGGCAGAGGAAAGTGAGAAATCCCTTGACTCTGGGATCCTGGCGCCTGTAATATCTTGGATTGTAATGCCTTCTGGGAACAGCCTGTTCATGGAAGCTGGAACTTCTGCCCTGTGTCAGCCCACTTTCCTCCCATTGTACCTCCCCTCGTGGCTGAACCTCTGATTTTGGCTCCAGATTTTGGAGGTCCAGGCTGCTCTTGGGAGGGTTTCTGAGGTGGGTGGGTTCTTGGCTTTCTGGGCTTGTTTCTGCAGAAGTGTTGTGTGATCCTCTTCCTGGAGATGTGTGAACAAGCAAACAGCTACTTCAAAGAAAGAATAGACCAACGCAACAGCCAACACTAAGATACTGCCTGTCTAAGGATTTCTATTGCTGCCATGAAGCACCGTGACCAAAAAGCTGCTTGGGGAGGAAAGGGTTTATTTGGCTCACACTTCCGTATAGCTGTTCATCATTAAAGGAAATTGAGCCAAGAATTCAGCCAGGACAGGAACCTGGGATGCTGCTTACTGGCTTGCTCTTCATGGCTTGCTCAGCAGCTTATAGAACCCAGGACCATCAATCAGCCCAGGGTTAGCATCACAATCAATCACTAATTAAGAAAATGCTCTCCAGGCTTTCCCACAGCCTGAACCTATAGAGACATTTTCTTAACCGAGGTTCCCACTTCTCACATGACTTTAATTTGGGTCAAGTTGCTGTACAATTATTTAGCTCACCACGGGGCTGGAGAGTTGGCTCAGCGGTTAAGGGCACCGGCTTCTCTTTCAGAGGATCCAGGTTCAATTCCCAGTACCCACATAGAAGCTCACAACTGTCTGTGATCCAGCTCAAAGTGATTTGCCACCCTCATATAAACATCAATTTAGGCAAAACACCAATGCACATTTATTATAAGTAATTTGAAAAAAGCACTATGCAGCACACGAAGTCCAACGAGGTTGATTGCTGGAAACAGCACACTGAACAGCCTGCCGGCAGCCCAGCAAATTGAAGAGTCTGCCAGTCAGCTCAATTGGTCGAGCTTCCAGTCAACTTGACCGATCTTGAGTGTATGCCGGGGAGTCCAGCTCATGGATGCTGCTACGCTGACCCGACCCTGGCTTTATTCAGGAAGCTTGGCTTGAATTCCTGTCAGCAGTACTCATTGTTTACATATCCTTAGCAGGAGCCTTTGAGGTTGTTCGTCCCGGCCCCCCTCCCCCCGGTTTTTCGAGGCGGGGTTTGTTTCTCCTCTTAGATGCCCCCGTCTTAACCTGGAGTCTTTATAGAGTCGGCTGTCTGGATGCTTAGTTTGTTTTTTTATGAAGTAAATTCCGTGCTCCCGCCCTCCAGAGTTTCTTTTGCTGCCACAAAGGAGAGTTCTCTTTTGCACCTACTACCATGAGTGTTGGGACAACTCTTAAAACTCCTGGTCTCCTGTGAGCCTGTGGGGTGGGGAGGTCACAGTGATGCTCCCCGACTCCTTCCAGGAAAGACCAAGGGCACTTCCTCTAGGACTGCCCCTTTGATTTAAAACTTACTTTGCCCAAGTGGCAGAAAAGGGAGTTGCCAGGGTGTGCCCCACAAACCCTCGGCTTTAACCAGCCGAACCCAGAGGACGGTGCCCAGCCGTCTGCGATTGACCCGCCCCTCCTCCCGGGCAGGCCACGCCTTCCCAAGACTCCTCCCACGCCGCACGGCCGGGGGAGTCTCCGACCCAGTTCACCTGAACCCCGCAAGGGACATGGTGACCCTGGCGGGGGGTGCCACCCTGCAAGAGCGAGGGCTTCAAGCAGAACGGAGAGCAAGTCCGGCCGAGCGTCCAAGGGCCTCTGCGGTCAGAAACAAGGCGGAGGTGTGCCCGGTGAGGAGGGGACAGGGGCCGGTGAGCGCTCGGCGCGGCGGTGGCGGTGTCGCAGACGTCGGGTGCGAATCTGTCTCCGCGCCAAGCGAGGGAGCGGCCCCGGGAGGCGGCGGGGTGCGGAGGCGAGGGCGGGCCGTGGCCGGCAGGCGGCGCTAGCGAGCAGCGCAATGCGAGATGAGCTCAGCTTCCGCGCGGTATCCAGCCGGGCGCGCGCTGCGCAGCCCCGGAGACGGGAGCGCCCTCCCACGCAGGCTAGTCCGAGCCCAACGGCTGCAGGTTTGGGTTTTGTAGGCTGAAAAGGAGAGAAGGGCTCGAAACCCTGCTGGTATTAGGATCCGCGGCTTGGACAACGCTGGCAAATGAACTGAACCCAAATTCTCCATGCTGGGTAATTTAGGCGAGCCTGACATTTACCTCTCCACAACCCAGTTCATTATATGCTCCCCTAAATTTACCCCGATACTGACTGATAACCCAGATCCTGCCGCGACCGTAGGTGTAGGTGAATTCCTGCTTTATTCCTCATATGTAATCGTAGAATCCTGGGTTTCCTGAAGCTGAGCGGCAGGTGCCTATTTGATGCTCAGGTCTCCACCAGAAGCCAAGTTGGGTGGGCTCTCAACCAACCACTGAAGGCGACGAAATCCAGTTACACCAGTCCCAAGCCCTGGCCTGCTCCACCCAGTGCTTACAGAACTAGAATCCAGAGCTCTGCGATTCTCACTTGCAGCCTAAGAATCGCCTCTTCGCTCTTTGCTTTTTCTCAGGTGCTGCCATTAGTTTCAGGCCAGTGAAAAGTTGCTGGGGCTAGATCGTCATGGGAGAGGCCAGTAGAGATGAGTATAAAATCCAGTCCTTTGATGCAGAGACACAGCAGCTGCTGAAGACAGCCCTCAAAGGTGAGCCCACCCGCCCTTCTGTTTGGGCTAGAGCTGCAGAGGGGCTGAGTCTTAGAGCAAAGCAGTGCCTAGCCTTCCCGTGGCTCCCCGAGAGTAAGTAACAAGCTAACTCTTGAACTGGAAAACAAGCTACATGTAGGCCATTATTTTTGAGAATGAATCACAGAGTCCTCTCTAAGATCTTAAATCTTTTAAGTGCCCATGAAAGAGAACATGGTCTTCCCTTTTTAAAGCCTTTGCATTCGGTACAGTCAGTTTCCTTGGATGTTCAGAGCTGCCTGGCTGGGCACAGAGGTTAGAGAATCAGCTTGCTGGAAGAGATATGAATTGCCTGGCCCCATGCCCATTGTAACACTCAGGTCAGAAGTTTGACTTAACAATTAGCAATCATGTGCCAAGATAAACCCAATGCAGAAGTCGCTGTACAGAGCTCATGTCTAGGGCCTCTGTGTTTTGAGAACTTGGATGGAGCCATGTCATGGCGAATCTGTAATCCAAGCAGATTACAGAGGCAGGAGGATTAGCACAAATTTAAGGCCACCCTGCTCTACATAGAGTGGGGGGGTGGGGGTGGCCCAGCAGTTTAGAACCTTGGTTGCAAACCAGGCATGGTGCACTCCTTTGATCCCAGCACCTGAGAGGCAGAGGCAGGAGGATCTCTGTGAATGCCAGGCTGGTGTGGCATAGTGAATTCTGGGATAGCCAAAGCCATAGCCAGTTACACACCAAAACAAATAAACAAAATCCCCAAAACATAAAGAGTTCTTGCCAAGGACCCAGAGTGGCTCACGATCTTTGGTAACTGAGTTCCTGGGATCCGACGCCTTCTAACCTCTTTTGGTACCAGGCTAACACATGCTGTGTGCATACATGCATGTAGATGAAATATTCATACATATAAAATGAGTGAAGCTAAAAATAAATTGCATGGTGAGCTACAGGTCAGCTAGCACTATTAAATAGCAAAATTAGGCTATCTCAAAAGACCAAAAAGAAGTTATAGAAGTCTTGACATTCAGTATACATTCTTCAACCTACTGCCAAGAAAAACATGTATCCTTAGAAACTATATTTGCATTTTTGTTGCCTCCAGCCTCATAATCATTTATTATTTATTATTAATTTATTTGGCACAGGAACTCTTAGTATAACCGAGTGGTCTACAACTTGCTATGTAGACTAGGCTGGCCTCAGACTCAGGTCGGCATGCCTCTGCCTCCTCAGGACTGGAATTAAAGATGGGTGTCACACCTAGCAGTATACAATTTAAATTTTTTAAAATTTAGTTTATTTATATGTGCACCTATTTGCCTGGGTGTGTGTGTGCTTTTGCAGGGCCTGTGGGAGGTTAAAGGGGTGTGTGTGTGTGTGTGTGTGTCAGATCCTCTGGAACTGGAGTTACAGGCAGCTGTGAACAGCCCAGTGTGAGAGCTAGGAATGCAACCTGGATCCTTTGCAAAAGCAAGTTCTCTTAACTACTGAGACATGGCTTCAATTCCCCTATTTCCTGATTGGGCAACCTTCTTAGAGACTACCTTTTTATTGGTTTGGTTGCTTTGTATCCAACCTTGGTTTCACACATAGTAGGTAAGTGGTGAGAGGCAAGAAAAACCTAGCCAGCAGGGTAGTGACTGCCCTTCCATTTCGCTGGGTTTCCTGCCGCCTTCTCTCCCCCGCTTTCCAACCCAGAGGCATTCAGTCTGAGGATTTGTGGAGACAGGATCTACCCCTTTGGGCCTGAAGATTCAGTCGTGGTGAGAAGTTTCTCTCTAGTGGCTTGTTCCTATGATCTTTCAGCCTCACCCCGGTACCTGGCTCCAGGTTTTTATTAGGATTCATGCAGCAAGTAGACATAGTGTGCCTCCCTAAATTACCTCCTTTACACCTCCAACTTTGATTTTTTATTTTTCCTAGATGGGATCTCACTATGTAGCTGGCTGGCCTGGAACTAGCTGTGTAGACCAGGCTGGCCTGTCTTTGCCTTTAAGGTTAGGGTTGTAGGTGTGCAGCACTCAACCCAGCTTTTTTTTTTTTTTTTTTTTTTGAGACAGGGTCTTATGTAGTTTGGGCTGTCCTAGAACACTGCATGTAGCCAAGGGTAACCTCTTGATTCTTGTTTCTACATTCTGGGTGCCGTCTGGCTGGTTTTCCCTCTATGTGATCAGGTGCTCTATTACAAACATCTCAGGTCCTTGGGTTTTAGGGCACATGACTTTAATCCAGTACTCAGGAAGCAGAGGCAGGCAAATCTCTGGGTCTGAGGCCTGATCTACATAGGGTGTTCCAGGCCTGCCAAGGCTACATGGTGAGACCCTCTCTCAAAGAAAAACAAAACCCACCTTCAGTGTTTAGCAGATGGAGGCAGATGTGATTATTACACAGGCAGCTCTAGAATTCCCCTCCTGTCTCTACCCCAGATCCAGGTGCTGTGGACTTGGATAAAGTGGCCAATGTGATTGTGGACCATTCTCTGCAGGACTGCGTGTTCAGCAAGGAAGCAGGACGAATGTGCTACGCTATCATCCAGGTTGGGGGTGCTGGCCGAGAGGGAGCTGCCCTGAGATAGCCCCTCAGGATCAGGCACAAGCTGGCCAGCAGAAGACACAGGAGTTATAGACAGAGGCTAGGGCGGGTGGAGTGGCCAGTGCCCTGCTTACCACCCTCTCGTGGCTCACAGGCAGAGAGTAAGCAAGCAGGCCAGAATGTCTTCCGTCGTGGGCTCCTTGACCGGCTACAGCAGGAGTATCAGGCCCGGGAGCAGCTGCGAGCTCGCTCCCTGCAGAGCTGGGTCTGCTATGTCACCTTTATCTGCAACATCTTTGACTACCTGAGGGTGAGGCAAGGGCAGTCATCCTATGCAGCAGAGATGGCCCGTGTCCCAAGGCCAAGGCTGGCTATCTCCCCATGGTCACTAATGCTGCTCTCCCCACAGGTGAACAATATGCCCATGATGGCCCTGGTCAACCCTGTCTATGACTGCCTCTTCCAGCTGGCCCAGCCTGAGAGTCTGAGCAGGGAAGAGGAGGTGAGTGGCCATTTGACAAAAGGCTGTGGAGGGCATGCTGGCTTGGTTTTCCTGTCCCATCCGGAGAGGCTGCTGCTCCTCAGCAAGTGCCTAGTAGGGGCATCTAAGATCTGTAGCAATTACAAGACAAACCACAGTGTCTGGAATTTATCCAGAATGCAGAGCAGCCAAGGCTCCAGGCTCCCTAGGGGGCCTACCTGTGCTACAAGTGGTGAGAGCAGCTGTGTGCCCAGATGGCCCAGAAACCAACTGGCAAGAGTAGGGTTAAGCACAGTTTGGAGGCAGGCCAGTCTGGTGAGCTGTTCTGGGCAGGTCTCTGTGGTAAGATGTGGGCAATAGCCCGTTGCCAGAATGAAGCAAGGAGCCACCATAAAGGGCAAAGCACGGTTCTCAGCAGGTGCTGGTGCTCCCTCTGGCTGACTGGACCTTCCCACTGCCCCTGCAGGTGGACTGTCTGGTGCTACAGCTGCATCGGGTTGGGGAGCAGCTGGAGAAGATGAATGGGCAGCGCATGGATGAGCTCTTTGTCCTAATCCGGGATGGCTTCCTGCTCCCAATAGGCCTCAGCTCCCTGGCCAGGCTGCTGCTGCTGGAGATCATTGAGTTCCGGGCAGCTGGCTGGAAAACTACCCTTGCTGCCCATAAGTATTACTACAGTGAGGTTTCTGACTGAGCTAGGCTCCACCTGTGTCTATGGCTGCACACACCTTCCTGTGACAACCCTTTCAAGCTATCACCAGAATCCTTGCCTCTCTTAGGCCGATCCCGCTCTGGAATTGTGGAGAAGTCCTGGTTAGAGACTGCCCTGTCTTCCTCCAGGTCCTTTTAGCTTCTTTTCCCCACTTCTACCTGGGCCAGGCAAGGAAAGGCAACTAACTCCTAACAACCACTAAACTGCAATACTACCTTGGTGCCTCAGTTTTCCCATCTTTAAAATGGGTATCATAGCCATTGGTAGGATGCTTTGGGATGTTAAGGGCAGAATTTAGAGTACAAATTACAAGAGAATGTTTAATCCTCTTTGTACAGAGACCACTGTGGAGATAAGCTTGTGCCCTCCAGTCAGTTTTCATGAGTGACAGTCCCTCACCAGGTTGGGGTGAGTTTTCTAATAAATCTTTTCTGAAACAAAATGCTTCATTTCATAATAGCCAAAGGTGTGCCCTATACTGATTGGAGGAAATCTCTAAGGACATATTCTGCCTTAATGAGGGCGTGGGGTGGGGGCACTAGTTTGGATTACTGGGCAACACACGCTCCATCTGAGACAGAGTTCTAATGTGTGAAGGGCAGCTTCACTCAAACTGTACTCACCCAACTTTTTTTTTTTTAGAGACACAATTTTTCTTTAATAGCCTTGGATGTCCTGGAACTCACTTTGTAGACCAGGCTGGCCTCAAACTCACATAGATCCACCTGCTTCTGCTTCCTGGGTGCTAGGACTAAAGGGGTGGCTACCATCCAACTTCTAGCCTTCAGCCATCTTGGGCGAATCAAGAAAGGACTTCATGGGACCTAAGACTGCATTACAAAAGGCCCTCTCCACCCTTAAATCCCTTCCAGAACTTTCCAACAGAACAGTAGCTCAAGTGATTTCTTTTAAAAATTATTTTATTCTTATTATTAGTAGTATATGTATAGGCATTTTCCCTGCATCTATGTCCAAGTATTATGTGCATGCCTGGTGCCCACAGCTGTCAGAAGATGTCAAATTCTCTGGGACCAGAATTTCAGAAGGCTAATGAGCCACTACTTGGGTGCTGGGAATTGAACTGAGTCCTTGGAAAGGGCAGCCAGGGCTCTTAGCCACGGAGCCATCTCTCCAGGCCCTCCTGGATTTTCCCCCTCGGTCCCTGCTACCACCAGCGGTAGTGGGCCAGGGCACGGTTGGCCTCTGCCATCTTATGCATGTTCTGCTTCCTCTTGATGACGGGTCCCCTGTTATGAAAAGCCTCCAGCAGCTCATTTGACAGCTTCTCAGGCATCAGTGTCCGCCGTGGCTTATTCTCTCGGCACTCTGTGATCATCCACTTCATGGCCAGGAAGCGGCGGCGCCGGTCACTTAGAGGTACAGGGACCTGGATGAGGAAACAAGCTAATGCTGAGTGGGGCCTGACAGGGTGAGGGCCTCCACTCCTAGAAGTTACCAGAAACTGTCAGAGTAGTCCCAAGATGGGCCCTGATGACAAAAACCTGCCTCAGACTTTCCTTCATCACGGGTGACTTCAGTGAATAGGAAACACTGACGTGGTGCGTTCATTGAGCACTTTTTCTTCCTAAGGAAAGAGCTTTGCCAAGTCGACACCAACACCAACTGGGAAAGTCCTGCTACCCGAGGCAAGCTGGCTGCTTCAGACCAAAGGTGCCATGCCATACACAAAGACAGACAGTGGGAAAAATCCCCTGGTCTTAGGAGTTCCCACTAGAGGAGAGAATGGCCTGACGTGACCAAAGAATCAAATGCTTTGATAGGGGTGGCTAGCTGTCCTAGACACTGGCACATGTAAACACAGCCGTTTATCATGAGTTCAGAGCTTAGGTACACAGAATCCAGCTGAAGGAAGTGGGCTTCCCAAAGACGCTACTACTTTGTTCTCTGCCTTTCCACTTTCTGCCTGTGGTTTCTACACTCTGGGCCTCAGAGGAGTAAATCCCGACAGGCCCAACTCTGGACCCTCACTTCCCCATCAGTTTCCCATGGGGGCTGCCCTGCTTTATTGCCCACTCACCTGGTAGAAATGGCCCCCTTTGAGGATAGGCACCAACCCAATCACAGGCTCACAGTTTTTCAGGGCCTGGTGGAAGATCTTATAGGGGTTACGTTCAATGGTGGCCTGTTCCTCTGCAGAGGCAGCTCGGTATTTCTCAAACTGCTTCCTTTTTACAGCTTCCAGAGTCTGCAAAGACAGCAAAAGGCTGATCAGGCCTCTAGGAGTTCAGTCAGTTAGCTGGGAATGCCGCTACATTTGGGAAATGGAGGCAGGATCAAGAGGTGAAGGTCATCCTCAGGGCACAACCACTCCCAGCTCTCATTTTAACAGGTCTAGAAACCCTGTTCTCTAGTTTTGAAGCTAAAATAGCAGACACAGTACAAAGCCAGGGGGAGAGAAAAGCAAAGAAAAAGAGAAACTAATTTACCTGGGTCATGAGGGATCTGGCCAGCACTTTATTGCCCCCTTTCATTATCATGTTGGTGAATTTGCTACAAGGAGAAAAAACATGTTTAACTTTCCAAGGTTTCAACAGAAACCTCTGAGCTAGCTCTACCAGGCCACGGAAGAAGAAGAGCGTCCGGGCTTCACCTGATGACAGGGTCTGCAAACACTGAACTAGTTTCAGTGGCTGTGGCGGCTTTGATGAGCTGGGTCTTCTTGAGCTCCTGGTCATATTTCTCCTCTTCGGTGAGTTCCGCCACAGGTTTGCGGTAATATTCCTTGTCAATCAAGGGCTCCCTGAATTCGGGGGCATAGCGGCTCCACCTCACCTGCGTTATCCTGGAAGTGGGAAGAGGAGAAAGCAGACGAGAACCCCACAAATGAACTGGTGACTCCACAAACAAACAAGCTTGACTTAACAATAAACCCGTTGGCCACCACGCTGACGAGGGACAGTAACGCTGGGACCGCAAGCTAAACCCCAGCAGCAGTTTGACTCCTGTCCCAAGAGGTAGGAGACCCCTCCCCGGGGAAACCGACCATTTACACTTTCTCCCTTGCAAACACTACTGAGGATCAGCGCTCCCCACAACCCGCCTAGGCAATTCCGGTTCTGAGATCTCTAGCAGAGCCGCACTTTCGACTCGGGGGAGAACCGGTCTAGATCAACCCGTCAGGCAAGGGGCAAGCCGCTAAACCCTCCACTTGGCCCGTTTGGAAGCTCGATTTAATCAGCCCGGTCCCCGGATCAGAGCGCTCTCTCGCTCCAGGACTCAGTGCGGCTTGTCTTTGGCCCCTTTCCTTTCTCCAGGTCCTCCCGCTAAAGGCGTCGAGCGACGGTGCCAGCTACCCGTTGCCTCCTCACCCTGGAAGGTTCCAGCCAGCCAGCCTCACTCCCAGGGCCAGTCCCGACCACCGTCGGGCTGCCTGCAGCGCGGGGGCAGCCATCTTGGCCCGCTGCAAGGACCCCAGCGGGGCTGCTCACAGCGCGCCTGAGTGAGTGACGGGATACGGATGAGAAATTGCACAGTTTACTCCAGAGTGGGGTTTACGTCAGAGTTTCCCCTCGAGGAAGAAGCAAGAAAATACTCTCGTCCCGCCCGGTATCCGACCCAGTCAGGCGCGCCTATCGGCGGCAGCTCGCAACTCTCTCAGGACCCCATGCAGGCCCCGCCCTGGGCCAGCTCGCGCAGAATCTCGCGAGGCTCGAAGCCGCAGGGCCGGACCGGGCGGCTGCAGTATGGCGGAGGCGGAAGGGGAGAGCCTGGAGTCCTGGCTGAGTGAGTATCCGGGGCCGCTCGGCCTGACCTCCAACCGCGGGCTGTCGTCCTCCCTCACCCCGATCTCCCCTCCGCGGCGGCGGCGGCGCGTGGCAGTCCGCACCCGGGCTCGCCTTGTCGCGAGCATCCCTCGCTCACACCCCTTGTCGAGCAAGGGCCCTTCCCTGCGGAGCGTCCTCCAGCTCCCGCGCGCGACACCTGCAGCTCGAGGTCTAAGCAGGCCCGGGAAGATCGACAGCCGGGTTCTTGGGGCTGACAGACCCGGGCGCGTTGGGGAGGTTAAGGGACCTTGTGCTCCCAAAGCCCCAAGAGTGTAAAATCTCCGGATTTGGGCCGTTTCCTCCGGGAGTGATGAGTGGTGCCACCCGTGCACACCTAGCTGAGAGCTTCAGGATTGTGACCGTGGACTCTATACCCGCGTACTTCAGGCAGGATGCATGGATAAGAATAATTTTTCCAAAGAGCGACTACAGGAAACAGAGTACTACATGGCTTGCTAAATATGCATTGAAGGGACACACACACTTAACGAGATAACCCTGTCGAGCAGTATGTAGCTGTCATTACTAATTTATATTGCTATGAAGGAATGAGGTTTAACATTAGCAGGCAGTTAACGTGTTTAGTAAGGGTTAACAAGGCTGGTTAATTATAAGTTAACTAAGGGCTAGCCCCCGGGGAGCCTCTTAAATGGAGACAAAAATTAGGATACCTACATATAGCCTTGTGCCAACGTCTTTTACTGAGTACAGTCTCCAGCCTTTTAGATGTGAAGACTGTTGCCTCCTAGTTGCCTGGTCGTCCTTAAGAAATACCTTTCAGGAGACTGAAATTAGGCTTTAAGGGGCACACATCCCAAAAGAGAAGAAAAGTAAGATTACATTTGCAAAGTCTGATGTTGCAGGCAGACCACAGAACAGTTCTCCCTATATGGAATAGTTCTCTTAAGGAGTGTACAGTGCTGGATTGCAGGCATTGGTTAAAATCACTTACTGGGGAGTCCAATGTACCGACAGCCCTGTAGTCAGTCCCAGCTGCTGTGGGTGATGAGGCAGTTCCTGGCCGATAGATGAGTTCTACATTAAATAAGGCAAATAGTAACACTTTGTCTCCCAAACTGAAACACTGGGGTTAGAGTTCACTGTAGACCACCTGGGTCCCAGAACCCTCTGTATAGACCAGGCTGGCCTCAAACTCACAGAGATTGCCTGCCTCTGTCTCCCTAGTGCTAGGATTAAAAGTGTCACTATACCTGGCTTCGAATCCATTCTTGGAAGATGAAAATAAATAGAATTGTTGACCAGATATCCCCACTAGCAAAACGAGCTCTGTTGCCATAATTCAGACATGACATTTTGGCTGCACTCACACCATTTTCCTAAAACCACACAGCTGGGTGGTAACCAGAGTGGAATTGGTTCACTGTGCAGATGGGGGAAATTGGAATAATTTAAGTGGCTGAAGCTGAGCCCAGTAGAGTTGATTTATTTGTTTTATTTTTATGAGGCAGCGTTTTAGGAAGCTCAGGCCAGCTTTTATGAAACTGAGACTGGCCTTAAGCTGTGCTCTTCCTGGTCTGTCTCTCAACTGCTGAGATTTCAGATGTGCGCCTTCCACAGTTCTCATGACTGAAAGGTGTGACTGAACCAATCCAGTGAACCAGTCAATGCCATCTTAGTAGAAAGCCCTTGTCACCCATGGTTTGCTGAGTTACTGCAGCAGCCTTTCTTTGGTCCACCCTGCATACTGCTCCCATCCTTCCGCTCTGTGTCTGGTCACTCCTGTCTTTTCTCAGTGGCCTTCTGATGCTTTCCTACCAGTTCCCACCAGTATACATTGTTCTCATTGACCCTGAAGCCCTGTTCCCCTTTGCACACTTAAATGTTTCAAACCCATTTCAGATTCTTCTTCCTTACCAACCGTCTCTTGATGGTTTCAATCCTCTCTCATGTCCTGCGTGGCACATCCAGCCAGTGTTTAGCAAGCCACTGCCATGTGGAGTATTATGAGAAGTTTATTTTTGCTAGGCATAGTGGCACACACCTTTAATCCTAGCACCTGGGAGGCAGAGGCAGGTCTCTGAATTTGATACCAGGATAGCCAGCGCTACACAGTGAGACCCTGTCTTGGAGTGGGGAAAAAATTAAAAATATGGAACATTTTGTGAATTTGCATGTCATCCTTGTGTAGGGGCCATGCTAATCTTCTCTTTAGCATTCAAATTTTAGTATGTATGCTGCCAAAGTGAGCACAAGAGTTGGGGAGGCAATGGGTTTCATGCCAGCATTACAGAAACAAAAATAAAACAAAAAGGCCCGGGCAATTCGAGTAGACTTCTCTCTCAGTTTGGTGAGTATGATATCAGAACAGGTAGAAATTGAAGTGGCAAAGACTCTGAAGTGGGAGCTGTTAAGTACTAAGATGCAGGTTTCTTTAGGAAGTCAGGGGAGGGGAAGTGGAGAATTGACCTCAGACTGAAAATGAAAAGACAGCATCACTCTAGGCTTTAAAGAATGCTGGGTGGTGATGCATAGAGCACAGAGCAGCAGGTGTTTGGGAGTATAGGGGGAGTTGGAGCCAAGTTCCCTGCCTGGGCTACTTAAGTATTGACAGTTAGTAGGCTCCTAACAGACACCTGATGAAACTCCTCTTGGGGTTGATGGTGGAGTTTACTTAGAGTGGGCGTGAGAACAAGCTAGGTGTGGTGATGCACATCTGTTCACTCAGCACTTGGAGGCTGAGGCAGGAGGCTCTCCCCTAATGAGGCCATCTGGATACACAGAGAAACAGTAACCATTAATGGTTACAGAGTGAGACAATTTAAAACAAAACAAACAAAAAACAGCATTGACAAGATGGTTCCGTGAATAAAGATGCTTCTACAAGCCTGGCTACACTTGGGTTCAACCACTGGAACCATGTAAATGTAAAGTTGTCCTCTGACATCCCCGGGTGTGCTGTGGCACTCATGTGCACCAACTCAGACGTCCTGTGTGATGCAGAATGTGAGAGAAGGGGGAGTCAGTGAGAAGAGAAGCTGGGGTAGGGAGGAGAAAGGGATTGTACAGAGACATGGCTCAGCAGGTACGAGCCCTAGACCTGAGTTTGATCCCAGGACCACATGGTGGAGAGAGAACCAGCTCTCACAAGTTGTCATCTAACCTTCACACTGGTGACATGCGACACATCTCCCCTCCTACCCCTTTCCACATACACAATAAATAAATATATATGCCCAAGATTCCCGGGAATGGGAGAGGAAAGAGAAGGATCAGCAGTGGGGTTTTGAATAGTGGCACTGTATATATATTGAAATAGGGAAGTCAGTAAGAAGTGATGGGCTCTCAGACCCGTGGCCAAAGTAACATATTTATACACTTGCTCATGTGCCAATTTCTTGCTCATGCTCACACAACAACTTCCTCAAGGCCTGCCTGTGTTTTGAGATCACCTGTAGTTCCTCCAATGTCTTATTGGGATGTATTAAAGCTTGAAGCATCTCCGACAACTGTGACGGTATAGCGGTTTGTTTTCCATGGGTGTCTGAGAGACAAAGCACCTGTCCCCGATTCTCCTTTGGTGCTATCCATAATCCTTTCCTTTGCTGTACTCTTGGGTCTTCTTATTTCTAGTCATTGCTGTGTGCAGCTTGGCTTCCCTGGAGAGGCCAAGCCATGTGGCCTTTGCATAGCTGAGGCTGCTCATTTTCATCCCTGTCATCTGATGACCTGTAGGAGTTGAGGTTACTGGTGCTTGAGCAAAAGAGAGTAGGGAATCTGGAGGGATGGAAGCAGGCAAACTTCGTCCCAGGAGGACCCAGATGGGTGGTTCAAGGCCAGGTTCGCAGGGGAGAACTCTGTTTCCTCTGCCAGAGGAGGGAAAATGTAGAGTAGGTGGATGGGTGGGCACTGGGAGAGCTGGGTCACCTAGTGCCACCCTCGGTGGTTTTTTCTAGTTGTTATGGGCAACAAGTGTGCTTTCTGAGCTGCAGACACTGGGAAGCAGCACTATGTCTGCTGGGGCATTTTGCACCATGTGCAGACCCTGTTGCTGCACTCAGTGAAAAGGAGGTGCAGTGTTCTGGGAGGCAGCAGTGCTGTAAGAAGCCGAATGACAGGCTTGGAAAGAGCCTTCTTTGCAGTCAGCCTGTTGTTTTGTGGGAAGGGTTATGTTACTCTGTTTGGAAGGTAGTTTTCCCGTTGTTCACAGTGCAGGTTTTGTGTTTCTCACAGAAACATTGGCCACATGGATCTGGCTTCTTGATGACTTATTTTGAGTCCTGTAGCTTCTGGGTTCCATGTGAAAACTTGAAGCATCCCAGATAGGGATTAGCATAGCAAAGCCACACTGACACTCGAGAAGAGTTGCACCTGAGCCAGGAAACCTTGGAGATGACTAATATTGTCTGGTTATTGATGTAGGATCACCAACCATTTCTTATCAAATGGACACTGCTGAATAAAAGAATCCCTCTTTGTGCTTGCCATTTGGACGGTCTTGCCAGTTACTTTTCAAGATAGAGAACCTTGTAATGTCTGTAATCCTAGCACCTGGAAGCAGAGGCAGGAGCATTAGGAATCAAGATCATCCTTGACTACATAGTGAGTTGGAACCTAGCCTGGGCTACATGAGACCCAGTCCCAAAACAAAAGGCCTTAGTCGTGTATTTTCCCCTTTAAATATAAGCTTATAAACTTGTGTGTGTTACTGGGATTGAAGCTAGGACCTCACATGTGCCAGGCAGGCTCTCTCCCACCTAGCTGCTCTTAACTCTACTTCTTACTTTGAGATGAGTGTATTTGGAATTCTCCTCCTTCGCCTTCCTAAGTCTAGCCTTGAGATTGCAGACTATTTTAGTGACTTTTCTGTTGCTGTCTACAGCACCATAATTAAGGCAGCTGGTAGAAAATGTTTGACTTGAGGTGTCCAGTTTCAGAGGCTGAGTCTGTCAGGGTGGGAGCATTGCAACAGGTAGGAGTGCCGGCCACTGGAGCCCTGGCTGTGAGTTTACATCTGGAGATACATCGATGAGGCAGACAGAGCTAAGGAATGGTGTAGGCTTTCCAAACTTCAAAGCCCACCACAGTGACAACACCTTCTCCAATAAAGCTGCTAAATAGAGCTGAGAAAAGTACCCTGTTTCTTAAGAAGGAAAATATGTTTCTTCTAAGCATTCTCAGGATTGTGTTCACATTGCTAATAAGAGTTGAGAAAAGTCTCTGTTTTCATAGGAGAGACAGTACAGGCCTATGCCATGAGGCTCCACTTTCTAGCCACTAGGGTCTTCCTGCCAAAGCCAAACCAGAAGTGCTATCAGGCAGATTCAGCTCCAGTCTAAGACCTCTGCTCAGATGCCTCTGTTCTTGGTAGAAGAATGGGTTCTTAGGATGCAGTCCTCCACCTTACTGGTGATTTGTGGGTGGGGAATACAGAATCTCTTTGTAATCTAAGCTGTCAGGAATTCCTGCCTCTGTCATATGAGAATTGAGAGTGTAGACATCCATTGCCATGCTCAGCCTACCTGGTGCTTTTTGTTTGCTTGTTTATTGATATTGGTCATTGAACCAAGAGCCTTGTATGTGTTAGGCAAGTCCTCTACTACTGAGCCATATCCCCAGCCACCTTTTTCTGTTTTTCCAACCCTCCCCCCCAAAGAATAGATTTCTCTGTATGCAGTTCTGAGGCTATAGGTGTTGTGGAACTCACTCTGTAGACCAGGCTGACTTCTAACGCACAGAGATCCACTGGTCTCTGCCTTCTGAATACTGGGGTTAAAGGTGTGTCACCACTGCCTGCAGCTTTCTCACTTCCAAAAATAGGCAGAAGCAGGATTTGTATTTGTCGTCTGGCTGAATTACGGAGTTATCCTTACGAAAAAAATTTGGAAGTAAGCCTTGTGTTGTGAGTGGTTCTTCTAACAGTTTTCCTCTATGTCATGTCCTAAGATAAAGCTACCAATCCTTCTAACCGCCAGGAAGACTGGGAATATATTATTGGATTCTGTGATCAGATCAACAAAGAACTTGAAGGGTGAGTCCCAGTGAGAAAAAGTACCAAATCTCACCAAGGAAGACTGGTCAAATGTCCCTCCATCTGCAGACTGACTGTAGTGTGTTTGTCTACCAGGCCCCAGATTGCTGTCCGACTCCTGGCTCACAAGATCCAGTCTCCACAGGAATGGGAGGCGGTGCAGGCCCTTACGGTAGGTCTCTGCTGTCAGGGCTGAAAGCAATGGATGTTCAGTTGCTCAGGTACTTTTTCATACACCCATTAGGCCATCAGTGGTAATCGGGCTCATGTCCAAAGTCCAGTAGAAAGTCCCTGATGCAGGTTGGGCATATGTAGAACATGTCAGTCATCTGGTCTACAAGGACTCATGCTCTAGGCCTAGTATGGAGGCTGCACAGGTGACTGAGGGATCCCAGAGGCCCTTCAGTTCAGTTCAGGGCTCAGAGAGGACTTAGGTAGTCTTGACATGGCTCAGGCAGATCTGTGAGGAAGACCAGCCTGGTCTACAAAACAAATTCCAGACCACCCAGCACTAGAGAAACCCTGTCTCAAAAACAACAGAAAAGAGTCAAGCAGACAAAGAAAACCTGGGAGCTGGTTTGTGACGTAGCTGGAGACACTGCCTGTACTAGTGAAGATAATGTGCTACAGAGCAAGGGCAGAGTTCAGTGTTTGTTACAGAGACATTCAAGTGTTTCCTAGTTCCCCAGACAACAGCTAGCTTTACAGGACTCTGGGGTCCTTTCTGACCCTTCATTTGGTCCTGGAGACATAGAAAGCAGTGGTGTGTAGAAGCCCAGGCTCACTGCTCTTTCTCTGTGGAGCCAAGACCTTTACTACAGTGATTTTCAAGGATAATTAAACTCTTTGGTTAATTTTTATTTGTTTATTTTTATTTATTTATTTATTTGAGATATCTCAATCCTTCTGTCTCCATCTCTAAAGTGATAATACCACAGGCTTGTGCCACCATACCTGGTTTGCAGGGAGGCAATTTTTGTCTTCAGAGATCATTTGATAGTGTCTGAAGATACTTTTAGTGTTAGGGTAATGTGATATACTGCTGTTAACTATAGACTGGTGACCAGGGGTGCAGCTGAATATCCTGAAATGCATAGGACAGCTCCAGAGCAAAGAGTGGCTAGTCCAACATGTAAGACAGGCTGCAGGTGAGAAACCTAGTTTTAAAGAAACAAACCACTGGGAGCTGTGAAGGATGGCTCAGTGGTTAAGAGCAATGGTCAATCTTGCAGAGGATCTGGGCTCAATTCCCAACACCCACATGGAAACTTATAACCATCCTGTGCTCTCTGCTGGCCTCCTCTAGTACTGTTCACATGTGGTGCACAGACATACAGGCAGACAAAAACCTATACACATAAAATAAAATTCTTCCCTCTGTGTGTTCATTTTAAAAAGAAAGAAACTACTGGGCATGTTATCATGCCTTTAACCCCAGCGTATGTTATTGAACACTTAATCCTAGCACTCAGTAGACAGAGGCAGGCAGATCTAGAGTTGTAGACCAGCCTGCCTCAAAACAGAAAACAGATGAAAACCAAGGGTCTAAGGGTGATAACTCGATATAGTGCTAAGGACCGAGTTCAGTCCCTAGAACCCACATAAAAAGCCAGATGTGATTCTGGATAGCAAAGACACGCAGACATTGCCCCCCAGCCTAGACTACTTTGCAGTCCTGTGCCAGTGAGAGTCTCTGTCTCAAAACAAGGTGACCTCTTCCAAGGAAGGATGCCTGGGGTTAACCTGGCATACACACACATGCATTCATACCTGAACACTGCCACGTGCAAGCTGCATGAATGAAGGGGCCCAGAGCAGAATAGGAGCATGCAAACGAAAGGAGGCAAGGGAAGTGTCCGTCATCTAAATGAAAGACGGTAGATTTAAATGTCTCCTAACCCCATAGAAGGTCAGTTTGTGGAAAGGACTCTGAACCCTGAGTCAGGGGCTTTCTCCTTGGAACTTGGTTTTCCTTCTAAGGTTCCACATCAGTATCTTTGTGGAAGGCCCCTTCCAGGTCTGGCAGCAAACTGTCTTGGTGTCTTGGTCTCAGCTTTTCCTCTTCTAGCCTTTGTGTGGCATGCCATTAGAAGGAAAGATTTGTGTTAAAAGTACTGTGGCTTAGTCTCCATTCCCAAGGGAGAGAGTACCATTTCTCATAGTGAATCACTTCACCCGGGACAGGTTCCTTATTACTGCATGGGATAGGACCAAGCTCCTCCCCTTCCCCCTGGCTGTATTAAGGATTCTGTGTTGGGCTTTGTTCAAGCCCATGGGAGGCCTGCCCATTTCTGAATGGAGATGGAAGTGGAGTGGAAGGAGCAGGGGTGGGGATAGATAGGAAGTGGGATGAAAAAATAAAATTTAAAAACTACTGCATGTATGCTAGGGTCTCGGGTGCCATAGTTCCATCACAGACCACCTCTGTGTGGCTGCAGGTGCTGGAGGCGTGCATGAAGAACTGCGGGAGGAGGTTTCATAATGAGGTGGGGAAGTTCCGCTTCCTGAATGAACTAATCAAAGTCGTCTCTCCAAAGGTTAGTTTGTAGCAATTTTCTCTGTTCTGAGATTCTTTTAAGTTCCTCCCCACCTCCCATTTTACTGGCTTTTCTGGCAATTGTTAACATCTCCACAGAGATGATGCTCTGTGTCCTGTACTGGCAAACCTGGTTTCTAGAAGTACCAGTGACTAATCAGTGTGAGGTCTGAGCATCCTCCTGATGGACTCCCAGCATAAATGTAGCTGTATGTGTGTCCAGAGAGAGTGTAGACAGCTATTACTCTGTGCTCCTAGGCTACATCAGGTACACGGTTTTGCTTATTTGCTCCACTGGCTAAGGTCTTGGATAGCTCTAGACAGGGAACCATTTTTCATGTTGGTGGTGTTCTCCAAAAGTCCTTCAAGAAAATATGGTTATGGAGGCTGGAGAGATGACTCAGAGGTTAAGAGCACTAGTTGTTAGGTATTCAGTTCTCAGCAATCCCATGGAAGCTCACAACCATTTGTAATGAGATCTGATGCCCTATTCTGGTCTGTAGTCATACATGCAGATAGAGCATTTGTATGCATAAAATAAATAGATCTTTAAAAGAAAATGTGGTTATCAGGTGCAGACATGGTTCAGTGGTTAAGAGCACTTGCTATATATAATCCCAGAGGACCCACATTGGATGGCTCATGAATGCCTATAATTCTAGCTTCAAGGGCATTTGATACCAACTTCTGGCCTTTACAGGCACCAACATTCACATTGTAAACACTGACATACATAAAAATAAAAATAAATCTTTACTATGCACCCCCTCTTTTTATGTCTCAGGCAGCTTCTGCATGGAAGCACAGGGATAAGGTCCCTGTTGTGACTGCAGGCTCTGGGCTCCATTACACACACACTGTAGAGTCTGCTGCTGGGTGTGTTCAAGTAGGCTTGTGAGTTGGAATGAGAGGAACATGGTGTGAAGAAAGCTATTGTTCTCAGTGTCTCCATTATTAGACCCTCACTTCATTTTACCTCCTAGTACTTGGGAGACAGGGTGTCTGAGAAAGTGAAGACAAAGGTCATCGAGTTGCTTTTTAGCTGGACACTGGCCTTGCCGGAGGAAGCAAAGATCAAAGATGCCTACCATATGTTGAAGAGACAAGGTATGTGTTTGCCTTTCCATTAACCTCAGGTGACACTGAATGCTTGTCAAGGCAAAGAAGAGAAAGAAATATCGAGGATCCCAGGGTCCTGCCCTTTCTCTTCCTGTAGACTGAACTTATTATCATGAGGGCTCAGCTGGGTTTTAATAGGTTGAAATGAGAGTAGCCTGCTCTTTCTCCTGCTCATCATAGGGATTTGGCTCTTGGTGTGTGAAGGACAAGGTGACCATTTCCTGAGCATGTGCTCTGCCATTTGTTTTTCCTCAGGCATAGTGCAGTCGGACCCCCCCATCCCCATGGACAGAACGCTGATCCCCTCTCCCCCACCTCGTCCCAAAAACCCTGTTTTTGATGATGAGGAGAAATCCAAGGTAAAGTACATCTTGGACCTCCAGTTCTTCTAAATGAGTGGCAACAGAAGCAGGGTGTCAGGAGTGGCTCTTTTGTTTTTAATTAATTTTTTGTTTTGGTTTTTCAAGACAGGGTTTCTCTAACAGCTCTGGCTGTCCTGGAACTCGCTTTGTAGACCAGGTTGGCCTTAAACTCACAGAGATCTGCCTGCCTCTGCCTTCTTAGTGCTGGGATTAAACGTGTGCACAACCACTGCCTGGCTGTTTTGATTTTTTGAGACAGTATCTTACTGTAGCCTAAACCAACCTTAAACTTGACATCCTTCTGCCTCAATCTCCTGAATAGTGGTATCCTAGGCTCAAGCCACTCTACCAAGTATGAAATAGGGTCTTGCAGAGAGCTTAGCTTCTTCTGGTCTGCCCAGTGCTGCTACCTTTCCTTCACTTCAGACGCCTTCTCTTCCAGCTTTTAGCCAAGCTACTAAAAAGCAAGAACCCAGATGATCTGCAAGAGGCCAACAAACTCATCAAGTCCATGGTGAAGGAAGTGAGTGGTGAGGTCCTGGTCCTCTGGGCGTGGGGCACAGAAGCATGTGACCACAGAGCAGAAGTCCTTCCCCAGAGATCTTAGGTCTGTGTTGTTGACCCTGCACCAGCCCTGAACTTCAGTGAGTGTAGGAGGGAGAAAGCAGGAGAGGAGTGGTGGGTGGGATTAGCAGAAGTGGGAGATGCCATTGTAAAAGAACAGCTCAGGGTTGGTCTGAGGCTTGCAGAGCTCTGAGACTTGGCCTTTGCCCTTGTGCTCTTGGCTAAGGAAGAAGGACAAGCTAGGTAAACTTGCTTCTCCCTGCGTCCTCTTGGCTGAGGCAGGATGAGGCTCGAATCCAGAAGGTTACCAAGCGGTTGCACACCTTGGAGGAAGTTAACAACAACGTTAAGCTGCTTCATGAGATGCTGCTTCACTACAGCCAAGAGCACTCATCAGAGGCTGACAGAGAGCTCATGAAGGTAAGCTCACATTGCTCCATCCCAGGGGGACCTTGTCCTGGTCAGGATAGGTTTGCTTTCTGGGCTTGCTCATGGCAGCAGGGGAGTGCAGGGCAGGGCCTCTGTTTTACACAGCTGGAGCAAGTGCTTGTCTGTGACTCCAGAGATAATGTCCTAGGTGCTCACGCCTACTTTCTGCCTTTAAGTCTTGGGGACACATAGGGGGAGACTTCCCTGGGACCCTGATGTTGACACTGCGGCTTAGGCTGTAACTTTGGAGGTCTAACATCTCATCTGCCTTCTGAGTGATCCTCAGTTGATGCAAAGACTTGGGCAGCTCTGTTTAGGGATCAACAGCGCAAAGATGCTCTGGTCCCACATTGAGTCAGGTGACCTCTGAGAACCTCTGTAGTTGGTGTTTCTGTCTGGGTCTCTCCAGGAACTGTTTGATCGTTGTGAGAACAAGAGACGGACATTATTTAAATTAGCCAGTGAGACGGAAGACAACGACAACAGTTTGGGTAAGCATGAAGGAGCTCGGCAAAGATGAGTCATGCTTTTGGGTATGTAGGAGAATTGTCATGGCTTCACACACTGAGGAGTCTCTTTTGCTCTAGGGGACATCCTGCAGGCCAGTGACAACCTCTCCAGAGTCATCAACTCTTACAAAACAATTATTGAAGGGCAGATCATCAATGGTGAGGTGACCACCTCAACCATGCTTGACTCCGAAGGTACATGTTATGATTCTCCATTCTGGGACCCTCCAGACCATTCAAGTGGCAACTCTTAAGGCCTGAGGGAATTTTCAGCAATTTCAAGTAGTTTTTCACTTTCTTGAGGCAGGAAGTATGCATAGATATTTCTCTGCCCTGAGAGTTCTTGTTCGTCTTGTGTCCACTCATCTAGGAAATGATCACTGCAGTAATCAAGGCACTCTCATCGACCTTGCTGAGACGGACACCTGCAGCTCATCCTCACTGTTGGCCCCAGCACCCGCCCCACCCACCTCGGGCATCCCTGTCCTCCCTCCACCTCCCCAGACCTCTGGGCCTCCACGAAGCCGCTCATCCAGCCAGGCTGAGGCTCCCCCCGGGCCTAACAGCACGAGCAACGCCCTCTCCTTGCTAGACGAGGAACTGCTCTGCTTGGGTATGTGCAAGGGTGGCAGAAAGGAAAGGAGGCATGTGCACCAGGCCTAAGGGGTCTCTAGTTTTATCAATCAAGTTCAGGGGCCCCTGCATGGCAGGGTGAACATGGTAGGCTCTGGTGCAACTTAGCTCCTCTCTATCTGGGAGGCCTTTCAGTCTCGTGTAAAGGGTGGAATGGTTTTACTTCCCAACCTAGCTGTAAGGGAATACTTTCTCCTTACCTGTTCATCAAGTACTGTCTCTATTACCAAGTGACTATTCTTCGGGGGCTGGGGAGAGGTTGCTGCGTCAGCCCAGGGTCTCATCTTACTGAATTTTCTTTTGTGTTCTTAGGCCTTACTGACCCAGCCCCCACTGCTTCCAAAGAGTCAGCTGGAAATAGTCAGTGGCACCTGTTTCAGGTAGAGGCACAGCAATGGCTACATCACTGAAGTGCCCAAGGACCATTTCACCCGTTACTTAGTCTGTACCTGGCTGCACTTTGCTAGAGCCATAGCTTCTTGTATTCTGTAGAGTTCTGTCCACTGTATCTGGGACATGCTGCCTCCACGGGTTGTTCCCTAACATTTAGTTCTGTGGGTCTTGGTGGGGTACCTCAGAAGGGCTTATGAACTGTTGGGTTGATGAAGCCCCTCCTAGGCCTTTGCTCAACTGCTGTTTCTGTTGTGCAGCATGAACCATCATTAGAGCTGGACTTCTTCAGTTCCAGGCCAGTGTCAGCGGCCTGCTGCCCCTCAGATGGATCCCTGCTCCCTCCCCCAGTTTCTACCTCAAGTACGTCCCCAGCTCTCCCTGCTCCCTTCCCAGCTCCTGTGCTCCCGGCCAGTCCAGCAGCCCCCAGCACTAGTCCCTTCATGCTTTCTTCTGGACCTGCCCCAGCCTCTGCTCCAAAGGCTGAGCCCACAGCCCCAGAGTGCCACAGCTCAGCACTGGGTGACAGCAACTCGCACCGCCTAGATGCCCTCCATCAGCTTCTGGAAGAGGCCAAAGTGTAATGGATGGGGAAGAGCGGGTGGCTGAGGGTGGAGTGTCATATGCAGGTCAAAAGGGAGGCTCCAGGAGGATGGGGGATGGGACTCCTTTTGGTCCTGTTAATCAGGCTGGAAGATGGGGACTGGCCTTGGTTGAGGGCTTGCCCAGCAGTTCTAGCCTGCTTTCTGACTTGCCTTCTGTCTTCCTTCCTTTCCCGCAGGACCTCAGGCTTCATGAAACCTGTTTCTTGCTTCTCCCCTATGGCCACTGCCTCTCCACTGCTTCCTACCTCTACCCCAGCCAGGCCTCTCCTGCCCTTCTCCACGGGTTCTGGAAGCCCTCTCTTCCAGCCGCCGGTCTTCCAATCCCAAGGCAGCCCTCTAAGGGGCCCAGAGCTCTCCCTGGCCAGTGTCCATGTGCCCCTGGAATCAATCAAGCCTAGTAAGTGCTTGAGACAAGCGGTAGGCCTCACGGCCACAGTCATTCTTCCTGTCATACTGATGGAACACCTTCTTGCAGGCAGTGCCCTTCCTGTGACTGCGTATGATAAAAATGGCTTCCGCATCCTTTTCCACTTTGCTAAGGAGTGTCCCCCAGGACGGCCCGATGTGCTGGTGGTGGTGGTGTCCATGCTGAATACAGCTCCCTTGCCAGTCAAGAGCATTGTGCTGCAGGCCGCAGTGCCCAAGGTATCCTTGCCTCCTTTATCTTGAGCCTACAGTGTTGACCGCCTTTCAGTGGCCAGCAGGTAGCAGTTAGTCTCTCTCAGACACCTGGACCACTCTTCTTCAAAGGAGTTCTTTTTTATCTTCAGTCAATGAAAGTGAAGTTGCAGCCACCCTCTGGGACAGAACTTTCTCCATTTAGTCCCATCCAGCCACCTGCAGCCATTACCCAGGTCATGCTGTTGGCCAATCCAATGAAGGTAAGCATGGGAGAATCCACAATACCCACCTGAGGTCCTTCTGCCCCAGATTAGGACACAGAAATACTGCCACTTCTGAGCCTCTTGTCTAAAGTCCTGCCATGACCTATAGCAGTAACCCCCTTCTTGTCCCAGGCTAAGGGACTGAGCATGGGTACACATGGGTGACCAGGTCCATCCCTCCAGCAGAGTCAGAGAGAGTGGCAGGGAAGAGTATCCTGCAGAAGGAATTCCTGGACATACCCTCACCTGTAGCTCTATTACAGGAGAAGGTACGGCTTCGGTACAAGCTGACCTTCGCTTTGGGGGAGCAGCTGAGCACAGAACTGGGTGAAGTGGACCAGTTTCCTCCTGTGGAACAGTGGGGGAACCTATGACCCCAGCAAGTGCTGTCGTTTCTACTTGGAAGGCAGGCAACCTGAGACAGGCTCTGGCTAGACCAGGGCCCCGGACACCTGTCAGGAGCCCAGGCTGCTGTTGTGATCATCTCTTCTTGGGCCCCTAAAAGGACCTGTTTTATCTGCCTGTGTGACTTGAAGTAGCCATGCTGTGTGGGTGGGAAGTGGCCTGTGGTTTCACTGGCTGCCCTGGGGTGGTGAACTGTGGGCCTTGAGTAGGTTTTCTCTTTTTTTACTGGCATCCTTTGATACCAGGGATAGGGCTCTGAAGAGCACCCTTCCAACCCCCTCAAAAATTGCATCTACGCCTTGAAGAGGCGTGGCATGGGAGACTATACCTCCCAATGATGTTCATGCTGCTTAGCTAGCAGGCACTGCTGCTACCTAAACCAAAGTGGGCAGCAGTGGCCCAGAGTGAGATCTAGAGTACTGTAGTCTTCACTCCGTTTTCAGCAGGCAGCAGCATCTCCATTGGCTACTGAGTGAGTGGTGTGCTTGTTCTGACCTCATAGTGGCAGATTGTGTCCTATGGACATCTCAGCTGGGCAGGGAACATAGCCTGACAGCCTCAACTAGAAATAGGAAAATGGAAGAGTCCAGTGTTGCCCTTCAGAAGCAGGCACTGTGGCTTTCTGGGAAAGCATACCTCCTGCAGTGGAATAGGCCATCCTACTCACTACCTCTGCTTGCATGAAATAAACTGCTGTGCTCCCTGGAGCCTTTAAGGGAAGTCTCCTCCCGCCACTCTGCATATTCCTGCTTTGGTCACTCGCTCTCCATGCCACATGGAATGTAGTGTGGCACCTGTGGTTGGACCCAGGAAGTCTCAGGGTCACACATTGCACTAGTCCTTTTGTGCCACACCAAACATCCACTTCTCCCAGCTACAGAGGAGCACTGTCAGCGACATGTTGGGTCTGGAATTGATGAGGGTCTGCTTGAACTGGATCACCAGACCCTATTGCTTCAACAGTGCTCTGCCTCAGCTCAGCTAGCATGACCCAGATGCTCCAGGCCAGAGACTTAAAGCTTCAAGACAGCAGGGAACTCGGCTGCCCTAGAAGCTGGAAAAGGGCAAACAGCAGAGTAATTGGCTCAGCTGTCAGCCGCTTGGGAAAAGGAAGGTGGCACCAACTATCCCAGGTTCCTTACACCTTGGGAGCACCTTTGCTCTGTGTCTAGAGGTCATCTGACCTACCTCCCTACTGTCCTTAGCTAGCAGGTTTTACAGGTTCTTAGGACGGGTCAAAAGAATCATTTTCCCTGGTAATGGAATAAATCCAAGAACTTTCTAGAGACTGGTTCACTTCAGCCCTAGAATACCTATGGGATTACAATGTGGATACATATCCTTACTAACATTCAAATATTTAAATTATGGGTGTGGTTCACTACTACTGCTTCATGGTAAAGAACTGTACTGGATGTACCACTTTCTGCCCTTGTTTTGCTGCATGTAAAATAAAACCATTTCACCAAGTTTGGAATCCTTCAATACAGAACACAGTTCATCCTGACAGGAAGGCAATATGTGTGAAGTCCAAACAGGTTTCTGAAGCCTTTTGTTGAAAGAAGATAACCAAAGAAGTTAGATGGAGTGTGCGTGGGGTAGGGCCTCAGAAACAGAAATGGCCAAACTCTGCAGTTAGAGGAACACTGCATGCACCAGTCCTGTGGAGCACTAGGACCATTCTTCATCATCCAATGGGCTCCTGGGCCAGGTGTGGCAGTGTCCATCTCAAAAACAAGACACATTTTGTTTATTTTCACCACTTTCGGTTCAGGATAGACAAGTCTTTGGTCAGACTAATAACTGGCCTTATATTTGCAAAGAGAATTTATTCCTTTAAAATCTATTTACATTGCCATACAAAGTTATTACATTGCAACTGTCCTCAGCTGATTTCAGGAACCTTCCAGTGAGCCTTCTCTTATAATTGCCCGAGCAAGATTGCGGGCAAGAGCGAGTCTCAGCATTTCCACTTTGGTGGTTTCTATGTCATCGTCCTAAAGAGCAGAAAGGCAAGATGAGGCACAGCAGGCAGCATTATCTAATGCTTCCTAGACAGCAGAGCACTCTGTTTAGCCTAAGACCAGTGGATGACAAAATGGACAGAAGACCAACCATCCCACTTGCTCCTAAAAACTAGTATGTCATAGGACAGGTTAGTAACTAAAGGACCACAGGAACATGGAGGGAAATCCCAAAACCAACCTCTTCCCACTTCAACATGGAACCACCTTCCCAAAGTTAAAATAACCTGGAGTCGCTGGGCATCGGGCTCACCACATCCTGGCCTTGCTGAGGCCAAGTCTTCCAGGCAACGCATCAGCTCATATGTCTGCTCTGCTGAAAAAATCACCTAGGGGAAAGAGGCAGCTTCACTTAGCTGCTCCTCAGGCAGAGGCTGTGTCCAGCTGGGCATGGGTGGATTCAGGGAAGACCTTTCTCCTAAGGACTACACAGTGCCTTGGGCTGCTGCTGTGGCTCCTAGTCAGTCACACCCATCCCTCCAATCAGGCTCCATATCACTGGCTTTTCTTTCATGAGCTTTACAATACACTCCCATGCATAGAACTGCTTGGGAGGCAGATATGAGCGTCTGTATGGCTACAGAACCAAGCTAAAGGTTTACCTGTTTCTGTTCCAAAAGAGGTAGGGCATCTGTGAGCAGAGTCATCCAGAAGGAGCGGGGTGCAATCTGAGAGGTCATGAGGGACAGCAGAAGAGAAGCAGCATCACCAAAGCGCTTCTCCCCGTACAGCCTGTGGAACTCCCTGTACTTTCCTGTGGGGGGAGGGGGGGGAGATAATTCACCTGAACATTCCTCTCCACTTGCCTGGCACTTTAAAAAGACACCTTGACCTAAACTAGTACTCCATATACCAGGATGTTTGTAGAGCAATCTCAAGTTCATAGATAAATGTAAGATTCAAAGACAGGCCTTTAGCAACACCAAATCTGGGGAAATATCATCTCTAAAATAGACTAAATCAGACTAAAAAGAGATCAGATAAGGGTTGGAAAGATAGTTCCGTGGCTAACTGTACTAACTTCTTACTGAGGACTTAGATTCAGTGCCCAGCGCCTACATGGCAGCTCAGTCTTCTAATTCTGGTCCCCTGAAACCCCACACCATCTGGCTTTACAGACATACAAGCAAGCACAAAACAGAAGTTTAAAGAAGGATTACAGGGCTGGAGAAATAGCTCAGTGGCTCAGAGCACTCACTGGCTGCTGTTCCAGAGGACCTGGGTTCAATTCTCATCACTTAAATGGCAGCTCATATCCAGTTCCAGAGGGTCTGACACCCTCACATAGGTATACATGCAGGCAAAACATCAGTGCACATTAAAAAAAATTTAAAAGAGAAAAAAGATTAAAACTCTCCATGAATCCATGAAATGGAGGGGGAAGTTTATCTCTTCCTGCAGTGAACTGCCAGCTCACACAAGTGATAAGAAAATTTCTGGTGGAAGGTGCGATAGGACACTGGACATGGAAACTATTCAAACTTTCTATAGGCCCATAATCCCAGCCTTAAGAAAGTGAGGCAAGCAGAGTTCCATGTAGTTTTGTTTTTCTTTTTTTATTTTTCTTTTTTTAAGAATTTCTTTTTTTATGTGCATTGGTGTTTTGCCTATATGTGTGTGTTTGTGTGAGGGTGTCATATCCTGTGAAACTGTAGTAACAGATAATGTGAGCCACCTTGTGGGTACTGGAAATTGAACCTGGGTCCTCTGGAAGAGTAGAAAGTGCTCTTAACTGCTGAGCCATCTCTCCAGCCCCCACATTCTTTGTTAGACAGTAGCCTGGTCCATGTAGCGATTTCCAGGACAGCCAAGGTTACACAGTGAGACCCTATCTTAAAAACAAAAATGAGTGTGAAAAGTATATATAAAGGGTATCTATCATTCCTTGAGCCGTTTCTACATTTCACTAAGTTTGGAATTACCTGAAAATAAAATGTTACCAAAACAATGCAAAAGCTAGCACAAAGGTTTCTATGTAAATTGGAGAAATTTAGAAGGATGGTCCCCTCTTACTCAAGGAAAATAGTGCAACCACTCACCCAGGAATGTCAGTCGATCACTGAGCATCATGGCTGGCCCCAGGTTATCAATGAGGTCCAAGTCAGAAAAGCAGCCTCTTTCACAGTAATCCCTGAGGAATCTGCAGGATGCAGCCCAGAGGTTAGAGCAGCATTACTAGCCTCCCAGCCACACAGAAAATTACACCCACCTGTCAGATACAAGTGTGGCAAAAGCAGCATCTTTGGCACGGATGCTCCAGGAGAGAGCTGAACCCAGGCGGTTATTTCTGACAGCCTTCATAGCCAAGATTTTACAGATGCTTCGAACTTGGTAGGAAAGAAAACAAGAGGCCAAGTCATAAAGTGGAGAGCCCCATGGGACAGACATGGTCTTTCCACAGCCTCATTACAATCTAAAGAACTATGGACTCAAAGAACCAGAAATGTCATAGGTTATTCCCTTTTTTTTTTTTTGTTTTCTGAGACAGGGTTTCTATGTGTAGCCCTGGCTGTCCTGAAACTCACTCTGGAGACAGAGTGGCCTCAAATTCAGACTTCGGCCTGCCTCTGCCTCCTGAGAGCTCAGTTTATTCTTGTTCCCTTCACACTGCTCGGTACCACAGATGACTCACTCACCAGACTTGTTTTCTGAGTGTTTTGTGCTTGAGTGGGACGTAACAGTCCCACCATTATCTCTCCAGAGACCACAAAATGGACCTTCCTTTCCTTCAGGTCTTAGACACCATGAGCTTCCAAAAGACGTTTAAGTGTGCAAATGCTTCTCATTCGGCAGTAGTGGAGGGACGAGGACAAAGCTATGGCCACCTGTCCCTGTGCTCCTATCCAGCTTCCTCGGGGCTCCAGGCTTTGCTGGTAGCAACCACCCACCCACCTATGTAACTCTCAGTTCTGACCACAGATCGCATGGAATGTGAGAACAGGTATCTTTTCTTAAAAAGGCCAAGGGCTGATTCTTCTAGGTTTTAGAGGGCAACCCCAACTCTTCTGTCCCTCCCTGATGGTGGCCCTGTGTCTGAGGCCCATGTACCACACACCATCTCTCCAGTATGGCAGTGAGAATTAAGCTGTCCATGTTTAGGGGCTGTGCCCAGCCTCGGGATGCTCTGACAAACCAGAAGACAAACTGAGAGAAGCCGGAATCACCTTGTTCAGTCATCTGCCGCTGCTCACAAATTCTCAGCACCTTCAAGGCTTTCTGCTCTGTGTTGAGAGGAATCCGCTCAATGTGCAGCTCCAAGGAAACTCGGCCCAGCTCCGGGCAGTGGTCAAAGTAATCTACCCCTAGCTGCCACAGGCTAAGGACAAGGAGGGCAGATGTTGAGAGGCTAAATGGACTGCCATATGGTGCTGGCCATGGCCACCTGAGGCTTATCCTCCCGACCCCTCAAAACCAGCCAAGAGAGAACAGTGGCAGTCCACTGGCATCCCCAAGATCACTGCCATCTGTGGGGCCTTCCTACCTGTGATGAGCAAACAGTCCTGAGGCATATTCCAGCAGAAGGAATTCTCTCATATTAGAACCAAAACTGGAAAACAACAACATAGGACTTGCAGGCCTGCCCCCTTCAGGGTTCCTGCGTGATCTGCTGCCCTCCCCCAAAGGCCTGGTGACATAAGAAAGAGGATCAGGTCAGTGTATTCGGCCAACTTACTAGAGGTTGTGTGACTGGAGGAGTCTGCAGTGATCCAAAAGGTCGGTGAGGTGAGCTACAAACCACCAGTTGCTCAAGGCAATGCTGCAAATGCAGACACCAAGGCAAAAAGAAAGTCAGGGAAGGGAGCAAATGAGATGACTGACTGAGATGAGCAGGAAGCCCAAGCCCACACATCCTAGGCTTTGAAAAGACAAAAGGACTGGGGCTGAGGGAAAAGTACCGGCTGCTACACATAATGACTTGAACTTAATCCCCAGAACCTACATAATAATGAAGAGAACCAAGTCTCAAAATTTGTCCTTGGACCTCTACAGGGAAACAACAGGGTATGTATATGTGCATATGTGCATCATTCCAGTAATCTTTTTTTTAAAAGCCTCCTTAAGGTAGTAGTGCACCCCTTTAATCCCATTGTTTTGCAAGCAGAGGCAGACAAATCTCTGAGTTTGAGCCCTGCCTGGTCTACAAAGCAAATTCTAGGACAGCCAGGTCTACACAGAGAAAACCTGTCTCAAAAAACAAAAAACACACATCTGTAATCCTCATACCTAGAAAGTAGTCAGGAAGATCAAGAGTTCAAGGTTAGCCTCAATTATGTCAAGTTCAACTTCTGGCTGAACGAAGTGAGACCACCCACACCCCGCCCAAACCCACATGGCATATGGTAGCTCAAGGGAAATCCTTCCCTTTGCCCTGATCTATAGCAAATCCAGATTAGTGGTTCTAAGCAGGGCTATCTGCTGCCACTTCCAACTTCCTCCCTTCCCAGCAGGCTGCAAATCAATTCTTATTACAATACAAAGAGCTAGATGCTTATCTACTACATATAGAGACTCCTTGAAAGTTTTTCCATTTCTTTGTTTTGTTTGAGATTATGTAGCCCTGTCCTGGCCTGGAACTTAGAGAGATGCTCCTGCCTCTGCTTCCCAAGTGCTAGGATCAAAGCATGCGCCGTTGCAGCTAGCAGCTTTGGTTTTCTGAGGCAGGGTTTCGTGTACCTTGGGGATCAAACTCATTCTGTAGCCAAGGTCAAACTTGAACTCCTAATCATCTTGTCTCCACTTCCCAAGCAGATGCTTCTTATAGCACCAGGCAAGAAGACTTACCTCCGATTATGTTAGATACTCCCTACTTCAGTTAGTTCAGCGCCTAACTCACCGAAATTAAACTGTTAGGAAGCACCCTCCTCAAAAATGTGTGCATGTTCAGTAGGTGCCTAATAAGCTCACTATTCCTAGATTTTTTTTTTTCTTATCTAACATTTATTTATGTGTATTTCTGTGTGCAAGTGTATGCAGGCACACACCAAATGCCACAGCATACATATGGAGGTCAGAGAACAATTTTGTGAAGTCTTTTCTCTTTCCACAATGTGGGTTCCAAGAACTTGGTGGTGAGCACCTTTTACCTGCTAAACCATCTCTCAAGTTCCTTTTCCAGATTTTCTTTTCTTTCCGTTTTTGTTTGTTTGTTTGTTTTTGAGGAAGCGTCTCATGCGGCCCAGGCGGTCCTGGAACCTCTGATGCAGTGGAAGCTGGCCTTTGAACTCCTGATCCTCCATTCCTTAGTCTTCCCAGTGGTAGGGTTACTATAAACTTGAGTTACAACGCCTGGCAAATTTCCTGTCTAGGTCATTTCCTGCAAAGCTATTTTGAATATCCCTGAGGTGAAAACAAGCATAAACAAGGTAGCTCTCAAGCTCCAGTGAAAACCTCAACTCATCAGAAGCCATTATCTGTTTGCTCAGGGTCAAGCAGGAGACCTGAGCAGTCTTGGGTGGCCATGAGGACACTGAGAGATAGGGCAGTGGGTGATAAGGAATCTCCCTAAGAAAAGAAATGCAGTTGGTTCACAAAGGAACCTAACAGGCTAGGAACCCTGTTACCTCCCCTCTGGAAGACGGAATACTCAGAAACACTATCAGGAGCCTCAGTGTGGAGACTCAAACCTGTTCCCTAGCACCTGGAAGGCCGAGGCAGCATTTGTTGGCCTGCCTACCTATACAGTGAACTCCAAAACAGCCTGAGCTACTGTGAGATTCTGTCTCACAAACACAACAGGTGCCGTTACTACAGCAGAGCACAACCCTCACAGGAAAATGCACCGCCAGTGCCTTCACCTAGACTTCAGCCTCCAGAACCCTGAGGAAATACATTTCTATTCTGCATAAATTACCCAGGCTCAGGCACTCCACGGCAGCAAGTACAAAAGAGCAAACCTACAGAAATAAATGTAAAAGGGTGGTATGGCGGTCCCTACCTGTAATCACATAGTTTTTTGAGAGTTCAAAGCCAACCTGGGCTACAAAGTCAGTTCCAGGGCAGCCCAATAACACACAAAAAAGGATGAGATGGTTTGGTGCATAAGAACACTTGTTCCGCTAGCATGAAGGACCCCAGTTTGAATTATCCGTACCAGGTAATTAAGTCAGATATAGTTGTAGGTGCCTGCAACCAGAGCATTGAGGAATGGGCAAAAGTAGAACCTAAGAGCTTGCCAGCCAACACAGTCAGCCTGGGAGAAACATCAGAGTGCATGTCCCAAGGCAAGAAAGCTGAGGCTTTCACTGGCACATAAACCACCACACACCAGGAAAATAAAACAAATCAATATAAATAAGCCACTACAGGCGAAAAAGAACAAAATCACTGTGATGGGCACGCCTTTAATCTCAGCATTCAGGAGGCAGAGGCAGGCAGATCTCTGTGAGGTCAAGACCAGCCTGATCTATAGAGTGAGTTCCAGGACAGCCAGAACTATCCACAGAGACACCCTGTCTTAGGAGAGAGAGAGAGAGAGGGAGACAGAGAGAGAGAGACTAAAAAAGAGTAAAAAAGTATGAAGACCAAGACAAAATGAGGGGGTGCGGTACCCACCACTTTAATTCCAGCACATAAGGATATTGGATCTCTGGGAATTTCCCGGTCAACCAGGTCTACACAGAATTCCAAGATAGCCAGAGCTACATAAAGAGACAACGTCTCAAAAAAACCCAAACCAGTTAAAGCGAGGGTGGCTTACCTGCACTCTTTGATCACTTGGTGAATGTCAAACTCAAAGGCTGCCATCAAGATGTTGTCTAGAGGCTCTGGACTGCTCTCACTTCCCAGAAACATGTCCAGGCTGGACTGTGGAAAGGTGATAGCCCATTCAGTCTCCCAGATGGAAGCAGAGACTGGGAGTGGGGGGGGGGGGGGCCCTACAGGCCTGCCATGTGGGCAGTCTGAAGAGGAGTTCCTTCACAAAAGACTAAAGTAAAGAGCCTTCCACACCAAGAATCAGGGGGCCAATAAGTCCCCTGCCCCCAACACTGTCACTCACTTGAGCATAGAAGTGCAGGTCAATGGGTTTCACTGTGGGGTTAGAATACAGCAGCCTCGTCACTAGGAAATGGTACCAGTTGCTCAGAAGCTCCTTATGCTCCAACAATGTGGCCTCATCACCCAGCATGATCTGAGGAGAGACAGTCTCTGAACTCTGTCCTTAAAGACAACTTTTTAAGACTACTGACCTCATTTGGGGCCAGGGGTCTCAATTAGAAGCAGAAGTTCCTTCCTTTGCAGTCAGGTGACTTGACAGTCCTCTCCAGCTCCTTGCCCAGCCCTGGCCCGACCCCTCACCTACCTTGCAGAGAGACTCCAGGCGGGGGCTGGCTGCGAATGTGCTGTCTAGCAAGTGGCGCTCACATTCCTCACGCCAATGCTGCCACTTCAGCTCCAGCTCTGTCAGTGTCTGGGTGTTGCCAGGCTGGGGGAAAGACTGGCTGTTAGACACTAAGCTCCAAAGACCTCCCTGACCCCTGTCCCCCAAGAGTGGTCAGGCGAGACAGCTGCCACATACACTGAGAATGGGCATTGTCCTCATCAGATCCCCGAGGACGCGGCACATGCTTGCAGAAGGGGGGTTGGCATCAGCTTCTTTGGACAGCATTTGTCGTGCCTCATCTAACCGTCCCTGAAGCACCAAGACAGTCACCTGCAAAGAGATGTGGGTCATGAGCCCCAGCAGAAGGCTCAGTTCTACAAAGTACTGAATCCTCCAGGCTGCCCTTGACCCAAGTCAGCAGTAACTCTTAGGCATAGCCTGTGCTGGCTGGTTTTATAGTAGCTTGAGACAGGCTATAGTCATCAGAGCGGGGGGGGGGGGGGGGGAGACCTCAACTAAGAAAATTCCTTCATAGGATCAGGCTGTGGGTAGGTGTAGAGCATTTTTGTAATTAGCGATCTATGGAGAAGGGCCCAGCCCATGGTGAGTGGTGTCACCGTAGGCTGGTGGTCCTGAGCAAGCCATGAGGAGTAAGCCAGTGAGCAGCACCCTCCATGGCCTCTGCATCAGCTCCTGTTTAAGTTCCTCTTTTGGCTTCTCTCAGTGCACTATGACTGGGAAATTAAGTCCTGTCCCCTGCAAGTTGATTCTGGTCATTGTGTTTCATCACAAGAATAGAGACCCTAAGATATCACCCCTTCAGCAAACTGTCAATTATAGAATAGTTGGCAACCACATAATAAACCATTAATGTTTAATTCCTGTGTGTGTGTGTGTGTGTGTGTGTGTGTGTGTGTGTGTGTGTGTGTGTGTGTGTCTGGACGGTTGTGTACAATGAAGCCAGAAGACTTTATCATGTGATTGGTTCTATTACTCTATGACTTATTACTCTATGACTTATTCTATGACAAGGTCTCTCACTGAACTTAGAGTTAGGCTGCTGCCATCCTCAGCAATTCTTTGCTTTCCACACCCCACATCACTGGGATGACAGGCAACCACGCCACCCAACTCTGTCTCAAAAAAAAAAAAAAAAGTCTCCAGACAGCAGGACTACGTAGTCTCAAACCAAAACCAGCCAGGCAGTGGTGTCACACACCTTTAATCCCAGCACTGGGGAGGTAGAGGAGACAGATCTCTGTGAGTCAAGGTGTCGAGGCCAGCCTGGTCTACAGAGTGAGTACCAGGACAGCCATAGCAGCCAGAGCAAAGAAACCCTGTCTCTAGAACAAAATAACCAAGGACATTCTTTTTCATTTTCATTTTGTGGTACTGGAGACTGTGAGCTCACAGACGCTAGGCAGGCATTCTACTCGGGCACCACGACAAGTCCGTGTCAGTGGCCCTCAACCTAATGCTGTGACCTTTAATACAGTTCTTCATGTTGGGATGACCCCCAGCAGTAAATTCCTTCATTGCTCCTTAACTGTAATTTTGCTACTGTTAAGAATTGTAATGTAAATATCTGATATGCAGGCTACCTGATACCCCACAGGTTGAGAACCACTGCCCTAGAATATTCTACTACCTCAAAATGGCCACAGTGATCATCTGCATTCCATCCCGACCTTAGTCCCCATCAACTACTTGTACATCCTATCTTCTCTTCCTCAGTTCTACAAACAAACCAAACATTCTTTCCAACAGCAAGTTCACCAAGTGTTATTCTCCATTAGAGTAAAAATTAGTTTGAAACTACTCTGGAGCAGAGAAAGAGGGATGTAAAAACACCTCTCTGCTCATAAGCTCCAAGAGCTGAGCCAAGGCCCAGTCAGTCATCCTATAGCCTGCTGACAGCACCAGCCCATGTCATACTCACCAGGTTCCAGAAGCTCTCATGTTTGCTTGGGTTCTCACTGCCCAGAACATCTGCCGACAAACTGTCCACCTCACACACGTGCAGCCGGACCCAGTCAAGAAGATGAAGGAGGAGGGGGCCAGCTGAGAAGAGACTCATGTCACACACATGGACCCCAGCCTCCTCTACAGCAAGTTCCACTTTCCCCAGAGTACAGACACTAATGTTAACACAGAAAACCTGACTGCAGGAGAGTTAATCTTCTGCAACTGGGAAGGGAAAAGCAAGGAGCTTCGAAGTCAGTCCTCCCTCTGCAAGGCAGGTCCATCTTTCACCGATCCTGGGAGGATGTGACCTACCTCAAACCTTACTGCTCTCAAACATGACAGTTTGGTTGTTGAAACACGGTTGTATTCTAAAGCCCAAGCCCATCTTGATCTCTAACTTCTGCTTCTGCCTCCCGAGTGCTGGGATTAAAGACCACCACCAAGCCTAGCTCCTTTTTTAAATTTTATTTTATATTTATTTACCTTTATTTTTATGTTTTGCCTGCATGCATGCAGTACCCAGAAAGCCAGAAGAGGGCAACAGACTACCCCTGGAACTGGAGTTACATAGGGTTGTGGTCGTCTTGGTGTGAGAAGCAAAGCTGTGCAGGAGCAGCATGTGCTCTTAAATCATGGGCATCTCTTTCCACCTCTGCTTTGTTTTGTATTTTTTTCTTTTCTTTTTGGAAACAGGGTCTCACTGTGTACACCTGCCTGGCCTGAAATTCAGAGACCCCCCCTCCTGCTGTTAGGAGTTCTGGGTACGCCCCCACACCTGGCCTGTATTTTGATTGAAGGTAGAAGCTTCCTTATGTGTCCTCGACTGTTGTCTATGTAGAACGAGCTGACCTCTGTTGACATTAACTGCTTACATCACCAACCCGGCTAGTGTTTTGTCCTTTTCAGGCAGAATCTTGCTATGTAACCTAATGGCCTTTACCTCTCAATCCTCTGCCTGCCTTCAGCCTCCCAGTCAAACGGGAGTGTGAGTGAAATACTATGCTGCACAGAGGTTCAGGTTACATGGAATCATGGGAAACAGCATAAATCATTACAAATCAACAATAAACAACAAACCACAGTACCTGAGCAGAGAGGAGAGGACGGGACCCTGATGAGCCACAACTCAATTCAAGATCAAAGGAATGACCCCAATTAGATAAGGAAAAGTGTCCTCCAGCCATGATCACCAGTCACAGAATTCTTAACCCCACTTGGACTCCCGTCACTTAGTCCCTTCTAAAATCCCTCACACTTTAAACTTGGACAGTCCATATACTGAGCATCCCTTTTATACTGGGTGCCTATTTGTTTTTTTTTTTTTTAACGTATTTTGCCTGTATGTGTCTGTATCCAGACACCACTTTCGTGCCTGATGATAACAGATTCCTGAGTGAGCTCTGGATCCCCTGGAACTAGAAGTAGAGATGGTTGTGACGAATGTCCTATGGAAGAGTGGCCAGTGTTCCGAATCTGAGCCATCTCTTTAGTGTCACATAGGATTTTGAAGTGCAGCACTGCACTGTCACAACACACATAGGATGACAGGGACCCTGTGACCTTATGACAGGCTGGGCTTACCTGGGGCTACTTCAATAAAAAGGATCTCACATAGGTTCCAGATGAGCTCCATGGCTGACAAAATGGAGACCTGAAGAGGAAATGGAGACCATTTAACAGAAAATACTGCTGAAATCTGAATGCAAAGAAATAGAGTAGAGCCTGAGTCACAAACCCAACGGTCACTGATGCTCCCATGGCAAGATTCCCACCAGACAACCCAGGATCAGACTTTATAGATGGGGAGATGAAAACCTATGTAATTCAACTCGGTGATAGTGGTGCATGCCTTTAATTCCAGCACTTGGGAGGCAGAAGCAGTCAAATGTCTATGAGTTCAAGGCCAGCCTGGTCTACAGAGCTAGTTCTAAGTCTGTCAAGACTTAAGAGACACAGAGAAACCCTGTCTCAAAAACCAATATATATAAATATATAAATAAAAGTAAAAAACTGTACAATTCTAACACTGGTTAATTTATTATTACATAAATTTAAAAAGTACACTAGCATAACACACCAATGCTCTAGACAAACTGTGGTTAAAAGGAGCTTTATTTGAGTAAAAGGAAGAGATAATTTTGAAAAACTGTCAATAAATTTAATGAATGAATGAATGAACAAATACGCAGAACAAAATTACAAAGTTGGAGCTAAGGCTGTGGCAAACAACTATGAATCTGTCACTTGGGAGACTGAGGCAGGAGTATCAAGGGTTCCATGTTGTTCTGGTCTGTAATCCTAGCACTTGGAATGTTAGGAAATGAGGACTTCCAGGCCAGCCTGAACTATATGAGATCCTATCTTGTAGTGGGATTGTGTTACATTGTAAAGAATTGTCCTGCCTGCTAGTTTAATAAACATGCTGATTAGCTGAAGGCAGACAGGAACTGTGGGCGGAGCTACCAGACTGGGAAAACTCTGGGAAACGGGAAGAAACAGAACAGAGATGCCACAGAGATGCCAGAGAAGCCAGCAGATGCAGGGGACAACTATGCTGCTCTGAGAAAAGGTACCGAGCCATATGGCTGAACAGGATAAGAATCATGGGTTAGATTAAGAGTAAAGAGTTAGCAAGTTATATGCCTGGGCCCCAGGTCACTGTACAATTAATGTAAGCATCTCTGTGTCTCTGGGTCTGCTGGTCCAAACCTCAAGGCTAGGCCGAAAGTCCAGGCCAGAAACTTCATACAATACTATCTTTAAAAGGAAAAAAGAAAGACAAAATAAATAAATAAATGAATAAATAAATAAATAAATAAAAAAGAAAGGTCCATATGCCAGGGACTGAAGTTCAGAAAATGGGCTATTAAAGGCTGAGTCCAAGGGCTGGAGATCTCAGCAGTGGAGAGAACTGGCTGTTCTTTCAAAAGACTTGGGTTTAGTTCCCAGTACCCATAGGATAGCTAACAACCATTTAAAAATCCAGTTCCAGAGAATTTGACATCTACTTCTGACCTCTGCAGGGATGGCACACACACAGTGCAGACACACATGTAGGCAAAATATCCACACAATAAAATATCTTTAAAAAAAGCAACAATATCCAAGGCCAGCATTCAGGAATCTACAACAGAAAGATGAGTACAAGGCCATGGCCAGCTTGTCAGAAAAACAACAGGAGGGCTGGAGCAATGGCTCTATACATAGTCAAGAGAATCTGCTGTGCAGACGTGAGGAATGGAGTTTGGGTCACGGCACAGAGATAACAAGCTGGAGACCCGAGCACACCTGGAACCTCAACTACAAGGGGTAGAGAAAGGGGGTCACTGGTGTTCTCAGGCTTCTAGCCTAATCAAAACACAACCCCAGTTGAAGGAGTAACGGATAAGCAGAGTGAGAGGACACTCAACATCTTCTGTCCTCCACACACATGTGCGAGTGCACTTGCATGAGGACACTCACTAACCAAAGGGAGCGTGTAGGCTGAGGAGATACAGTTCAGTGACAGTGTACATGCTTAGCACACTCAGGGTACTGGGACTGAGACCCAACACTGTAAAAACTCAAAGATCAAAGCCTGATATAAGACCTTCCCACATAAGATAAAGGAGACCTGGACCCTGTCCTTAGGAACCCACCACCACCACCACATCACCATGGTCCAAGGAAAACACACTGTGCCATCTGAGACAGGGTATTATCTCTGCTTATCAGTTACAAAAACACTGGGATCAGGATTCCTCTAAGGAAATAGAGTCCTGCATGTCACTTTCCAGTCCCTACTGAATTATAACCACTTGGTGCTCAGCAAAAATGTTGAGTTTATGAGCCTAAACAGTAGTCCCAAAAGCTCAACTCTCCACCTCAAATGACAATTCACCAGCACCATGTGCTTGGATGTTTCTTTTCCACAGAAAATGAAAACTCGTTATTTATCAAGCAGATCCTATGTTCCCAAAGAGACCTTGAAGGGAACACCAGCACTTTCAAAGCCATACTTGTCGCTCCAAAGAGCTGCTGGTCTACCTGGAAAGAGGAAGCCTCTTGCAACAGTGACTACAAAGCCACCCTAGACACTAAGGACACAGAAAGACACAATGTTGCCAGTACAATGAAGACAGCTGCCCCTTACCTGGCTGCTGAACTGCTTTCCACTGGCTGGATCTTTAGCTGCAACTAGCAGAATACAAAACATCTTAAGTGAGCACTCAACCTCCATTGATGATATTAACACCCACTCATTTCCTTTGGAAATGTTTATTTATCACATCAAACCAAGGCTCCACTTTGAACTGTAAAGTAGCCTCTTTAAAGGCTGGTGGAGCAAAAAGCACCAGACACACATTTCAGATATACACAAGATCCTTACGTGCAACCTGGTGCATTTCTTCCATACAGGCGCGTATAACTGATCGGTAATTTTTACTCACTCGAACCAATCTACAAAGAAATAAAATGACATACAAGAAGACATTTTAAAAAAAAGAAAGAAAGAGAAACAAAAAGCAGAGAAAGGCCTCCCAGTGGTGGCTCGTGCCTTTAATCCCAGCATCCGGGAGGCAGAGGTAGGTTTTGCTATGTAGCCCTGGCTGGCCTGGAACTCACCATGCAGAACAAGCTGGCCTCTAGCTCACAAAGATTATTTTGAAATCTCGAAGAAAATGAGATCTAATTCAGGGCTTATTTGAACTGGCCTTCATTTTACTCATTACTCATTTATGGGGGGGGGCATATAAAAGGGACACATACAAATGAAGCAGAAATCCAAACAGAAAAGTTTATCAAGCCGGTAAGTAAATCTTCCGACACTATTTACACAGTCAAGAAGCCCTCTGCCCCTCACAAGGATAAGGATGCATTTTACTCCATCACAGACTTCAACATCCACCAGCACCCTACTTACTGAGCTTTCCTGGATTTTCCGGTTAATTCCTCCTCAATTCTTTGCAGGCCAACGAAGATTCCATGGGATTCATTGAAGAGTTTTCTCAAAATTTGAGAGTAAATATCTACATCTTTCCGTATGATATAGATAAAGGGGCAGCTCGGTACCTTCTCTGATTTGTCTGCAATGAAACAGGAAAAAAAAATAACATCTATCAATTCCCCTCCCCAAAAGAAAAACCATTCTAGGATCTCTAATTCTTTATTTACAAAAACTGGCTGAACACGAAGACATATACCCTATACTCAACACTTGTAAGATTAAGGTAAGAGAATTACAAATTACTAGTCCACATACTGAATTCCACACAAGATAGGCCTTCCTTAAAAGAAAAGTTCTTTTCCCCCCAGAGAATGGGGAATGTTAAGATGGGGTCTCACTCCATGGCCTAGAATGGTCTCACAGTCTTGGCTATGCCTCAGCCTCCCAAGTGCTAGGATTACAAGAGGACAACACAACAGTTTCTTCTCTTCGGTGGCATTAATGATCTAATAAGGTCACTGCACATGCTAGAAGTTTATCACCGAGCCGCTGAGTGGTATCCTATACCATTGGCTTTTGAGAAAGGGTCTGGCAATAATATATCACAGGCTGGCCTTCTCCACCCTTCTACTGCTTGGCACAGTAGGAATTCTAGGATTGCAAGCATTGCTTGAACCCTGAGTTTGGCTTCAGCCTAACAACACAGTAGGACTCATATGGGAGGGGTCTGAAGAGTGGCTTGATGATCAAGAGCCCTGGCTGAAATAGCACACCTTTAATCCCAACACTCAGGAAGCAAAGAAGCTGATCTCTCAGTGTGAAGCTAGCCTGGTCTACACAGCTAGTTCTAGTACACCACCCTGTCTCAAAAGACAACAAAAGACAAAACCAAAAAAGAGCACAGGCTGCTCTTCCGGGGGATCTATGTTCAACTTCCAACACCTCTCATGGCAATTCACATAGATATATAACTCTAGTTCCTGGGAACCAATTCCCTCTTTTGGCCTCTGCAGGCACCAAATACCCAAGTGGTTATAGATAGGCATGTAGCCAAATACCATACACAAAAAGTAAATGAAAATATTTTCAGTGTCAAGTGTAGTGGTTCATACCTCAAATCCCTAACGATGCAGAATTCAAAACTAGCATGGGCCATCCAAGTCCACTAAAATCACATAGTGGCTAATCCAAGCCCACTAGAACTACATAGGGGGATCCCATCTCAAAATAACAAAACCAAAAATTTCAAAAATAAAAATGTTGCCAAACACCTTGTTTCTGCCCCAGGTAGTCAACAAATGTGCCAAGACAAAGTAAATAAGAACTAACTACCTTTTTTGTTGAAGGAAGTTTCACACAGGAGCATCTCCCCAGGACCCCAGTCAAAACACATTTGCTTCTTCTTGGAATTGACGCCTGGAATCCACTAGTAAAACATAAGGCATAGCAAACCGTTACTCCTAGGAAGGGTTTTCTTCTCATTCAACGTGTAATCATAGAAATGCATCCCAGCACTAAGGAAGTGGCAGCAGCAGGTGAATCTCTGAATTTGAGGCCAGCCTCGTCTACAGAGAAAAACGGCTACACAGAGAAACCTGTCTCGAAAAATCAGAAAAAGGGGGGGGGGGGGAGATAGAGAGATGGCCTATCAGCTAAGAACACTGACTGCTCTTCCAGAGGACTCAGGTTCAATTCCCAGCATCCACACAGTAGCTCACAACTGTCTGTAAATCCAGTTAAACAAAACAAGCCTCTCCCAGGCACCCTTACAGTTACTGCGGGCCGGAGCTCCACCATAGCACCAGCGCCCAGCGAACTGGCCCTAGCTGGTTGCAGATGCTCTCCACTCAGGCCTCCCGCTCACAGACAGCTGGATTTACCCTCATACAGACATACATGTAGTCAAAACACCAATGCACATAAAATAAAAATAAATTATTTAAGAAGAAATCCATAATCAGAAATGCTAGTCCCTGTGCCCAGGTGTATGTGGCTGAAGGCAACAGATCTCTAGGGACAAACAGTCCCTATGAAAACCAGGCAGCTTAACTGGGTACCTCGATCCAATGTTCCACTTAAGAAAAAAAATCCAGTGTAACAGAGGACATCTGTAATTCCAGTACAGGTGTACTTTGGAGCCTGAGGCAGGAGGATCATTAAATTCAAAGCAAGCCTAGGCTACCCAAATGGGAAAACAAAACAAAAATACTTTAAAAGAAACTCGCATCAGCCTGTGCCTTCTCTGTGTCTGTTTCTCTCCAGTTTAGAACAATCCCTTTGAACCTTGGCTCATATGTAACTGTGCAAACCATGCAGCTATAGGCTATCTAACCTACATTGTTAAACCCATGAACACGAACCAAAAAGAAAAAGATTCCCCTAAAAAACAGTTTATTCCCAGGCTATGGAGATGGCTCAGCAATTAAGAAAACTAAATGCTCTTTCAAGAGGACTCAGGTTCAGTTTCTAGCACCCACATGGCAAACATCGCAGATCACCACTGTCTGTAATTCCAGGATGCAACACCCTCACTGAGACATACATACAGGCAAAACACCACTAGAAATAAAAATACATTTTTAAATGATAATTTATTCACAAGATAAATAAGAGACGGGAGACTAAGTCCCACTTTTTTCACTTTGGGGAAGGGGTAACAAAATGGGCCCAGGTAACACAAACTGGCGTTGAATTTCTGATACTGCAGCATCTGCTTCCCTTGCTTTTGGAGAATGGTCTTGGATCGTAATTACCAAACAAGCCTCAAATCGTGAGCCCTCAGCCTCAGCCTCCAAATTCCTGGATTTAAGAGAGGCTTTGCAACACCTGGCTAGGAATTTATCACAGATTATTCACATATGATTTTAAAAGAGTGCTGGAGAGGGGGCCCAGACGTTAAGTGTGTTTAATGCTCATGCAAAGGACCGGAGTTCGGTTCCCAGCACCTAGTTAGGAAGCTAACAACCTTCTGTAATCCAGCTCAGGTAGTATCCGATGCCTCTGTGCACATATTCGGATACATACACAACATACACATAGTTAAAAATATTTTCCATGTCAAATCGACAGAAACTGGTAGTCTATACTCTGCTGAGAGAATAAACGTTGCATTTATTAAGCCTCGGGCTAGCACAGCATGAGAGGTAGAATATAATGTGGGGTTTACACCGAGCTCACTCTAACACCGGAGGGGGTTAACTAGAGAAGCAGAGAGGTCAGAAAGAGAAGGGATGAGCGGGATACAGTGTGGCCTCCGTGGCCCGACGAGGATTCACAGGAGCTGAAGCCTAGGGACCACCACCGCCCTAACCGAGCTCCCGCTTAATCTGACATCCCGGTCGGCGGCAACTGAGTCCAAGGAAGAAGCACGCGTGCCGCAGCTAGGAGGACGATCATGTCACGTAGTGACCAAAGGAACGTAGCCCTCACACTGCCACAAAACAAGCCTCTCCCGGGCGCCCTTACAGTTACTGCGGGCTCGCAATCGAGCTCCTCCATAGCGCCGTGGCCCTGCAAACCGGACCTCGCCGCGCTGCAGATGCTCTCCGCTCAGGCCTCCCGCTCACAGACAGCTGCCAAAGAAGATCCCCTCCCAGGCGGCTTCTGCACCGCCTGCACATCTCAACGCAGCAAAGCCCCTTGTCCCAGTCGCGACCCAGCTCTCCTCAGCCTTCCATTCGTGTGCCACAATCCTGCCGGACAACACCTCGGGAAACACGGAGCAAGGGATCCCCTGTCCTCACGGAATGCTCCCGACGAATCAGGCGGCGCCGCGGACAGTCCCACAGCAGGCAAGAAGAAAGCCCCCGGAGATGGCGGGAGAGGCCGCTGCTGGGAGGGTGTGCGCATGCGCGGGTGTGGACCGGCGCATCCTTCAAGACAGCAGAGGTTTTTGGCATCAATAAGCCCGCTTCATCTCTTTATGGTAGTTATGAGCCCTCCTTCCTGATCTATGTATGTTAGTAGGGTTTTCCCTGTCCTTTTCCCGGACTCCGACAGATATGCCATGCTTATTTTGGAATTAGTCGCGGCCACTGCCACCCGAAAAGATTGAGACATCATTAACCTTTTACATATAGCAAATTTTCTTTCCTTAGGATTATTCTGAGTGACCTATTATGTTGGTGAATGTACATCACTTGGAAGTAGGGATATACATCAATGGGAAGCCGGCAATCATAGCACTTGGGAAGTGGAGACTGGACAATTGAGAGTTCGTTCAGGTCTAACGTTAGCTGTACAGCAAGGTTGAGCTCACACCAGGCCCAAGTGAGAGCCTGTCAAATAGCAAAGAAAACCCACAAGTTGTTGAGGAAATACAGAAAAATCATTTTGCTATCAAAATTTCATCCAAACCCTTCTCACTGAAATAAGCCATACATCATAAAATTTAGGGGGCTGGAGCGCTGGGTTAGTAAAGAGCACTTGCTACTCTTTCCAAAGGAACCTGGTTCAAATCAAAGCATTCTCAACCATGTGAAAAAGCAGCCCTAGGCGATCTGATGCCCTCTTCTAGCCTCTGTGTTCATCAGACAATCTCAATCTCTCTCTCTCTCTCTCTCTCTCTCTCTCTCTCTCTCTCTCTCACACACACACACACACACACACACACACACACACATACACACACACATGCACCTAGTACACAGATATGCAGGCAAAACAGTATACATAAAATGAAATAATTTTTAAAAATATACTGTAAACTTAAAACATTTTTAAATTTATATTTTATAAATATTTCTATACTTACTTGTAAAATACAAGTTTATACAAAGCATAACTGATTTACCACGTGTATCCCAAAAGTTTCACAGTGCCATTATAATCACTGACACCAACAGTATATTTTTAAAGTTAAAAAAAGTTTTTCCTTTTCATTGTTGTGGTTTTGTTTTGTTTGTTTGTTTGTTTGTTTGTTTGTTTGTTTTTGAGGCAGGGTTTCTCTGTCTAACTGTCCTGGCTGTCTTGGAAAACTAACTCTGTACACCAAGCTGGCCTGGAACTCAAAGAGATCTGCCTGCCTCTACCTCCCAAGTTCTAAAGTCATGAGCCACCACAGCCTAGCCAGTTACTTGAACTTTGGGGTGTGTGTGTAGCTGTTGTGCCCAGAGTCCAGAACCCCAAAAGACCACTGGCTCTGATATAACAGCAAAGAGTCTCTTTATTGACACGCTAACTTGAGTCACTCCATTTATCCAATGCAGCAGTGGGGTAGAAGAATTCTGAGCAGCACTGGGCAAAGGTTTTTATTGGGGGGGGGTGTCTCTAGGGGCTTCAGAGCTCTGGGATTGCGGTCCTGGGACTGGTCCAAGCTAGGGATACCTGTTATGGATTCATCGACTGCTTTGAATTCTAGGGATGTTTTAACGTTTAGCAGTGGCCATTAAGGTTTACCTAGATCAGCAGGTGTGTACCTGGAGACTATTTGTTCCTGGGAATGTTTGAGATATCAGGTATATCCTCTTAGCTGCTGGCTCCTCCCTGGATGGTGTCTGATCACCCGCCCTTCCTGGAATCGCCAGGTGCCAGCAAGAGCCTGCTGTCTGTCTGGCTTTTATTAAGCTTATCTTGACAGTTGTGTGGTCAAGCTGCTCTTGGACCCCCCATAACAAAAGAATGAAATGAAACCAGACAGTTGTGACACACACTTTTAATCCCAGGAGAAGTAGGAAGATCTCTGAATTCAAGGCTAGCTTGGTCTACAGAGCAAGATCCAGGACAGCCGGAGCTAACAGAGAAACCTGTCTTGAAAAAACAAAACAAAAAGAGTAGAATAAACATTTCTCAATTCTGCAGTGTTGAAACTTTGGACCTAATCTTCTTCTTTGTTTGTTTGTTTGTTAAGACAGGGTATCACTGTATATTCCTGGCTGGCCTAGAATTTACTATGCTGACCATACTTGCCTAGAACTCTCAAAAATACATCTGTTTCTGCCTTCCTAGTGCTGGGATTAAAGGCAGGAGCACCGGGCTCAACTGAACTAGGTAATTCTATGGTTTCAGGTTACTAAAAAAAATACCCAGATTGTAGTCACTAGTTACCCATAGTTTCCCTTAAGAATAATAACCAAAACCGTGTCCAGTTATTCCTGATATTCCCTAAGATACAAAATTGAATGTGTTAAGAGCTGGTCTACGTAGAGAGTTCCTGTCCACCCAGAATTACATACATATATAACCCAGGTCTGAAGAGATGATTCAGTGGTTAAGAGGGCATACAGGGCCAGGCCTGGTCTACAGAGCTAATTCCATGACAGCCAGGGTTACACAGAGAACCCTGTCTCAAGAAAACAAACAAGAAAAACCAACCAAACAAAAACCTGAAGGACTGTGTGTCTCTGGAAGAAAGAGTTCAAACCCACCACCATGTTAAGATGTCTCAGTATAGAAAGAAAGCAGGACCACAGAGATCCCCTGCCTTCCCTCCCTAGTGCTGGGATTAAAGGTGTGGACCACATTATCCAGCTGACCTTGAACTCTGATTTGTTATTTTGGGGTTTTTCTTGGGGGGGGGGTGTTTTCCGTTTTTTGAAACAGGGTCTTTTGGGCTGGAGAGATGGCTCAGTAGGTAAGAGCAGGTACTGCTCTTCCTGAGGACCTGATTTCACTCCCTAGTACCCACAGCAGGTGGCTTCCAACTGCCTATGACCCCAGCTTCTGGAGGATCTGACACTTGACCTCTGTGGGTACTTGCATTCATGTGCATATACATGTAATTAAAATAATAAAAATAAATTTTATAAAGAAAGGAGTGAGGTAGTGATGGTGGTGCACACCTTTAATACGAGAACCTGGAAGGCAGAAGCGGAGGGATCTCTGTGAGTTAAAGGCCAGCCTGGTCTACAAAGTGAGTTCCTAAACAATTAGAGCCCTTACACAGAGAAACCCTGTCTCTCATTCAACAGCAACAAAAAAAAAAAAAAAAAAGAGTAAGGGAGAAAGGGTTAATTTGAGCTCACATTTTTAAAGATGACAGTCCAGCCAGATAAAAAAGCCACAGCCACGTGAGCTTAAGGAAGCTCACCACATCATTACAAGAAAGAAAGAGAGGAGGGAGGGAAGGAGGGAGGGAGAGATAGAGAAGAAAAGAAGCGAAACCCAGTGATCAGTGATGCTGGGCATGGTGGCCCACTTGAGAAGCCAGGCAGCAGGATATTTGTGAGTGAGCTCAAGCCAACCAGAGGCTATTTTAAAAAGACATGGTGTCATTAAAAAAGAAAACAAAAAACCAGTGATAAAGTTTTGTATTCAGCTCACGTTCTCTTTTTTATACAGTTCAATTTTCCAGCCCACAGATTGGCTTGACCCACAGTGGACGGATCTTCCCATTTTAATTAATCTAATCAAATTATTCCTCATAGTTCTTCCCAGAGGCTGGTGTTATGTTATGATATCACCTTTTCCAGGTGGCTAGTAGATGGCAATGGAGAGAGGTGGAGAGAGGTCCCCATACCCCACGTGGGCTCTGTGAAAGGTTGACAGGGGAGGAGACGTTTAGCCTGGGTCTATGAACCCCTCTAGCAGAGTAGGGGAAAGGAAGGGCAAAAAGAGAGAGAGGTGGGAATCCATCCTTCTTAAACTTTTTGGATTTCTGAGCTTGATCTCAGAACTCAGGGCAGGGCCAGGCCAATTGCCATTGGCTAGCGGCTAAGACAGGCTAAGACAGAATCCTAGCAGCTGGTCTTCAAGTCCCCAAAGGTATAACTTGAAACAAGGTATAACTATGTAACCCAGACATAAAACTCTCTCTACTGACCAGAGATCTGCCTGGCTCACTTTCCAGGTACTGTGATTAACACTCAGCACCATCAAGACCAGCTAATCACAACCCTTTCCTAATATTTTGTAATACATGTTTACAAACACAAAGTTTCAAGAATGGTGACCCACACCTTTAATTTCAGCCCTGGGAGACAGAGGTAGGCAGATCTCTGTGAGTTCAAGACCATCTTGGTCTACATGGTGAGTTCCAGGACTACATAGTGACCCTATATCAATAATAATAATAATAATACAATAAAAGAAAAATAAAACAGTTTCAGTGATAATTAGAATAATCAAAATGTAGACACTAAGGAGATAGTTCATTTGGCAAAATGCTTGCAGATTCCATGCCACTAAGAAAAAGCATATCTCACAAAGAAACAAAACCTTAAGTGGATGGATTCCGTGGAATGACACCCAAAATTGTCCTCCACATACACCCATTCACACATGTATATACTCATCCTCACAAGCATGCATACATACACAAATCAAAATATACACTGACCTAGAAAGGACCAAAATACTTAGTATTTTGAAGCACCAAATACTAAGTAAAGAATTAATTCTTTATGTTAAAAATAAACAAGTTTCAGGCTGGAGAGATGGCTCAGTGGTTAAGATGGTTCAGTGTTCTTCCAGAGGACCTGAGTTCAATTCCCAGAACCCACATGGTAGTTCACTACTGTCTGTAACTCCTGTTCCAGGGGGTCCATCACCCTCACAAAGACAAAACACCAATGTACATAAAATACAAATAAATTTTTAAAAATAAACAACTCATCCACTTAATATGCAAATTTGCTTCTCTCTTTTATAAATGGTAAAATTATGGGTAAACCAAATAAATGCTTTAAATACATTATTTTTTTAAGCAGTGAATGTTTTATTTGTACATCTGTTCTACGTGAATATATACCCTTACAAAAAATTCAAAGGGAAAGAGATAGTAAGATAGACTAGCCTTTGCCTTGCAAACATAAGGACCTGAGTTCAGTCTCCAGCACTCAAATGAACAATCTGGATGTGTAGCTGGGCTTGATGTCACAGGGTTTTAATTCTGGTACTAGAGAAGCAGAGATGGACAGATCTCTATTAATTAGAGGCCATCCTGCTTTACTTAGGGAGTTGAGGGCCAGGGCTCCACAGTGAGACCCTGTCTCAAATATGTGTAAACAAATAGTTGAAAAATGTAGTATCTGGTGATTTGTGCCTGTTAGCCAAACAGTGGGAGGCAGAGGCAAGTGTCCAGCAAGTATAGCCGTATAGTGAGCCCTGGGTCCCAATGAGAGATCCTAGTTTAAAAAGGTGTGTGCTGATTGAGGTGAAACTTGGAGCCACAAACTATCCTGTAATCTATCACTGAGCCATTTCCCCAGTCCCCCCAGTCACCACTCACTGAATAATAATAGACTTATTGTGAAATGTATTTGTCTTCCAAGACTATCCATACATATAGATTAGACAAATATAACTTAGAACAATGTTTCTTAGCATACACATACAAGTGCACAAACAGATGTGCCCATGCCTATAAGGAACCAGAGGTCAACCCTCAAGTGTCATTCCTCAGGAGTTAACCCGCCTTGTTTTGTAGTTTTCCTCCTGAGAGGGTTTTACTGTGTAGACCTGGCTGTCCCAGAACTCATTCTGTAGATCGGCTGGCTTTGAACTCAGAGATCCACCTCTCTCTACCTCCCGAGTGTTGGAATTAAAGAGATGCATCATCACAGCCTGGCTATCATTTTTTAAAATTTTATTTTATGTCTCTGCATGTGCCTGCATGTGTACATGTACACCACGCATGTGAAGGTACTCCCGGAGACAAGCAAAGGGCATCTCATCTGACCAACTGTTGCAGGTTAGTTGTGAGCTGCTCCATATGTGTGCTGGGAGCTGAACCCTGGTCCTCTGTGAGAGCAGTACATGCTCTTAACCTCAGAACCATTTCTCTCCAACTCCCAACATTTGTGTTTAAAGAATTATATGCTTGGTTCTTTATACTGACTGCTGCTAAAATCTTAGGTTTCATCTCTTGCAATGACCCAGATAGAAAGTTGGAAGATCTTTGAGACATCATCACCATCTGTTTCCAGATTTCCCAAGGCACTGAGGAAGCAGGCACTTGGTATTTTTACAGTGCTCAGAGTCAGATCAAGAACCCCAGCGTAAAGTATGTACAGTTAACATTGATATTATACATTTATGTATATTTGTTTCTTTAGTAGGGGGTGGGGGGGCCAACGTTATAAATGAGCCAAGTGTAGTGGTACATACCTTTAATTCCCGCACTCAAGAGAGGAGGCACAGGCAGGGGAATCTCTGAATATGAGGCTAGTCTGGTCTACAGAGCAAGTTCCATGACTGCCAGGGTTACAGAGATAAACCCTGTCTTGAAACAACAAAATCAAGAAATCTGTGCATGGCTCTGTGGTTTTTGTTCCCGTTTTGTCCATTTCATTTCCTTCACTTGTTTATATGCCTATATGTATGTGCAATATGTATCCATGTATTTATGCATGTGTTTACAGAACCAGGGTCTTTCTATGTATCCCTTGTTGGCTTCAGAGTCACTACATAGCCCATATTGGTCTAAGAGTCCAGATCTTCTACCTCAGAATGCCTCATCCGTGCTGACAGAATGCACCACCATACTGGACAAGTATTGATAACTAGGATCTCAGAAGAATTAGGTCTGTCTCGACCGGGTTCCAGCTAACCTCTAATAATGAAAATGTTATTATACAACCCCATCCTCATTCAGTCATTTTCCTATGTGTGTATGTTTAATTTATTTTATGCGTTTGAGAGTTTGCCTTCATACCTGATGCCCAAGGAAGTCAAAAGATTGTTTGTATCTGACCCCCTAGAATTATGGATGGTTTGGAGGTACTATGTGGGTGAGTGCTGGGAACTGAACCCAGGTCCTCTGCAAGAGCAGCAGGTGGGACTGGAAAAAATGACAGCTTTTAAGACACTGGCTGCACCTTCAGAGGACCCAGGTTCAATACCCAGCAATCCATATGGTGGCTCACAAGCACCTGTAACGGCAGTTCCAGGGGGTTCTGTGTCCTCTTCTGGCCTCCAAGGGCAGAGTATGCATGTGGTGTTGGTGTTGGTACATGCACATAAAATGAAAATGTAACTGGATCCAGAACTTGGAAGGCAGAGGCAGATAGATCTCTGTGAGTTCAAGGCTAGCCTGGTCTACAGAGCAAATTCCAGGACAGCCAGAGCTGTTACACAGAAAAACTATATCTTAAAAAAATAAAAGCAAAACAAAATTACAAAATTTTAAGAGGTCTTTCTTTGAACTGCCAACTTTTAAATAATGAAATGGAAACTTTGTGTTAATTACGAAAACTTTGCCTTAGCTTAGGCTTGTCCACAACTAGCTCCTAAAACTCAAACTAGCCTGTTTATATTAATCTATGTTTTGTCTTTCTCAGCGTTCCTATACTTCTTGGATGTTCCACCTCTCCGCATAGCTATTGGCAGTTCAGCTCTTCATTAAGCCAATCAGAAGGTGCGTTAGGCAGGTGAGGTAAAACAGAGACCTGTCTTCACACAGTGTACACAAAAGTTATCCCAATACACATTTGAGAGAGAAACAGATACTGTAAACCTTTGAATCATCTTTCTAGCTCCTCCTTTTGTTTGTTTGTACCTGGGTTTAGAGGATCTTGCTGTGCTGCCCAGGCTGCCCACAACCTTACATTCCCTAATCAAGCCTCAGTTTTCTGAGTGCTGGCCTTATAGGTGTGCACCACCGTGTCTGGCTTTCATTAATCATTTGATCCATAAATTATATTAATCGTTGGGAAATGACTGGTGCTTATGGTCTTGGTCTCATATAACCCAGGCTGACCTCAAACTTGCTATGTGACCAAGGCTGACCCTAAATTTTACTGTCTTCTGAGACACGGTCTCACTGCATAGCCCAGGCTGGTCTGGAGCTCAGAGATCTGTCTGTTTCTGTCTCCTACGTTCTGGCATTAAACACACGTGTCTTGGCATTATTCATTCAGAAGGTCGAACCCAGAGTTCAGTGCATGCTAGACAAATACTCTCCCAACTGAACTATACGCTCAGCTCTTCCTTGCTTCTATTCCCTCTGTGGCTTTCTATGACAGCCAATGCATTTGCAGCCCTTTGGAAACTAAGGTCTGGGGTCTGAGTCCTATGGCCTGCATTCCAGAAGGTCTGTTCCACTTCAGAGTGATGAGCAAGTTGTGCAACCTTTCTGTGAGGATAATTATTATAGAGGCTTCTTGAGAATTAATCACTCAGTTAATTCTGGCTGCTGTTCTTTTCTGGGTAAACTACTGCCCTTCCTTTCTCTCCAGTCTTTGTTGGATTCCCTGGAGCTGTGAGTCAGGAACTAAACTCCAGTCTCCTTCCAGAGCACCACAGCTCTTACCCACTAGCCCATCTCTTCGTCCCTTATTTTTGTTCCCTGTTTGTTTGTTTGCATTCATTTATTTGGGTAAACAGTTTCTTCATGTGCCAAATGACAACTTGGTGGAAATTCTCTTTCAGCCAGATGGGTTCTACAGCAATTGGGCCATCAGGTATGGTGGCATGTGCCTTTACCTGCTGAGCCGTCTCTCTAGCCTCTCATGGATATTAAAACAGACGTTATTCAGCATGCTATTTTATGGTGCTGGGGACTCTGCCCTGGGTCTAGAGTATGCTAGGCAAGTGTCTACCAGAGACACTCCTCCCCCGCCCTGGTTCTTTTCTTTTCTGAGATAGGCTGTCCCTGAGTTGCCTAGACTGGCCTTAAACTCATATGTAGCCCAGGCAGGCCTCAGCCACGTGATCCTCTGGCATCCTTCCAAGGAGCTGGGATTATAAGACTTTACTGTATGCCCATGCCCCTTCACCTAGTGTGTATGTGTGTTTTGTTTTAAATATTTTATGTGTGTGTTTTGCCTTTATGTATGCTGTGTACCACATTTGTACAATGCCCTCAGAGGCCAGAAAAGATTTCTGGGAGTGCCCTTAACCAGTGAGCCATCTCTCCATCCAACCTCTCTGGATGTGACCTCTGAAGTTCCCTAAATTCATTTTGCAGAATTCTTGTGTGCCTTTGGAATATGTGCTGTTCACACAATTTAATAAGCATTTTATATAAATTCTTTTGCCTGAAGGTGATTTTGTAATTTAACATAGCTTTGGTAGGGGTGGGTATTTTATAAAGCAATTCTTGTGTCCCAGATGTTAGTACTTAAACAATCTTTGTGTTACTGAAAGCCCCACATACTAAAGGGTGAGTTTGACAATATATTTGTCTCTGTGTTTCTACAAGTCGGAGAGGCACATTGTGGTAACAAAAAGCCTGAGGTTTCAAAGAGCCTCACAGACTGGGAAAACATGTTCTGTGTCCCTAGTACCCCTCAGGCATCCACCATGTCCACTCCCTGCAAGCTATGTGATATTACATAATATATTTAATCTTTTCAGTAGCAAGTATTTGCTCAATTTTATGCTAGGTGGTGGAGCACCAGGCATAGGATCTTATGCTAGGATCAAGGGTGTGTTTGGGAGGCAGAAGAAGGTGGATCTCTGAGTTTAAGGCTACCTGGTTTATGGAGCCAGGCCCAGGATAGCCAGGACTTCACAAAGTCTTAAAACCAAAATGAAAACAGAAATACAGCACCTGGTGCCTGGTACAGAGGGAGCACCAGGCAATTAAGTGTCAGCTTCTCCCCTTTCCTGTCTTCCGCACTAACCCATTAAAGCTATTAGGCTCAGAGATTTCATCTTCTTTTGTACACCTTTGTCTCCCCAGTGCCATAGGTGCTTGCATATAATGATACTTCCTATTCATTCACTCATTCAGAGAAACCCTGAATATCTACAATGAAGAAAAAATGGAAAAGATTTTATTGGGGGTTAAAAAGGCATTAACTTATTTTCATTGTGCTTAGAGGGGATCTCATATGCCTTAAGTCAAAATAGAGTCTGACTTTTTGGTGCTTTAGCCAGGCCTGGTGGCCAAGGATGACTTTGAATTCCCGATCTTCCTGATTCTACCTCCCACATACTGGCAAAAGAGCCTCTTAATGAACTTCAGAAAGTAAATCATAATTCATTAACTAATTAATGGCTTTGAGATAGGGTCTTGTTGTAATTTGTTCGGTTTGTTTTTTCTTCGTTTGTTTTTTCAAGACAGGGTTTCTCTGTGTAGCCCCTGCTGTCCTGGAACTCACTCTGCAGACCACAGAGATCTCCTGTCTCTGTCTCCCTAGAGCTGGGATTAAAGTTGTATACCACCACTACTCTATTCTCCCTGTGATTTTAGCTGTCCTGGAACATAGTACATAGACCAGGCTGGTCTCTAACTCACAGAGAGTTTTCCTGTTCCTGCTTTCTGAATGCTGGGATTAAAGATAAGCACACCTAGGCCTAGCTAAAATGAAGCATTTTAACTAATTGGGATCTACTGAGATTGAAGTGTATCAGGGACATATGAGCAGCTTTGGGGCTGGTGAGATGGTTCCTTGAGTCAGTCAAGGGTCTTGCCAGAAAGCCTGACTCCACGTGGGTACCTGTCTGTGTGCAAGTTGGCCCTCCATACATAATTATTGTTATTGTTTTTAAGAGAGGGTCTCACACTGTAGTTTTGTTTGTTGGGGAACGCACACAGATCTTTCTGTCCCGTCTACCAAGTGCTGGGATTAAAAATATAAGGGCCAGCCAGGCAATGTGGCCCACTCTTTTAATCCCAGCACTCAGGAGGCAGAGGCAGGCATATCTCAGTGAGTTCCAAGCCAGCCTGGACTACAAAGTTAATTCTAGGACAGTCTTTAAAGCTATACAGAAAGAAACTCTCTCTCAAAAACACAAAAATAAATAAATAAAATTAATAAAAATATATGGGCCACGAGGCCATCCTCAAAGAAGGATTTATTCTTGTTTTTAGAGACAGGTTATTGTGTCTCACCTGCTTATCTCAATTCAGAGTGACTGACTCCGCCTCATGGGTGCACTGTCAAGAATATTTTTTTATTAAAGGTAGAAGATCTGGACTTGAAACATAGACTTGTGAGTCATTAGAAAGTAACTGGAGGGGGAGCTGGAGAGATGGCTCAGTGGTTAGGAGCGCTGGCTGCTTTTCCAGGGGACTCTGGTTCAATTACTAGCACCTACAAGGCACAACTATCTGTAACTCCTAGGGGATCTGACAGCTTTACACCAATGCACATTCAAAAAAAAAAAAAAAGTAAATAATGATGGGTGGTGGTGGTGTACACCTTTAATGCCAGCAAAATACCCATACACATAATTAAAAAGAAAAGTCTAGAGCCACATATGGTAGGTCATGCTATAAAACCAGCATTCAGGAGTCTACAACAGAAGGCCATGGCCAGCTTGGGCTATAGAGTGAGACCCTGTCTGAAAAACAAGAGGACTGGAGCTATGGCTCTGTAGTTAAGAGAATTTGCTGTGCAAATGTGAGGAACAGAGTTTGGATCATAGCACACAGATAACAAGCTGAAGACCTAGCTGGGCAGTAGTGACATAGGCCTTTCTTTAATCCCAGCATAATTATCTCTCAGGAGGCAAAAGAAGGCAGATTTTTGAGGCCAGCCTGGTGTAAGGTGAATTCCAAGACAGCCCCAAGGCTATATAGAAACCCTGGAAAGTAGAGGAAAGTGGTGGTAATGGAAAGGGTTGATAGATCCCAGTAGTAGTTGAAAAGAGCCTGTAATCAAACTCTAAGAAACAAAAGAATGCTTGAGAAAATAGATTTCGGTGTGGCAAAGGACAAGCAGTTCAATAGAGTGGGAAATATAACACATTACTGGACTCAGCAAGGTGACCTTGTAGGGAGCTTTTGTGGAGCTGAGGGGAGCAACAGATTGAAGTGGATTGTGGAGTGAGTGGGAGTTGAAGGGGTGGAGACAGCTGCCATGGGCTTTTTTTTTTCAAGCTGTTTGGCTGAGAGCATTATGGTGGTAATGTAATAGAGTTGAGAATTTATTTTTTTCCCACTGGTACTGCAGAAGTAGAAGAAAATACAGGAATAGAGGAAAGAATAAAGAGAGTCATGGGATGCGATCCACAATGCAGAGGTCGGGATTTTCTTCACACCAGAGGATCGTACTTTTGTTTCCTTCTGGATAAAAAGATGAAAACAAGTAACCTGTAGGCTTCGTTGGATAATTTTCAGTGAGGGACTGTGCCATCTTGAAGTTGGGAGACTTCAAGGCCACAAGCAAGGACCTTCTCGAATGGATACAAAGAACATTTTTTTCTCAGCTAGTGTAGGGTTACCAACAGGTTGGAAGAGATGGTTCTGTTTGAGGCTGCCGGATGGGAAGCTGGTTGAGGGTGAAGCATGAGGGGACTAGGAAGTTTGATGTGCGGAAGGCTGCATTTGTCCTTCTGAAGGAGTTTCTCTAAGAACCTGATGTTGCTGCTTTTCTGACTTAGGTCCCCACTTCCACGTGGAGCTGGTCTGCTTCCCTCGGCCTAGGCTCACGTCTAAGGCCACAAGCCTTCCTGTCCTCGCCGAGGACCAGCTGGAAGCCATTTTGATTATGCTCCACCACAGAAGGAGGACAATACAGCCCCGCCCAGAGCCAGGCGCGCCCCCGCGGCAGAGCCGGTGCGCGTGTCCGCGCCTCTTCCCGCCGCTCTGGCGGGCGCCTGGCCCAGGCGGCGGAGGCGCGGGCCGTGGGGGGGCGGGCGAGGTGGTTATGTAAGCGTTGCGCGCTCCCGCGAAGCGTCCACCAATGAGAAACCCCAGGCGCTCGTGCTCGCGCACGCAGGGCGGGGGGAGGGAGCGCACGACGTGCGCGCGCCCTCTGCCTCGTCCACCGCTGCCGCCTCCTTCTTCTGCCGCTCCTAGCGCTGCTTGTGTGCTCCTTCAGTGCGGACCTGGTGCCTCTTTTGTGAAGCGGCAGCTGAGGAGACTCCGGCGCTTCGCCATGGCCGACGAGAAACCCAAGGTGAGCTCGGCGCCGCCGCCTCCGCCTCGCCGTGAGGGTCGGTGGGTGGCGCGGCCCGGGGTCCCGCCGAAGCCCGCCGCGGGCTTCCCACTCCTGCCCTGCGCCCCCCACGGGGCCAGCCGCGGCTCAGGCCCGGCGCTCCGCGCCATTTTCCTCTCCTCGCTCTCTTCCTCCCGCCCGCGCCGGAGGAGGCCCGCCGCCCTCCCCCGCCCCCAGAGCCTCGGAGCGCGCGCGGCGCGAGGCGGGCGGCGCATCGCGGGAGCCCGCGGGCCCAGCGGCCCCGCGCTGGGTCTTCGGCGGCGGCCGGCGTGGGTGAGGAGAGCGTTGGGCGCGCGGAGCCCGCGGCGGCGGCGGCGGTGGCGGTGGCGGCGGGAGCCCCGCGGGCCGGGGTTCCCCTCTGGGGCGGAGGCCGCGCGCGAATCAATGGGGCATTCCGGAGTGGGTCCCGCTCGAGCCCCCGGGGGCCCGCGGGGGAGGGGCAGCGCCACTTTGCCCCGGCGTCCCGAAATCCAGACCCCGGCGGGGACCATGTGGCTTTCTTGTAGTTGGAGGCTGAGGTGCGAGCGGAGACATGATGGGCTCAACTTGAAAACGCGCCTTGTGAGGCACCGGGAGACTTGGCTGCAGACGAGGGGACGCGCAGCCGTCACTAGGGCACCGTCCCGCCTTGACTCCACTTTGCAGGGGACTCGGGCTGAAATCCATGGACATTTATTTACTTTGGGTTTTTTGCCGAAGTTCGGTTTGGGTCGCAGTCTACGGGAACACTTGCACGAAGACTGTATTCGATCCATGACAGCGAAAGGGAGGGGAAAATAGAAAATAGCTCTCATCTGAAAATGAAACAGCTAATAGAGTCGAACTTTATAATCTGCCAGTGCGAAAGGGAGGAACGGAGTATCCCTCACTTGAGGGTGCTTTTTAAGATATACTCAATTTGATATGGTCATAGAGCGGAGCTTGCTAACTTTAGCAAGGTAGCAGTGAGTTTTGGAATGAATGCAAGGTATGTTTTTCTCACCCCCCCACCTCCCCAGTAGTTGTACTGCTGAAGTTTAATAGTTGTACCTAAAACGCTTTGAAAAGACAACCGGGTTTATGGGCAGCGCACGTTTTGGCAACGACAGGAAATAGGCTGTTTTAGAAAATTCAGCCTCAAAAATATTACAGTAAATCGAACAAGATGGTTGTAAGTGTATTGTTGCTAGTATCAGTGTTTCTGTAAGAGCCTTGAAACACTTGCTGCATGCGGAGTGTCTCATCTTTCAGATCAGCAGCTGGGAACAGCTGTATGCTGTTGGATATAGAATGAAGGAAACCTGTTGATTCTCAAGCGTTTGGGACTGCTGCTGCTGCTGCTGTTTTAAAGGTGTTTGTGTTTCACATTTTCTAAATTACACTCTTACTCTTCTTTCAACAGGAAGGAGTCAAGACCGAGAACAACGATCATATTAATTTGAAGGTGGCGGGGCAGGATGGTTCTGTGGTGCAGTTTAAGATTAAGAGGCATACACCACTTAGTAAACTCATGAAAGCTTATTGTGAACGACAGGTGAGGAATTGATATGTGCACTTTCACTTAATTTCCACAACCAAATTATGTGTAGAAAATAGACTAACATATTGCCTTGACTATTTTTGGTAAGGTGAATGCAAATAGATTTAGCATTATGATTTTAATTGCTAAACTGGTAATGCTGAATTAGATCCGTAAGACTCCCTTACAAATCCCAAAGGAGATGATGTACTTATACTTTTATGAGGAAAAAAGTATGTTTTGTAAATTGTTTTATCATAGTCATTGCCCTCTGTCAAAACACTTGAAGTCTGCAGGGCTTGCAAGGTACATGCCTTCAATATCACCACTGGAGCAGAGGCAGGAGACTCTGAGTCTGCTATACAGAGCTAATTCTAGGACAGGCAGGGCTACACCACAAGAGAAACCCTGTCTCAGAGAGAGAGAGATTTTTAGTCAATTTGAGTTTGGGGTATTTCAGTTTTTCTGAAGTATGTAAGTTACAACCTTTAAGAATTTTATTTATTTATTTTACAATGATTGTGGAGACCATAGTATGTGTGTGGGAGGGTGTGTGCGCATCTGTGTGTTGGGGATTGAAACCAGATTCATTCATGCATGCTAGTATATGCTATTCCATTAAGTTACCACCCAGGACCAGAGGTTAAGAGGTTTTAATCCTTTTTAGTAAAGTATGAACACTGTGTGTGTGTGTGATTTCGTTTGTTTTTACTTACATGTATTCCGTGTTTGACCTGCATGTATATCTGTGTGAAGATCTGGAACTGCAGTTTTGAGCCACCATGTGGGTGCTGGAAATTGAATCTTGGTCCTTGAAAGAAGAGTCAAACAGTCAGTGCTCTTATTGCTGTGCCATCTCTCCAGCCCCAAACATTTTACCTTTATATTATAGGGATATTTATATACTAAGTAGAAAGGTAATAGATGTCAAGAGGAAATAGAAATTTCTCTTGGTGATTTGTGGAGGGTTTTATTTTGTTTGTTTGGCTTGTTCTGAAACAGGGTCTTCTGTGAAACACTGGCTGACTAGAATGTGCTATATAAGCTAGACTGGCCTCAAACTCAGAAAGTCCTCTGCTTTTTCCTCCTGGTTTCTGGGATATCAAGGAAGATTCTTTTTATTTGTTTGTTGAAAGAGGGTTAGCCCTGGCTGTCTTGGAACTAGCATTGTGTACCAGGCTGGCCTCAACTCACAGAGATCTGCCTGCCTCTGCCTCCCCTAGTGTAGTTAGGCTCATTTTGTTGATTTGGACAAATGTTGGGAAGTCAGTGCAGAAGAGACCTTCCCTTTGGAATAAGATGACAGTTCTACTTCCCACACCAGTTCATAAGCTGTAATAAAGGCAGAAATAGGATTTTTATTTATTTTTTTGATCTACACTTAAACTAAGATGGAAAGTGGTAGAAATCATTTTGATTTTCAAGACAACTACCCCCTTTTGTGCCTAGATTGGCTTTGAACTCTGTACTCTAGTTTGTCTCCCTGCTGGTCGGATTTTAGGCGTGTGCTTTCATGCTTCCTGTTTTATGCCTCCTTTATAATGTGATAACAGGAAACTGCTTCCAGCCTTTGTTTTTATTTTCCTTTGTTAGGATTTTTACAATTTATTATATTTTGTCTGTCCCGAAATCTACCTGTCTTTCCCTCCCAAATGCTGAGATTAAAGGTGTGTGTCACCAGTTGGGCTCGTTAAACATGATTAATATAATCTTAATTTTTTATGTAATTTCTCTAAAGAGTAAGTCAACAAAAAGATATTGGTAGGGGCCATTCGAGGTGTCTCTGCAAACCTGATTGTGTTTAGTCTTTGAAACCCACAATAGAGGAGAGAACCAGATTCCTAAGTATTGAAGTTGTCCTGGTACCTCCATTTCTGTATTGTGGCACATGTGCACCCTCACACAGATGCTACACAGACACTCAGTAAGTAAAAGGTTTTTTTTTTTTTTTTTTTTTTTTTTTTTTAAGATCCTGTGGTTTTGGGTTTTGTTTTTAATTTTTTTTTCTTTTTAAACTTTTATTTATGTGCCTTGTATATGTTTTGTACACACGTATATCTGTATGAGATATACGTGGAACTGGAGTTACAGGCAGTTGTGAGCTGCCATGTGGGTGCTAGGAATTTAATTAACTCCAGTCCTCTGGAAGAACAGCCAGTGCTCCTAACTGCTAAGCCATTTCTCCAGACCCGGGGAAAAAATTTTTAAGGGAATTATTAGGCTTGGGAAGATACATAGTGCAGTAGTAGAGCATTTGCTTATCATGGGGAGGCCGGGATTTCAGTGCCCAGTAAGAGGTGGTTGATATCTTCCATTGAACATTCATCACCTTCAGGTTTCTGGGGTAAGTCTTCATTTTCTAAATATCTTTATTTTTCAAGACAGGGTTTCTTTGTCTACAGCACTGGCTGTCCTCAAAACTGACAAAAGATTCACCTGCCTCTGCCTCCTTAGTGCTGGACTTAAAGGCATTCACCAACATGCCTGGTTTCCACAAGAATCTTAATTACTTGTAAGTTAAAAAAAAGAAACTTGGGCTGGAGAGATGGCTCAGCACTCAAGAGCACTGGCTGGGTGTTCTTCTAGAGGCCCTGGGTTCAATTTTCAGCATGTACATGACAGTTCACAACTGTCTATAACTCCACTTCAGTGTACCTATCCAATATCCTCTTGTGGGTATGTGTGCAGGCAAAATACCATAATACATTAAGAAAGAAACTAAAATTTCTGTGTTTCTTTAAGTATGTAAATATGAATGCCTGGTTCAGAAAAAAACAAAACAAAATTTCCATTTTCTTCAAATTTAGAATGACTTTTAAAGTGGCAATATTTCTATTTCTCCGTGTTTTTATTTGTTTTGTTAACCAAAAACATTTTTTTTAAACCATGATTGCCTCAAAAATGAGGTTGTATCTTCAAAGTATATCCCTTTACCGGAAATTTCATCTTATAGAATCTAGCATAGGTCAAGAAAATCCACTCATACTTGGCCCTTCTCCAGGAACCAGCATTGTTTTCATTTAGTAAAATCTGTTCTAATTTTGTAATCCTTGACCTCTTCTAATATCATACTGATAAAGTGATCAAATCCTAGAAGTATACCAACAATTGCTTCATCACAATGTGAATTCTTGATCCTATATACTTGTTCACAAGTTCTGGTGGCAGAAGCTGGGGTGGGTTTGAGTTAGCCGCCATAGTGGGTGTCTCACATGGTTTTTAAGTAAGAGGAAGTTATATGTATTCTGTAAGAGTTAGGAATGACATGCTGGAGAGATGCATTGGCTACTCTTCTAGGTGACCTGGATTCAATTCTTACCGCCATATGGCAGCTCTCAAATGTAACTTCAGTAGCAGAGGATTGACACCATCACATAGACATACAGGCAAAACACCAAAGAACATAAAATTAAGTTAGGGATGGCACCAGAATTTGTTGGTAGAATTACCTAATATACACAAATTTGCTCTCAAGCACTAAACAAATCTGGCACAGCACTAGAGAGGTAGAAACAGGATTGGGGAGTTAAATGTCATTTTCTACTATTAAGTGAGTTTGAGGCCGGCCTAAAGACCCTGCCGATAAAACATGAGATAAGTGCATGCCATCAAAAGACTAATGCCTCACATTCAATCCTAACCCCCCTCCCCCCCAAATCCACACACAAATGAGTTCTAGGTCAGTGTAGTCTACATAGTAATTTCCAGGACAACCATGGTTATATGGTGAAACTCATTAAAAAACATAAAATAAAAAGTAAAGGGTGGGAAGTGGGGCATGATGTTATACATGGTGATTTCCATGGTTTTCTAGATCCTTCCCAACAACAAAAATAATTTTTTTCTAAAAGGTATCTGGGGAATCTCCCCATGTGCTTGAGCAGTCAGGACAATTGGTGTTTTAACTTTTGTTGTGTATTATGTGTGGAGGTTGAAGGAAAACTTGGGAGTCCTTTCATTTTCTTGAAACAGAATTTCTCTGTTTCATTGGCTGTCCTGGAACTTGCAGTATATACCAAGCTGGCCTCAAACTCATTCACCAGCTTCTGTCTCCTGAGTACTGGGACTAAAACTTTACCATCATACCCCCAGCGTCAGTTCTTTGCATTCACCTTAACATAGGTTCCAGGGATTGTACTGGGTTGCCAGGCTTTCATGGCAAGATGTTTATCTGCTGAGCTACCATATTGCCTGCCCAGACTTGGAATTGTTAACCTCTAGAAATCTCTGTGGAATCCCTATTCAGTAACACTGTTGAAATCTAAGCACTGGAATCCTTGTAGTGTAAGATTTATCAGAAGATACTGATTTGTACATCATTCTGTGTTGGTATAATAGCCAGAAGTTCAGTATTGAGATGCCATAAAATGTGAATGACCATATTTTGAAATTTTAGTTTAAAAAATTAAATGCCTTAATCTCTTTTTATTTGCTTGATTTTGAGATGAATGTCATGTAACCTGTGATGGTCTCATACTTCTGATTCAACTGCAGGCATATGTGTACCATCTTGATTTTGAAACAGGGGTCTTCTCTAAGTATGAGAAACATTAAGTGTTTATATTTGCATAGAAAATGCCATATTACTGATCATATAAATACCTCAAATTTTTATGGTTACTTGTAGTTTTATCAAAGTGGAGTTTTTATCCAGATTGATCTATATAGTGAGTTTCAGGACAGCCAGATTACATAGTAAGACCTTGTCTCAAGGGGGGCATTTTTAATGTTTATATGCTGTTTTTGCTTTTAATCTCTTTTTAGGGATTGTCAATGAGGCAGATCAGATTCCGGTTTGATGGGCAACCAATCAATGAAACAGACACGCCTGCACAGGTAAAAATATGTATTATTAAGAAAATGATGTTTTATGGGTATGATTGCATATATTTATGCATGTGCTTGTGAGTGTATGTGTGCAGAAGCTACTAAGGACATCATGTGTCCTGCTCTATGGCTCTAAACTTTATTCCTTTGAGGTTGGGTCTTCCTTGAACCTGGAAGTTGGTTGGCCTTGGACTTCTATTCATCCTCCTCCAGTCTCTGCCTGCATGGTGCTTGGCTTCCCAATGCTCAGCTTTTATATGTGCAGACAAGGAGCAAACTCAGGTCCTTTGAGCAAGTACTCTCTTCTCTGCTATTGTCCCCATCCTTGTGCTTTATCTTTTGTTTGCTCATTTGCTGTGTTAAAGGTACAGGTACATATCACCAACTCCTGCTGTTTGTTTTGTTGTGTTTTTTGAGACAGTTTCTCTGCGTAGACCAGGCTGTCCTTGAAACCCAAGAGATGCCTCTATCTTCTGAGTACTGGGGCCATCATGTTGAATAAAAATATATGAATATTTTTACTCTGTTGTTGTGAGGATATGTTTGGTCATCTTTTTTAAAAATTATTTTTATTTTATGTGCATTGGTGTTTTGCCTGTATGTCTTGTCTGTGTGTGTGAGGTTTGGATCCTGGAGTTACAGACAGTTGTGAGCTGCCGTGTGAGTGCTGGGAATTGAAGCCAGATTCTATGCAAGAGCAGTCACTGCTCTTAACCTACAAGCCACTGTCCAGCCGGTTTTCATCTATTCTTGAGACTCAGTCTGTCCACTCTCTTGACTTGCTCACTGAGCTTGACTATGTACATGTAGGTGACTCTTTACAAACTTGAACCAGTAAAGGTAATGTTCTGACAACACTACAGGGTTTTTTGGCTTGTTTTTTTGTTTTGTTTTGTTTTTTTTTCCCTGTATCTGTGCAGCATATGGTTTTCTCTATCTTAAGCATTGTGTCCTTTTCCTCTAAAACTTCTTAATTTAAGACTTTATATCACAGAATTCTTTTTTTTTTTCTTTTTTTTTTCTTTTTTTTTTTTTTTTTTTTTTTTGAGACAGGGTTTTCTGTGTGGTCCTGGAACTTGGTATAGATCTGATTGACCTTGAACTCAGATCTTCCTGCTTCTGCCTCCCTAGTGCTAGGACTAAAGTTGAGTGCCACCACTGCCTGGCCTAAATCACCTAATTCTTATGAAAATAGAAATTTAAATTGGATCCTTTGGGCTTTTTCACTTTAATTTTTTGTGTTTATGTTTGGGTATTGTTGTGATCATTTCTCTACCCCCTGGAATTTACCTGGAGCATAACAACCAAGCTTGGTGCTTTGTTTTGTTTGTTTTTTGAAACTTAGAGCCTGTGATGTTTCCTTAGTTGGCCTTGAAGAACATTGAGAAGGCCTTCTGGAATTAGAAAGTATGAGCCACCAACTGATTTGAATTTCAATTTTTAAATTCTCTAAGAAAAATTGGAGGGGAACTAGGTATGATATGGTGGCATACGCCTTATTTGAATCCCAGCACTGGGGGTAGAGCAGGTGGATCTTTGAGTTGTTGGCCAACCTAGTTTACATAGTGATTTCTGGGTCAGCCAGAACTACAGGGTAAGACCATTAATCCAAATCATGGAGGGGAGTAGTCTGGAGCTATGGTTGAATAGTTAAGTAAGAGCACTTGTTGCTCTTGTACAGGAGACCTGGGATTGCTTTCCAGGACCCACCTGTGAATATGTGCTGACCAAACATTCATACTGAGCTGGGTGTGGTGGTATATGCCTATCCCAGCACTTGGAAAGCAAAGGCAGGCAAATCTCTTTGATGCTAACCTGGTGTACAGAGGGAACTCAGAGGTACACAGAAGACCTGTTTTGATTGCACCTAAAAATTACACATAAATCTTTTTTTCTCTAATATTAAAATGGTGGAGAGGGCATGGTCAGGACATCAACATCAAGGTGTGATTTTACTGATAGACTTCAAGACTTGTCTTGAAGACTTTCCCTTGTCTGAGTTCTGGTTAAGGAAGAGTATGCTAGAGAAATTCTCACTAGTGTCAGTCTTCAATTATATTTTGTAACCACAAGGAGGTGCTAATGTTGCCTCTAAATATGGCATGTATGTTTTGAAGCATTTAAATTTTCATCATAGAGTGATATTTTAATCAATTTAACCAATTAAAATTGCTACCCTGGAACATTGTAAAATCTTTAAAAGCTGAATACCACCAACATCCACCTTCTTTAATTTACATTTTTATGTGTGTTCCCAGAATTAAGAAGACTTTTAGCCAGTTTAATCCCAGGCAAAGGCAGAGGAGCTCTGTGAGTTTTTACTAGCCTGGTTTACAGAGTGATTTCCAGAGTATCCAGGGCTACATAGAGAAACTCTGTCTCAAAAAATAGATGAAAATTTTTTACGTTTTGTGTGTGTGTTCCAAGAATAACTTGAAATTGTTGTTCTTCTACTGTGTGAGCTCCAGAGATGCAATTTAAGTTCTTAGGCTTGAGAACAGGCATCTCTACCCACTCACTCATTCCACCAGCATCTCATAGCGTCTACCTGTATAACCTAGCTTGCTTCAATGTCATTACGTAGTCCAGGCTGGCTTCTAGTCTACCATCCTCTGCCTGAACCTCTTGAGTACTCAAATTATTGGTACAGACCATGGTCAGTAAATCCTATAGTTGTGGTACGTTAGTACCTTAGTAGCTATTTTTTATTTTAAAAAAGTTGTCAGGGAGTAGTGGCACACATCTTTAATCCCAGCGCTAGGAAGGCAGAGGTAGATAGACCTCTGAGTTCGAGGCCAGTCTGGTCTACAGAGCAAGTTCCAAGACAGAACTACACACTGAAACCTTGTTTGAAAAAAAAAAAAGGTTGTTTAGCTGAGTGTTGTATCAGGTAACATGACTGTATCTCAACACTGAGGATGCTGAGGCAAGCAGACTGTTAAGAGTTTCTTTTTTAAAGTATGAGCATAGTGGTCTAAGTAAGTTTCCGTTTTATGGGTGTCCAAAGGAAATGATTTTATCTTTCTCTTTTCTTCATTTTTCAAGAAGGAGTTTCTCTGTGGAATTCAGTTTGTAGACCAGCCTGGCCTGGAACTCAGAAATCTGCCTGTCTCTGCTTTCATAGTATTGGGACCAAAGGCATGTGCCACTAGGCCTGGCTTGTGATTTTGTCTTTTACAAGTTCACTGCTCTACACACACCTCAGCTTATGTAACTCAGGCTGGTCTCAAACATGTCTTATTGAGGATGATTTTTAAGTCTTCTGACTTATCTGTCTACACCTCCCAAATGCTGGGATTACTAAATTGCATTGGAAAGATTTTTTTGTTTTGTTTTAATTAGCTTGTATGTGGCTGGGGGGAAGGTCAGAACAATTTCAGGATTTAATCCTCTTATACTTGTCTGAAAAAATCAGACTCAGATTGCCAGGATATGGTAGTTGGACTTGCAGGGCAAGTACTTCTACCCATTGAGCCATAAAAAGATCTTTAAAAGTTAGTGTTAAAGAGCTGTTAAACACTTTCTACAGTGTTGTCAAATGTGTTAAGACATTACTACCATTGTGGTTTTATACATAATGTGGTTAGTAAACATTAAAATTCCAAATTTTAAAGTTAGATTTATTAAACAAGTAAAGCTCCATTTCTAGTGGTTGCACATCTTTAGGTATTACATGTTGTGGTCTAGGCCGGTGTCAGAATCTAGAGCATTGTCTCAAACTCTGGAGTGCTGCTTACAGGTGTATGGTGTGTGCAGCCATGCGCTTTGATGATGATTAGGTTAATGAACACTTGCAGACTGAGGGAGATTGCTGAGTCTTTGCCTATGACTGGTATCACCTTCATTTTCCTTTTTTGAGTGTTCCATAGTGCTGTGATTTTAGACATGTGTCACCATGCCCAGTTTTTTTATGAAACTGACATCTGTAATAGTGAGAGGCCTATAGTGGAATGGCGTGTGAACTTTTCTGTAACTTTATGAAACGTAGACATTTACTGAATCTTAATTTTTTTTTCTGTCTAGTTGGAAATGGAGGATGAAGATACGATTGATGTGTTCCAGCAACAGACAGGAGGTGTCTACTAAAAAGGGAACCTGCTACTTTACTCCAGAATTTTGTTATAGACCAATACATTTGCAATTAGAAAGCCGCAATTTGGTTCCATCACATCCTGACTACTACAGTATAGTTTTTTCTCTATTCTTTCATTTTCCTGTCCCCATTTCTTTATTGTACATAAAGTAACTGGTGTATGTGCACAAGCATATTGCGCTTTTTTCTTTTTCTTTTTAACTAAAATGGCCAATGTTCTGTTTTGATTGACATCAGATGGAGATGGTCTGGGGGAAAGTACTGGTTCTGTGAAAATATCCCCCTTTCTCCATTAGTGGCATGCTCATTCAGCTCTTATCTTTATATTCCAATAAGTTATTTTGCTCTCAATGTTTTAACAAAAGAACCCAACAACAAAATCCTTGCATACCTTGTTTGATTGGAGAATTTTAATGTTTTTCATTTATCATTGTAAAACCAAGGACAATTTTATAACTTTTTTGTACGTAGCTGTTACATGTAGGGCAATCTGTCTTTAAGTAGGGATAAATTACTCTTGAACAAAATGATCCTAGATAGTTTTCCCTTCAAGTCAAGCGTCTTGTTGTTTAAATAAACTTCTTGTTTAAAATGAGCTGTTCTCTTTATTATGAGGAATATTAAATAGGAAAAATGTTTAATGCCAAGTGTCTCACACACCCTTAATCCCAGCACTAGGGGGTCTACTTAACAGGTCCTATAATAGCCACAGTGACCCTGCCTCAAAAATAAAAGACAAAAGAAAATTTAAGACAAAGTCAGTTATGGTGGCAAATGCCTTTAGTTCCCAGCACTTGAATGAAGCAGGGGCCAGGCAGATAACTCAGAAGTAAACTGGTACACTAGGCATGTTTCAAGCCAACCAGGGCAATATAGTGAAACCTTACTTTGATTTTTAAAATGGGACAAGAGAGGGCTTGTCCCTGGTTTGCTTTCTAGCCTCCATCTTGTGGTTCACAACTAATTCTAGTTAGGTGGATCTGATACCCTCTGGCCTCTGAGGAACAAACAAGTTTACACAAGAATCTGCAAGCCAAACATCTATATAAGTCAAGTAAATAAAGCCAGGGACTTAGGGGTAAATGTCATTCCCGAAGTATAGAAAAAAGTTACATTATCTTCATAATGATTTGCTTAAAAAGTTTATCAGGCTGACCTAGAACTCTGCTTCCTAACTGTTGAGATTAAAAATTTTGCTGCCACATCTGACCCATTTTTAATTATCAAATTTACTGTTGCACAAATCCTAATTGATCCTAGAGTAAAAAACGAGCTAGATATTGAGGAAAAGCTGAGAGATCAGGAACAAGCCGCAAACACTTCTCAACTCAGCCAAAATGGGAAGATCCTCTGTCTCCATGAATCCCCAGACTGAATAGGGGGGGAAATGAAGGGAAGCACAGGGGTCTTGTTCAGTGTGATAAGTTTCTGGCCCTGCCTAGCCCTGAGGTCTGGACCAGAAGTTCCAAATCACACAAAAGCTTATATTAATTACAAGCTGTCTGGCTTATAGCTTAAGCTCATTATCAGCCAGCTCTTACAACTTAACCCATTTTTACTAATCTATGTCTTGCCACATGACTAATGGCTTTACCATTACATCTTGCTCTCGGGTGGCAGTTTGAAGGTCTCTGAGTGACTCCGCCCTCCTTCCCCTTGGATTTCCTGCCTATAAACTGGTTTACTATAGACCAAAACAACTTTATTAATGGTATTCACATCATACAGAAAGACATCCCACATCAGTCCAGCCTTAAATTCTTTGTCCAGCCATATCACTTCCTATTTCAACCTTCCTAGTGCTTGGATTAAAGGTGTGTGCCAAGACTGCCTGACTTTGGTCTTGAACTCAGAAATCCAGATGGATCTCTCCCTGTCTCCAGAGTTAGAATTGAGGGCATGTGCTACCTGCTACTGCCTGACTTCTGCCTAACTCTGGCTATCTCTCTGCTGATCTTCAAGCAATTTTGATACACAATCCATTACCACAATGTACATTTATTTGTGTGTGTGCATAAGTATGCTTGTGCCACAGATAACCTCCTTGCCTCTGAGTACTGGGGCTAAAGGCATGTGCCACAGGTGATGTTAGGCTTTTTTACCTTAAAACGCGGGTATCTTCACTGCCATGTACCCTTACTAATAAGACTTAGCTAGAATTTTCTGGCTCACAGTGAGAGCACTTGCTGGGCAACCATGAAAACCAGTTTGGATCCCAGCATCCACTTAACAGTCTGGGTGTCCCAGACATGCCTGTAATCCCACCATTGGAGGTGGTGAAGACTGAAGGGACTGTCCCACTCAGGCATCTGGCTCTGGGCCCCTTCCCATTCTGTCTGCCTTTCTTAAAAAAAAAAAAAAAAAAAAAAAAAAAAAAAAAAAAAAAAAAAAAAAAAAAAAAAAAAAAATCAGATTATAGGCCTATCCCCCAAGGTCTGTTCTCTTATTTGGCCACCTCCTCCTGAACCTCACAGCTGAAGTCCAGCTATCAAAATATTGGAATCCAACAATCCAACCTCCTACTTTGGCTCACCCTAGTAACATGCCCCATTAAAATATAACACCTCGTCCTAATATGGGGTTCCCCTAGTACCTTAATAAACTGCCTGTTTCCTATGTGCCACATCTGTCCTCTATCCTTTGTCCCTCAGGTACAAATACCTGTGCCCCCTTTCCCTTGTTCCCTTCCCCGTCTTCCTTGTCCCGCTATCTCCTTTGCTATGGCATCATAGCCCATTCTAACACAAATCCCCCCTTCTCTTAAAAGTTAGACCTGTGGTGTCCTTTGCTGTTTTCTGCCTGAGTCAGAAAGCAGCCGTTTTCTTTCCCACTTAATAAAGGATCTCTGAAAACAGGTGTTTGGTGTGGTTTATGCCTAGTCTATGGTCCAGGAGGGAGCCACTGCTCTTGGGGAAGGAGAGGGGCAGGGATTCTTCAGAGCTAGGCTCACTGGGGCTTGCTGGCTTCTAGTGTAGCCAAGAAAATGCAGGGCCTTTGTAGTGGGTTTACTGTGTTACATTGTAAATAATTGTCCTACCTGTGAGTTTAATAAAAAGCACTGATTGGCCAAAGGCAGACAGGAAGTGTGGGTGGGGTTACCAGACTAAGAAAACTCTAGGAACAGGAAGTACAGAGCAGAGATACCAGAGAAAAGCCAGAAGATGCCCAGGACAACTATGCTGCTCTGAGAAAAAGTACCGAGCTGCATGGCTGAACAGAATAAGAATCATGGGTTAGTTTAAGGGTAAAGAATTAGCAAGTTATATGCCTGGGCCTTAGGCTGATCAGCCTAAAATTATTGTAAGCATCTGTGGGTCTGTGGATCTAAACCTTGAGACTAGGCCTGAAAGTCTGGGACAGAAACCTCTTACTACAGGCCTTCCTTCAGGGAGAGGACTTATAAAAGAATAGGCAGAATGATAGAGGACATTTGACACGTGTACATACACGTGCAAGGGTGGAGGGAAGGCTGGCAGGATGACTGTATATAAAGGCACTTCCCTCTGAACCTGATGATCTGAGTTTGAGTCCTGGAGCCCACATAGTGGAAGGAAAATTGACTCCCACAAATTTTCCTCTGAGGTCCACACATGGGCTCTGGCATGCGTGTGGTCCACAAATAAACATGCCTATGAAAATCCATACACATAAGTACATTTAATAGGGTCCAGAGAGATGGCTCTGGAATTAAGAACACTTACTCTGCAGAAAGACCTGGGTTCTCTTTACACCCATATGGTGACTCAATTTTCTGTAACTATAATTCCAGTGGATTCAGTGTCTTCGGACCTCCACAGTCTCCTGCATACATGTATATGGTACATATAAATGAACTCAGGCATACACTCATACACAAAATAGCATTTTTTAAAATTAAAAAAGTGTGCAGGCACTGGGGAGGCAAAGGCAAATAGGTGGATCTTTGTGAGTTTCAGGCTGGTGTGGTCTACATAGTGAGTTCCAGTATAGCCAGAAGTTTTCTGACCTGTCTGGGACCTCAGTCAGGAGGAGTCTTTCCCACCCATGGTCCCACAACTACTTATAAAATAATTACTCAGAGGCTCATATTAATTACAAGCTGTTTGGCATATGGCTCAAGCTTATTACCAACTAGCTCTTACATCTTATTTCAACCCATTTTTATTAATCTATATGTTGCCACATGTTCCCTGGCTTTACCTGTGTTCCTTTATATCTTGCTTCCTGGGCAGAGCCTGCAGTGTCTCTTTGACTCCACTTTCTGTTTTTAACACCCTTCATTTTTATCTCTGCTTGGATTTCCTGCCTCTAAGCTGTCTTGCCATAGGCCAAAACAGCTTTTTATTTACAAATGGTAATAAAGTATATTCACAATGTACAAAAAGAAATCCCATGTCTTCATTCCAGGACAGCCTTGTCTCAACCTAAAATAAACTGGGTGGTGGCGGCCCACGCCCTTTATCTCAGCACTCAAGGCAAGAGCAGAAGGATCTCCAGGAGTTCAAGGGCAGACTGGTGTACAAAGTGAGTTCAAGGATAACTGTTATACAGAGAAACCTGTCTGGAGGGAGACACACACACACCTAAAATAAATAATAATAATAGTGAGGTGGTGATGGCATGGCTTTAATGCCAGTACTAGTGAGGTAGAAACAGGCAAATCTCTATTTGAACACAGTCTGGTCTGTAGAGTGAGTTCCAAGTCAGCCACCAATGTTACATAGAAAAACTCTGTCTTTAGGGGGAAAAAATCACAAAACCCAATAATATAGCTTTAAAATTTTTGTTAGGATGTCTGTCTTAGAAACAAGGTTTCACTGTGTAGGTCAGGATGGCCTTGAACTCATAGAGAACCACCTACTTCCAAGTACTAGTCCAGTATTAAAGGCATATGCTACTACCCTGCTTTCTTAGATTTTATATCAATTCCTTCATTGTGTGCATCTTGCTGTTTCCTTGAAACTGGGAAGCCAGGACATATTAAGGTGTTTCAGCTACTGCATGCTTTAGCTTTCTGACTGTCCAAGTGGGGTTCTGAACCTTAATGCTCTATCCAGTAAGAATTACATTTGTAGTGAGACTGACTGGTCTTTAGTGCTCCTTAGGGCGAGACATAGTTAGAACACAGCAAAACAGGTTGGAATTTAATCTGTTGTTTGGAATGTGGAGTGTTAGGAGTGTTATCTTTTTGTAAGCAGTGACATGTGACTACAAAGTCATTTTAGGATTTAGTATACCCTTGGGACTTTTCCAAAACTTCAAAGTTCAAGAATCCTCATGTGTTTTTTTTCTTTATGATTCATGTTTTGAAAGGATATTTTGTCACTAACTTCTCCATATGTTATAAAACTTGTGACTATGAAGGGAAGGATTTCTTCAACATTTTCCTGGGTCAGTTGTGTAACTGTTTCCTCTGAGATAGAAATATCCCACCCAGCAGGGAAGCTCTTAAACAGAAAGGCAAACAAAACAACCCTAGAAGTCCCTGAAACTGACCAGATTCACTAAGTCCCTCTCTGTCAGTGTAGGCAGAGACAGCAGAAAGAAGCCTCGTTCAGACAAGAAAAGCTGCTAAGAGACCTCTGAATTCAGATCAGCTGCCTGCAACAAGCAGAAACCAGTCAAGACTCTGAAAGAGGTTTAGATCAACTGAGGCACCCGGAAAGCATATTCTAACTTCAGTAATCTGCCTCTAGGTTGTGCTGTGTCCCAGGTTTCCTGGGTTGTGAGCTGTCACTCATGTTAGGGTGGGCTTTGGTAATGCAGCTGTCTTTGAGTCTTTTTCCTCCTTTAAGTAAAATCCCTCACCCACATTCCTGTAATTTACTCCAATAAAACTCATTGACAGTTCACCAAGTTGGACTCTAGTGGCTTCCATACTTTGGTCTACTTTGGTCTACTGAGGATTCTCTGTCTGGAGTGAGTAGATATGTGTTGTATCTCCCAGGGGTGGGGGAATTTCACACAATATCCATCCACTTTTCTATATATTTATTTGTTGTTGTTTTTTTTTTTTGCTTGTTCCTTAAATTTATTTATTTATTAATAATTTATTCTTATTTGCGTAGGTGTGTTGCTTAATGTATGATTGTGTGAGGGTGTCGGATCTTCAGTTGTAAGCTGCCAGGTGGGTGCTAGGAATTGAATCCAAGTCTTCTGGTAGAACAGTTAGTGCTCGTAACCACTAAGCCATCTCTTCAGCCCCAAATTTATTTATTATTAGACAGGTTCTCACTGTATAGCCCTAGCCGGCCTTAAACTTATTTCATAAACTAGGCTGGCTTTGAAATCACAGAGATCTGCCTGCATCTGCTTTCTGAATGCTGAAATTAAAGGCCTGCACCATCACACCTGGCTACATCTTTTACTTATTATTTTTGTATATATGAGTATGTGCCTGAGTGCAGGTATGTTCACCATATGCATGCAAGAGCCTATGATCAGACATTGATGGATCCCCTGGAATTGTAGTTATAGATTGGGAGCCACCATGTGGGTGCAGGGAGAACGCAGGTCTTTTGTAAGAATAAGTGTTCTTAACTGCTAGGCCATCTCCAGTTCCTGTTTTCATTTACTGTTCTTGTGGAGAACCTGGGTATAGCACCCAGCTCCAACATGGTGGCTCACAACCATCTCTAACTCCAGTTTCGGGGCGATGTCCTCTTCCAATCTCCTTGGGCACCAGGCATGCATGCATTGCATAGACACACACTCAGGCAAAAACTGCTCATACACATCAAATATAAATGTTCCAGTGCTTGGGAAAGGGGTGGAAAAAGCAGGATCAAGATTCCAAGGTTATCAGCAGCTACAGTATGAGCCTGTATTACATGAGACCCTGTCTCAAAAGAGAAGCCTCCTTTTTGTAAGGGAGGCTGAATTTGTTTATACAAAGAGCAACGGCATTTGGGAAGGAAACATTGGTCTGTTTTTTGTTTGTTTGTTTGTTTGTTTGTTTGTTTTTTTTAAGACAGGGTTTCTCTGTATAATAACCCTGGTTTCCCCAAAACACTCTTTGTAGTTCTAAACTCACAGAGATCTGCCTGCCTCTGCCTCCCTAGTGTTGGGATTAAAGCCAGCAAGCAGGCTTTGTTTTTTTTTGTTTTTTTTTTTAAAATAATCTTTGCTTCCTGACTTTCCTGCCTCCACCTCCTAAGTACTGGGAATACTACAAACCTGTATCACCAGTGCATGACCTCTGCCTGGCAGCTTTCATAGCCAGAGTTTTGCTGATGACTTAAGAGGAAATAATTTGCAAGTAGAGGCAGCATCTTAAAAGCATTGATCTCTGCTCTCAGTGAAGATGCAGCTAAGAAAAGGACAGACAGATGGATACTAAATTTGGCTTTAGAAGTGATGCCTGTGATGTGTGTGATGAGAGGTTAAGTTACAAGTGACAAATTCAGGAGATACCCTCAGTGGTTGGGAGTAAAGACATAATTGGAAACAAAACAAAACCCAAAAACAACTATCTAGGGTTCTATAAAAGCCCATTTGTCCTCAAACCTAAAAATCCAAGGAAACAGAAGACAGAGGAAATCCATCTACCATGAAGAATGGCCCAGATTGTCCTTAAATCAACATCAATGATTTAATGGAACAACTGAGCAACAGTGAAATGAGGCTGGTAGGAGGGGCCCAGATTTTGGCCCCATCTCTTACTTCAATAGCTACTGTCCAGTGTTGTTGGCACAGTCTCCGTGTGTGTTCCTTAAGATTCTCCTCCTTCCTCTTCTTTGTGTTTGTGTATGTAGGGGGATTGTGTGGTTCCATGGTAAATAATTGTCCCACCCACTGGTTTAATAAAAGCCTTGATTGGCCAAAGGCAGGCAGGAAGTGTGGGCGGGGCTACCAGACTAAGAAAACTCTAGGAACAGAAAGAACAGAGCAGAAATGCCACAGAGACTCCAGAGTTGCCAGACAAGGCAGAAGATGCAGAGGACAACTATGCTGCTCTGAGAAAAGGTACCAAGCCCCATGGCTGAACAGGATCAGAGTCATGGGTTAGATTAAGGGTAAAGAGTTAGTAAGTTATATGCCTGGGCCTTACGCCAATCAGCCTAAAATTAATGTAAGCATCTGCGGATCTAAACCTTGAGGCTAGGCCTGAAAGTCCCGGCCAGAAACCTCTTAGTACATTTGTGTCTGTCTGTCTGTCTGTTTCAAGACAGGGTTTCTCTAATAGTCCCTAGCTGTACTAAGATTGGCCTTGAACTCAGAGATCCCCCTGCCTCTGCCTCCTTAGTGCTGGAATTAAAGGTGTATGCCACCTCACCCAGCTGTTTTTCTGTGTTTCCCTGGCTGTCTTGGAACATGCTCTGTAGATCAAGTTGACCTCAAACTCAGAGATCTACCTGCCTCTGTCTCCCAAGTGCTGAAATTAAAGACATGTGCCACCATCCACCACCAATTCAATTTTAAAATCACTATATTATGTATTCCATCATTACTTACCTGGTAACTAAAGAGTTAAGAGGAAAATAAGCAATTGCTAAGATCTTCATAATTTCTCTCTTAATACAGCAACTGTTCAGTTTTCCCAGGAGCCAAACTGCCTTTCCTCTAAAATGTTCAAGCTGTCAAAAGGAGTCATGGGATTTCAGAGAACATTGATTGGGCACACAGGGCAGTGTGCATGTGTGTGACTGTGTCCACACACCTGTGAAAGCATACTATGTACATATGTTTAATGGTACTAGCCCTGATGCCAACAATCAGAGAACAGAGGAGACAGGAAAGGAATATTTAAGGTTAGGCACATGTTAAATAGAGAAGGTAAATTTGCAAACACCGGGAGGAGAGACATGAACCCTGTTCCAGTCTTGGAAGGGACTGTGAACAGAGGAGGGATCCCCAAGAGTTCTTGATACATCCCAAACCAGGCAACCGGTGTAGGACACTTAGGGAAAATCTTGAGGACCTCAAATCTCTTTCTGCTTCTAGTCTGACATCCCTGTTGCTAGTGAGGCTTAGAACAATCTTAGCCTCAGTTTCCTCATCTGAAAAATGGCGACAATAATGCTTCTAGGTTAAATTCATTCAGTGTAGACAGAGTTGGGTATTTAATAATGCTGGGTCAGATGCTGATCCATGATGCATACTTGTGATGAGCAGAAACTACAGCATTCTTATATGCATAGAATGGCACACACAGTGTGAAAACTACATTGATTTCCAATACGGTCATTTGTAATTTAGAAACTCAAGCTCATCCAGGTATTCTCTCCGTCCACAGTGGAACCCAGGGTCTGAGGCGTGGCCTCTTCCAGGTTCTATGAATACCATGTATTTCTCTCTCTTCAAGACAGGTTTATCTGTGTAGTGTGGACTGTCCTGGAGCTCATTTTGTAGATCAGGCTGGCCTCAGACTCACAGGGATCCACCTGCCTCTGCCTCCTGAGTGTTGGGATTAAAGGCATGCATCACCACAACCATCTGGAGTAATTTTTAAAAATATTTTTTAATCTTTTTTTTTTTTTCAAGATAGTGTTTCTCTGTGTATCTCTGGCTGTTCTGGAACTCACTTTGTAGACCAGATTGGCCTTAGCTTAAGGATCTGCCTGCCTCTGACTCCTGTATAACCACTCTACATTTATTTTATTGTGCATATATGAGCATGTGTACATTTATGCATGAACATATGTGTGAGTGGCTGACAGAGAACAATCTTAGGGAGTTGGTTCTCTCCTCCATATGGTGCCTGGGGATTGAACTTGAGACCTCAGGTGTGGTAGCAAGGCCATCTTGCCTGACCCTGAACAGTACTCCCCTATCCCTTAACATATGAAGTGCTGGAAGCAGATGGTAATTACTCCTTACTGCTCAGAGGATGTCAAATTGACTGGGTGGTGCACACCTATAATCCCAGCACATGGGAGAGGCAGGATGGGATGATTACAGGCTGGACATGAAGTATCCTTTATGCTACTGCAGTTAACACACACATAGGTGATCGTGCTTCTAGAGAAAACGGAATTCTGGTTTTCATGAAAGCCTAAAGGGAAGGGAGGGAAGTTAAGCTGAAAAAAAAAAAAAGTGACTTCTAACTGCCTGAAGCGGGTCATGGGAAGAAGAGTCTTGTTGAGTTTTTTTAGAAATACTGAGGCTACAGAGGATGGGAGACATGTACTTTTAGGAGTTAAGTATGACACAGGAAAGGGTCAACCATCAGCTGCCTGCACGACTTTACCTAAGGCTTTGCCTATTATGATCTTATTATGATCTTTAAGCCATCCTTGGGTCTTCCACGTGCTGCCTGCATTTGTTGTAGGGATAAATTTACCCAGACAGGTGGAAAGAATCCTGATTTAAGGGTTAGAAACAGCTGCAAAGTCTCCGGCAGTTCTGATAGTTTGGGAGATGAGGCCATTCCTTCACCGGGCATTAGGCAGCTTTAGAACAGGCTTCTAAAACTAAACCATCGCTTGGGCCTACTCATATGCCTGCCATCAGAGCTTAAAGAGTAACAAGAAAGTTTTGTTTTGTCTTTTTTGTATATATATATATATATGTGTGTGTGTGTGTGTGTGTGTGTGTGTGTGTGTTGTGTGTATGTGTGTGTGTGTGTTTGTGTATTTTGAGACAGGGTGTCTCTGTGTAGCTCCAGTGGTTCTGGAACTCACTAGACCCTGCTGGCTTTGAATTTACAGAGATTTACCTACCTGTCTTTGTCTCCTGAGTTCCTGAGTGCTGGGATTAAAGGCATGCAACACCACCGCCTGGCTTCTAAACTATTAAAAAGATTTTAAAAATGTGTATGGATGTTTTGCCTAGTGTGTATGACCTGAGTGCCTGGTGCTTACAGAAGTAAGATTTTATGTGGGAGTTGAACCTGGTTCCTCTGGAAGAGCCACCAGTGCTATTAACCACAGAGCCATCTTTCCAGCCATCCTGCTCTTTTTTTTTTTTTGAGACAGGATCTATGTAGCTCTGGCTGTCCTGGAACTCACTTTGTAGACCAGACTGGCCTTAAACTCACAGAGATCTACCTGCTTCTGTCCCTAGTGCTGGGATCAAAGGTGTGCACTGTCATGCCATGCCTCCTCCCTTTTTTGGAGGGCTAAGAAATCTGCTTGAGTTAGGCGGTGTCTTTAATCCTCCCTGAATTTGGGAGGCAGAGGCAGGTAGATCTCAGTGGGTTCAAGGCCAGTCTGGTCCACAAAATAAGTCCCAGGATAGCCAGGACTGTTAAACAGAGAAACTGTTTCCACAAACAAACACACAAACAAACAACGAGAGAGAGAGAGAGAGAGAGAGAGAGAGAGAGAGAGAGAGAGAGAGAGAGAGAGAGAGAGAAAGAAATCTGCTTGCCTGCTTGCCTCTGCCTCTTCTTGGTGCTGGAATTAAGGGCACAGCGCTCTACTCCTGACCTTAAAATACTTAGAAAACTTTTTTTTGGTAACATTTTATTTAGGTAGCTTGTGTGTGTGTGATTCAGATCGATGTTAGGATGCCAGGCGCCTTTCCTTCTGATCCACCTCAAAAACCCCTCAAATAACTTTTACAAGTGACAGTGAACACTTGTGGGGAGCAGGACCGGATTGTCCGGGTGGGGGGAGGGGAAGACTATAGCGGTCAGACCCCGTACAGGAAGGGGGCGGGACTTAGGCTGAGCCGCGGCCCTCGCAGCCCGTCCTGATGCCGAGCTGTGATTAGCACTACACACAACCAATAGGAATAAGGAGATTCTTTTAAATTGGCCAATGGCGACTTGCGGAGGGTGGGTCCTAGCAGCCCTATAAAGCGTGAGTCCTGCCGGCCCCACAGCGGCAGAGGCTCGCGGAGCGCAGCTGGTCGTGATTGCGGACCGTGTGGGCCGGTTGGTCGCAGTTCCCTCGGCGGTCTCCCTAACGCCAGCCTACCTCGCCCCTTGGCGCCATGACCACTACCACTACCTTCAAGGGTGTGGACCCCAACAGCAGGAACAGCTCCCGGTAAGGCGACGGGGCCGGGCTCGAGCTCTCTCCAGGGCTTGTTGGGGGCCGCGGGGCGTTGTCGGTAACGGGTCCGGGGGCGCCGCGCTCGGGCACCGGCGGGTGGCAGAGCGGGGAGTGGGCGCCGCTTTGTGCAGCGGGACGGCCTCGGCTTGTGGCCCCGCCCCAGTCGGGCGGCTCTGTTCATTTCTCCCACGGAGCGACGGCCGAGGGGACCGTGGGTGGCGGCCGTATGGCAATACGGCAGGCTGGAGTCGGCCAGGGCGTGCGGGAGGATCGGCTTTCAGCCACCCGCGGCGGCGATACTGCTCGGATCCAGGATAGTCGGCTTGGTCCCCGGGAGCCCAGGAAGCCTGCAGAGCCCTGGTTCCTGGGCCCATTGTCCCACCCTCGGGCCACGCGCTCCTGTCTCTGGCTTCGGCAGTGTGCTTGCCTCCAGCCTTGGGGCGCAGCGAGCAAATCCGAGCCCTGTTGCTGTGGGTCTGCAGTCTTGTCCTGGTGGTGGCACGCTGGGTCCCCGGGTCCGCGCAGCAGGTGCACCTCCGGTAGGGCGGGGCTGGTCATCGCCTCCCTCACTTCCAGCCCGGGATCGGAGTGACGGTCCTCTTCTCCGAGTGCCTCCCTGCGCCTAACAAAGGAGAAACCGGGTCTCCTCCCCCTCCCCACGCCCACCTCCCAGTGCGCGGAGCCCCAAGCCGACTCCAATGGGTTTTTGTGCGCTCAGACCCTCGGACCTCAGCCCTTCCATGCTTCTTCCCACCGACTTTGGTTCAACGAGTTCACCCCAGAGCAGGCTTTCCCTGGAGGAGGAGGTTGTCTGTGCTTGGGCGGGGCCATGGAGCCATCCATTGTCTCTCCAGTAGTATGTTGTATCCCCTCCTGGACTCCAGGACCTTGCTTGCCACCAAGCCGACTGCATTTTGGGGAAGAGCTGGGTGTCTGGACTGGGACCCTTTTCCTAGCCCTCACTAACTTGATGGGAGGGTTTGGGTTCTGTCAACTAATTGCACACAGTCCTTAAAGTCAGCTTTGAAGCATCTCTGGGATCTTCCTAAGGACTCGGAAGAAGCTTAGGTTCCACTTTCCCTGGCCATCTATTCTTCATTGATGATGACCTGCAGTCGTGTGTGGCCAAGCCTTGGGATCCTGGCCAAGTGGCACAAAGGGAGCCATTTTGTGGGGCTAAGAAGGCAGCCATGGAATAGTGCTATCTCACAGAGGTTTGACAACTTGCCTCAAAAAGCAGCCTCCTCAAAGTAGTTCTTGGAGGAAACACTGGGAGGGTCAGGCCCTGGCAGTCACCACTTTCAGTTTTCACGAAGTAGTAAAAGAATGGGTGAGGTGGAAGAGAAGCAAAGGGGCAATTACAGGGCGGGGCAGAGCTTGAGAGTGTAGACCTTGGAGACATGGTCACTCCCTCTTGTCATCCTTCCAGTGAGGTAATTTGTTACAGAGGACACAGGGACAGATTGAGCCCTGGATTTTGTTTTGTGTGATGAGACCAACTTTTTTCTGGTCAGGCCTTGGTTGCTGGAGTGATAGTGTGTAACCTTTTTGAGGGTCAAGTTTGTCTCAAGGCTTTGTAAAGCATTTCAGAGCCCAGGTTCTTTTCACGGATGTTTGACATGTGGGACAAACAAACGGGAAATAAGTGTTTCCAGCCACCTCTGTTACCACTTGCCCTCCTGGATTATTGGTTCAGGTTTCATGGCTTGGTCTTTCTTCCCCATCCATTCTGGAATCTCACCCATTCTCTTCACCTTCTTCCCTCAGTAATGTGCTTCCTGCTCTGCAACCTCGTGAGGAATGTGGTGTGGTAGAGTGACGAGGACTGGGGTTAGAAGAAAGGAGCTAGTTTTTAAATTGCTATCTGTGGCATAACATTTTTGGGTTTTAACTCTGCAGTCCTGAAGCTGTTACATGTATGCGGTTCAGAAAGAAAGGGTCAAAACCAAAGCTGAAGCACTTTGTCTCGCAAGCAAATCCTTTGTTTGGGAAGCGCTCTCTATTTCAGATGGTCTCTACAACACTGACGTCATCCGAGAGGTAGTGCCTGCTATTGCAGGACCAGTAAAAGTTGGACTAGACAGAGCTTTGACTGTTTTTAAGCTGGTTGGGTGCTAGTATTGCCACCCCCCCTTATTTTTTTTTTAATTGCCAAAAAAATATAAGTCCATTACAGTGCTGAAGAATTTCATGAGGTTTTAATTACACTTAGTGAAGAAAGCCTCTCCATCCCCTGGGGAAGGAGGGCCCGAGGACAGAGAGGCATGTTGATTTTGATTCTAATATTTCAAGTGTCTTTGGTCATTTAAGATAAAAATTTCAAACAGTCCAGACAATAAGAGCCTGTAGGGCTAGAGAAGTCCATAGCTTGGTCATGACCCTGGGTTCCATTCTATCCTCAGCAGTTCCCATTTCCCATCACTCCCCCAAATCACTCCAGAATCTATCTCTACCTCTGGTAGTAATTTCAACAGTTTTATTACCTGGGAACCTGGATGAGGGGATGAGCCAGTACCAGAGAGTCAGAGGTTGGGAGGTAGCTTCAAGCTCCTGGCCCGCCACAGCTATGTAGTGATAATATTCTACCTCAAAAAAGTGTTTTTAAAATAAATGTAAGGATTATCATCTTCTTAAAACATATGCCTAAATACATTTATCTTGATTTATATAATGAGTCTACTCTGTGTATGTTTAATATCTGAGACTTTAAAAATGTAATCCTTTATCTTTTTGGCACAGGGTCTCAACCATGTGGCTTTTCATTGGCCTGAACTCAATATGTAGCCCAGGTTAGCTTCCATTTTGTGACTTCCTCCTTCAGTCTCTTGAGTGCCAAGATTACAACAAGCATGTGCAGACATAGTTTTAGATGTTTAATTTAGTTTACTATTTTTATTTTTTGAGACAGTGTTTCACTGTGCAGCCTCAGCTGATCAGGAACTCAATGTATAGAGCAGACTGGCCTCTGTCTTACAAAGATATGTTTGCCTCTGCCTCTGGTCTACTGGGACTTAACACATGGCCACTCTGTCCAGCTGAATATTTTTTAAATTAATGTGTACGCGTGTTTGAATGTGGATATGTGTACATGAGTGCATGTGCAGTGTAGAGGGCAAAGCATCCAGTGCTCTGGAGTTACAGAAGGGGAGCTACCTGATGGTCCCCAGGGACTGAACTCAGCTCCCCTACAAGAACAGCACATACTTATTTGTTTGTTTTGAGACGGGGTCTGTCTGTGGCTTTGGAGCCTGTCCTGGACTCACTCTATAGACCAGGTTAGCCTCGGATTCACAGAGATCTGCCTACCTCTGCCTCCAGAGTGCTGTGACTAAAGGCGTGCACTGCCCGGCTTGAGCAGCCAGTACTCTTTACCTGAGCAGTCCTTATTTCTCTAGTTGATTTCAGTAGGTGTTCCTCCCTTTTAAAAGCATCTTTTATATTTAATTTTTTAATTTTGTGAATGTTTTTCCTGAAAGTATGTATGGATGCCACATGTGTGCCTGATCCCCACAGAGACCAGAATATATGGGTGCTGGGAATTGAATCTGAGTCCTGAAAAGCAGCTTTGTGCCATCTCTTCTGCTCATATCCCTCTTAGGAAAAAAAAGATTTATTTTATTATGTGTTTTGAGAGGGGGTGTCTGCAGACTCCTGAAGGTGTCGATTCCCTGGAAAATTATAGGTGGCTATGAGCTGCCTGACATGGGTGCAGGGAACTGAACAGGATCCTTTATGAGAACAGTACACTTTCTGAAGCATTTGAGCCGTCTCTCCAGGACTCAGTATTGCTTCTTAACTGAGTGAGACACCTATAGCACACTCCAGGGAGACGGTTGAGGCCTTCAGTAGAAAGTGTCTAAGCCTAGAGAACAAGAAAACCTCAAAGTAACTGCATGGGTTTGTCCCCAAAGACAAATATAGCATTGCTTGATTGGCTGTTGATGCACCTGGAGCACTTGCCACAAGTCTGCCAGGCTTGAGGACTTCCAATCCTGCTGTCAATCATGAATGCTGGGCAGCTGCTTAGAGCCTGCAGAGCAGAGTCCGGCACGCTGCCAGGCAGCCTCAGCCTCACCTGGCTTTATGGGGCCCCAAACTAAGAGCAATTTTTGTAATGGTAAGTGGTTGAGGAAAACAAGATGTCTTGACTGAGAAAAACTTGACAGCAGAGCTGCAGTATCCACACAAGTCAGATTTGATGTGTTGTTGCAGCCTGCCACCCTCCCTCATCCTGTGCTCCATGACCACTTCGAGCTGTGCTGCAGGGCAGTGAAGATTCAGGAAGACACCCTCCAGGAGCACCAACCTGCCTGTCGGTGTTCTGGCTGTGTTCCTGTGCTGGAGGAAGCAGGGTGTGGAGTGGGGCTAAAGAGATTGGCTGAAATTTAAATGGCTCCGAGGGAGGGTGGAGCCAACCACCATGAAGGAAGTGGAGAGGAAGGGCCGGGACCCATTCAGATTCATTTGAGAAGAGGTGGTGTTAGAGGCCTAGACAAGGCGGAAGAGCAGAGGTTACCACTTACTGCACAGGTGGACAGTGAGTGAATCCAGGAACCTCGCAGGGACAGCAGGGAAAATGTTACTGTGAAACACTGGTGTCTGGCTTGATGGTGCATATCTGTAGTCTCAGCAAGCAAGATGGGAAAGTTTTGGAGAGAAAAAGTAAGAATTTCTCTGTAGCCCAGCCTTTAGCCCAGGATTGCCCCAGATTCTCTGTAATCTACCTCAGAAGCAGAGTCTTGTTTCTTCTTTAATGTTGACTTTTAAGATTGTATTTGGGTATGTACAAGGAGTGACCTCGGAGGCCAGAAGAGGACATTGAGTCAAAAAGAGCTTCATTACAGAATAATCCTATTGTATCTCAAGTCTTCTTTCAGCTTCTTCTGAGCTTTTTACTCCTCCAGCCTTGGACCCAAATATGATCTGGGAGGCTGCTGACCACTTAAGAATTATTCCTCTTAATCCACAGAGTCCCACTTAACACATCAGGCGTCCCAGTCACATGAGCCCGTCACAGTCTAATGGAAGGAAGATGAAACCATAAACCAATCCCTACTAATCAGTCATGCTTGGCTCTACTTCACAGTCCTTCAAGCCATAGGCTACTTTGAAACTCTCTTCTTTATCTCAGATGACATTTATGGGTCCACTTTATAGTAGCTGGATTCCACGGTCTCCATGTAATAATTGGGTCAGTATTCCTTATATTATGTCTTCTGAGACAGCTGAATTCCACTTTACATTCACATGTCACTTTGGCTTTGAAGTAGCAGCATCATGCTGACCTTTGTGGATGCAGCCTGACTCTCCCTATATGTGTCTATCTATTGATGAGGGTCATGCTTTCTTAGTGTGATCAATGCAACTGGCTTCTAATCAACTAGATCTAGTATTCATTGACCTTACCGTTATTTTCATTAGCATCACTCCATACCTTCTTTAGTTTCCTGGAGAGGACTTCCAGGGCGTGTGACCTGGCTGCATGTGTGCATTTTCTCTGGCATGTGTGTGGAGGTCAGAAGATAGCTTTGGGGAGTCCTTTCCTGGGGTCTAACTCAATTTGTCAGGCTCGGCAGCAAGCACTTTCATTCATCTAACTGGTGCAGAAGCAGGTTTTTTTCCCAAGGCAGGGTTTCTCTATAGCCCCGGCTGTCCTGGAACTCTCTGTAGTCCAGGCTGCCTGCCTGCTTCTGCCTCCAGAGTGCTAGGATTTAACACTGCCTGGCCCCAAAAGCAGTAAAAGATTTTTTGGTTAAGAGAAATATAAAAAAATGGGAAGACATTAAAAATAATCTGAAATCCATTAGTGAGAGGGAACACTTCTGTAGCATCATGGTGATGTGTAGATGGTTTATGTACATGATCACCATGTTCCAGATTTTGTATATATGTATGTATGTATGATGTTCTATAATAATAGTTTGATGGGACAGATGTTCTTGCCTGCTCTCATTTTATAGAGCAGAAACCTGAGGCATAGAGAGGTTAAGCAACTCATACTGTGTCTCCTAGGTGTTTGTACTGAGCTGGACAAGGGGGCTTACTTCTGTAATCCCAGCACTTGGGGTTGAGGGGGACTTTTGTGCATTTGAGAAGGTTTAAGTTTATACCTTTATATGTCTTTATACTTTTTCCCCCTAGTAAGTAAGCGGTATACCCTGCTGGCTGTTCTCTAATCTAGTTGAGATAGTGCATCCCACACATTGAGGATGCCAACCATGCCCAGTTTATGAAGTCCAAGACTTCATGCATGCTAGGGAAATGTTCTTCTAGTCTAGCTATATCATAGTCCCCTTTCTTTTAAAGGCAGGATTTCATTTCTAGTCTGGATAATCCTGAATTCACTTTAGTAGTCTAGGCTGTCTGTGGGGATATTTTCAAATATAATAAAAACATTCGGGGAGGGATCTATCCACAGTCAGTCTAGGAGGATCAGACAGTGGTAACTCACACCTTTAATCCCAGCACAGGGAATATCCGGAGAGGTGACCTGCACTCTTAATCCAATCTGAGTTCCAGGCTCCCAGGCAGTGGTGGGGCCACGCCTTAACTGAGTGAAGAAAGTATTTAAGGCAGGCATAGAAAGACAGAGCAGGAAGAGGAAGCCAGGAGGAGCGAGGCTGAGGAAGCTGGAAGACAGCTGGGTGAGATCTGACTGTGGTGTTTACTCTCTATGATATCTCCACCTTTCCCAGAGATCTGGCCCTTAGTTTCCTTTATTTGTGCAACACCTGTCCTTCTCCGTTAGCGCCCCACATTCTGGGATTACAGGCATGAGATACAAAGCCTGACTTTTAGCCCTCCCCCCCCTTCTTATCCTGTGCTTTTACCAACTGGCTCTAAACCAGGATTCTTATAACTGCTCCTTAGGTTTAATTAATTTGCTATAAACTTCAGAGAAACTCTTAAGATTTATTGGTTTATCCTGAAGGGTATAATTAGGTTTAGAGTGAAGTATGAGAGAAGGGGGCTGGACTTCCATGGCCAACACAGATGTTTCCCTTCCAGAAACCTTCAGTTTCAACTACCCAGAAGCTCGCCTGTGTTTTGTTTCTTCTACATAGCCCTGGCTAACTCAACAATGTAGACCAGGTTGGTTTAGGAATCAGAAACTGCCTCTGCTGGGATTAAAGGCGTGCACTGCTACACCTAGTTCCCTTTGGGTTTTTACAACAGGCAGTGCTCTGTGCACAGGTGGGATTGAAGTTGTGTGATGTGATTAGCACATTCAAACAAGGGGGTTGCAAGGTAAGGTGGCAAGTGGCAAGGTTGTAGTGCGTGCTGCTACCTGTGACATCTCAAAAAAAGGAGCTTATGGGCTCTTAACAACAGACTCGCAGACTCATCATGAAACAGCAGGTCCTGCCTCTGTCTCGGGTTTTGTTGTTGTTGTTAAATGTTTATTACAGCCCAGGCAGACTTGTAATTGGAATTGTAATTGTAGTTGAATTGTAACCCTGCTGCGGCTTCTGCCCTGCAGTGCTTGGTATTACCGGTGTGTCCTCTCCTCTCCTCTCCGTCCTTGCTTCTTTCTCTGGCACCCAAGCTGGGCAAAGACTCCTCTCCAGTGCTCTGCTTCTTCCAAACAAGGTCTGACTATGTGGACCAAGCTGGCCTGGAACTGAATTTTTAAGAAATTTTGTTTGGGGGCTGGAAAAAAGCCCTGGCCGCTTTTCCAGGACCTGGTTTGATTCCTAGCATCCACTTGGTGGCTGACATCTGTCTGTGACTCCAGTCCCAGGAAAGATGGCACACCCTCTTTGTGCTCCTTGGTCGGTCATCAGTCCTCATGCACACACAGCTAAACAGACATGCATGCAGATAAAACACTCACACACATAGAACTGATAACTAAATTTTTTTGTTGTGTAGAAAAAGAGACCCAGTTTATTTTATTTAGTTCACCACAGTGGCAGTGGGGTGACAGAACTACCTGCCTTGTTTCTCTGACTTCCCAGGAACCGAAACACACATAATGCCATAGCTAATAACACTGTTTATATATCTGGGGCATGTTGCCTAATCCACCTTCTTGACTCCTGACTTTCCTGCCTTAGTCTACCAAGTAGTTGAGGCTACTGGCCTTGCTCACCACCCCAGCTGTGAGGCTGAAACCTGATTTAAATTGCCTAGTAAAACCTTTCATCTTTTCTTGTGCTCCTTAGCATCTTTAAGAGCATTTTGTATACATGAGGTACTATCTTCTGTCAAGTATTTATCTTTCTGCCAACTTTCTATGCTGTGGCTGGCTTTCATTTTGTGCTTTCTCACCCCCCCCCCCACCCCCATGGAGATCAGGCTACCCTCCTGATTCCCTAGTGCTGGGATTACAGGTATTTACTGCCACACCTAGCTTCTCTCTTACACAGCCTGTGTAGCCCAGGTTGGCCTTGAATTTAACTGTGGTCCTTTTGCTTTGGCCTCTTAAGGACTGGATTATAAGCATGAGCCTGTCAAACAAGCAACAGACACAGCAAGTACTGGTGAATATACTCTTCAAGCACACTTGGTTTTATAAAATTGAATGTTAGTTAAGCTATAATAAGGTAAGTTTCAAAGGATTCTTGTCACAGCATGTTTTTGCCCATCTGTTGACTTTACAGCTGGAAATAAACTAGAAAATCTTTTGGAAATGAACACAGGTTCCTTTTTGGTGTTTTGAGATAGAGTCTTACTCTATTGCCTTGTTTGGCCTGGAACTGAAAGAATCTTCCTTCCTCAGTTACCTGAAAGCTGGGGTTGGCAGCATGCGCCACCAAGCCTACCTAGTTGCGTCATTTTTTTCAGACTATTTTAATTAAAATCTTTTAGATTTATTTTATTCTTTTTTTAAAAAAAATTATTTTATGAGTGTTTTGCCATGGGTTTCAGGTCCCCTGGAACTGGAGTTGCAGACAGTTGCAAGCTTCCATGTGGGTGCTGGGAACAGAACCTGGGTCCTCTGGAAGAGTAGTCAGGTGTATGCCTATGCCGCTGGAGGTCTCAGAGTGGTCCAGACAGACCCTCTGGGCTGGAGTTAATAGTTATAAAGTCACCATGTGAGTTGAGTGCTGAGCATCAAAACAGCTTCCTGCAAGAGGAACAAGTGCATCTAACCACTGAGCCATCTCTCCAGGTCAAAACAAAGCATGCGTCACTGTACATACTGATAGGTTTCATTCATTAGAACAGGTTTTTTCCTTTTTGGTTTTGAGACAGGGCCACAGATAGCCAAGGCTGGCCTGAATTTGCCATACTTCCTGGGATGACCCTGAGTCCCTGGATTCTTAGTCCTTCAACTCCCAAATTCAGGGATCACAGGTATGAGTCACCACCTCAAAGACAGCTTCTCTCAAATGTATTTTGCGTTTCCAGTGTTTCCAGTGTACCCTCTCTTTTTCCTGCTGGTCTCCTGTCTGCTTTTAGGGCAAAAATATAAATGGTTTTATGTTTCTGCAATTGAAGATCCATAGTGAGGACTAATACACTTGTTTTTCTGTGTCTGGTTCATTTCAGTTGATACACCAATCTCCAGTTACAACTATTATTTAGCAAGTCATCCCCTCTCCCCTCTGTGTGGCCAAAAAAAGCTCCATAGAGCTTGTGTGGCATTTTCTGTGGTGGGGCACCAAGGCTCATTTCACTTGGCTGTTGTGAACAGTGCCTCAGTGAACACATCATGCATCTCTGTAGAATGCTGATGCTCGGGTTCTTAAGGAGCTGGTCAGATGGCTCAGTGAGTAAAGGAACCAGTTACCAGAACTCAGGTCTCAAGTCAGACCCTAGGGTCACACAAGAAAGAGTAAAACAAACTTTTGTAACTGTTTGTCCTTTAAACCTGGATGAGGTGGCACACACCTTTAATCCCAGTCAGGAAGCTGAGGCAGGGGGATCTCTGTGAGTTGGAGAACAGCCAGGGTTGTTACACAGAAAAACACTGCCTGGCAAAACAAAAGGTGTGTGTGTGGGGGGGAGAACTGGAGGTGTTAGGTTTAGTTTAAGGAATGCTTTTACCTACTGACTCATTGTGCCAAGGGTGTTTGATTTTTATTTTGTAAGACACAGTTTCTCTATGTAGCTTTGGAACCTGTCTTGGAACTATGTAGACCAGACTGACCTTGAACTCACTCAGCTCTGCCTCCAGAGTGCTAGGACTAAAGGCATACGCCACCACTTCTTGCTTTTATTTTATTATATTAACTGTATATCTGTGGGTGCAGTGTGCAAAGGTAGAGTTACAAGTGGTTGTGTGCTCCAATATGGGTGCTGGGGACCAAACTTGAGTCTCTTAGTAAAAGCAGTATACATAATTCTAAGCTCTCTCTCCAATCCGAATAGTCTTAGGTCTTATATTAAGGTTTTGGTAATTTTAAGTTGTTTTTTTATAAAAGGTGAGCAATTAGGGGTCTAGTTTCTAGATGGGGCCATTCAGTGTTTTCAGCAACATTTGTTAATGTTTAAAAAAGGTTTGCATTTATTTTATGTATATAAATGTCTTAGCTGCATGTATGTATGTGCACTGTGCACTTGCCTGATACCCATGGAGGCCAGAGGAAAATGTCAGATTCCCCAGAATTGGAGTTACTGATGATTGTGAGTTGCCATGTGGATGTTGAGACTTGAACCCTGATCCTTTAAAAGAGCAGCCATCTCTGAAGACATCTCTCTAGCCCAGGATTACTTACTTATTTATACATATTTAATTACAATTGAATTACATCACTTGCCCCTCTTAGAACCCCTCCCTCACCCTACCAGACTAGCAAATTGATAATCTTTTCTTTAATTATTACATACATCTATGTGTGTGTGTATGAACAAATATAAATACAACCTACTGGGTCTCTTTTTGTTTGAGTATGTGGTTACAGAGCTGACAGGTTTGTATTGGATAACCAATAGGGGGGTTTTCATCTCTGGGGAAGCTAATTAATGCTTCCTCTCTCATAATTCATTAGTTGTCTGTGGTTCTTTGTCTAGGGGTCAGACCAATGAAATCTCCCCCACTACCTTCTCCTTCTGTCTTTTGAGATTGTCACTGCAGCCATTTCTACGAGACATCATGGTGTTCTGGCTCTTAAATCTCTCTTCCCCTCTTCCACAGATTTAGGAGCTGTGGGTTAGATGTGATCAGCTCCAGATATTTTAATTATATGTATACGAGTGTTTTGCCCGTATATATGAACAGACACCATGTGTGTGCAATGCCTACAGAGGCAAGAAAAGGTTCAGATCTTCCAGAACTGGAGTTACAGATGGTTGTGAGCTGCCATGGGTTCTTGGGATCCAACTTAGGTCTTTAGGCTTAGTAGGCAAGCACCTTTGTCCTCTTGGTCTTGCTTGCCCTTAAGGCAACTTTTATATGTATATTCATCTTTTTTCATTTAGAGAATAAAAATTTTATTGAGAATAAAAGTATTATCTGATGCTATAGTCCTAGGGGGCTGGCAGTCCTACCTCAGTCTCCCAACTTGTGATCACAGATGTGTCTTGCCTTGTTCAACTGGAAATGCTTTCCAAATGAATACATAACAAGATGTTCTTTTCTACTTTTTGCAAATAAATATATTGAGCTAAATCCAGAGAGACCCTTCTGCCTTTAACCCTTTCTCAAAGAGACACACATCTGTTGTTACCTGGCTGACACTTCAGTGTTGCAGCTCTTGGGTGTGGTGGATGACCTTACTGCAGATGGAGAAAGCACTGTTGGCATCTGATCCATCAGTGGGTTTTATAGATGAGTCCATTTCTTGCTGTTAGCATCAGTCTTGGAGGAGGGGGAGATGGGAAGGGAAGAGAAAGGTATTGGAACATATTTATGCTAATTAACAAATTGGAGTGTTTTCATGTGATCTGAAGCTAACATCTTTCTGTTTCTAGGGTTTTACGGCCTCCAGGTGGCGGGTCCAATTTTTCACTAGGCTTTGATGAGCCATCAGAACAGCCTGTGAGGAAGAACAAGATGGCCTCTAGCATCTTTGGAACACCTGAAGAAAACCCTCCTTCTTGGGCGAAGTCAGCAGGTGCTAGTTTGTTTGTATTATTTTTGTTTTCAGACAGGATTTCTCTATGTATAGCCTTGGTTGGCCAGACTGGCCTTGGACTCACAGAGGACCTCTGCCCCTCTCAAGTGCTGGAATTTAAGGTGTGTGCTACCACACCTGGCAGCAGGTACTGGTTTTACAAGGTAACTCCTATTCAAAGTCACCAATCCAGCTGGATTTGGTACTGGCTGCAAAGGGTGAACCCAAAGAGGCAAGCAATGCATCACACCTGTAATCTGTACTTGGTAGGCTCAGGCAGGGTGATTGGGAATTCTAGGGTAGGTCCCAGGACCCTTCAGAGTCTACTATATGATGGCTGGAGTACAGATGGCTGGAAGGGTGACCCCGTAGTAGTTTTCAGCTAGCTTGCCTTGGCACATGTCCAGAGTGTGCCTGCCTTTGTTCTTCTACATTCATTCTTTTTAAGTGTATGAGTGTTTTGCCTGTGGTATGGATGTGCTAGGAAGGGAACCTGGGTGAGCCCTCGTTCTTAATGGCTCAGCCATCTTTCTAGCCTCTCTGTTATCTTATTTAAGAAAGTGTGTATTGGTTTCTAGGTGCCAAGTCTAGCAGGGAAGATTCGGAGTCACCTGGAGCACAGAGAAGTAACTCTTCTGAAGCAAGCTCTGGAGACTTTCTAGACCTTAAGGTCAGTGTGAGAACAAGATGGCCTCCTTGGCAGGTCAGCCTGAGTGGGGGTACAGGAGGGCTGGCCTGGGGGAGGGGCACGCCTTTGGTCTCAGAACCTGGGAGGCAGAGGCAGGCAATCTCTGAATTCAAGGCCAGCCTGGCCTCCAGAGTGAGTTCTAGGACAGCTAGAGCTATACAGAGAAGAACCCCGTTATGAAAGAAGTTATTTTTTATTTTTTAATTTAAGTTAAATCTCTCCTTAAGGGAATGAGCTGAGCCATCTGGTGGTAAACATTAAAGTAAAATCAGACAAAAAGCCAGACAAGTAGGTTGGGGGTTGAGCTCAGTTGATGGAGTGTTTTCCCATCTTGCCAGAAGCCTTGGGCCCATCCCCTAGCACTGTCGCCTGAGACCAAAATTCAGTATCTCATGACTGTAATCCCAGCACCTGGGTGGTGGTGGCAGCAAGATCAGCTACACAGGGCTCAGCTACACAGGGCTCAGCTACATGGGGCTCTAAGCCACTGTGAGCTATGGGAGACCCTTCCTCCAGACAGAAGTCCACGGAGGCCAGGGAGTCAGATAAATGAGCTAACCTGGTCTGACCCACTTAGATGCCACCTACTGTTGCAGTGGGGGTTTTTTGGTCTCAAAGGGTGGCCAGAGGCCCAGACCCACAGACCTGCCATCTGAGACCCCTTAGTAGCCCGCTGCCGCCACTCAGGCCCCCAGAAATGACTCAGACTCTTATATTATATATCTTATATTATATCTTCATGCTGTTTGGCCTATGGCTCAGGCACATTGCTAACTAGTTCTTACATCTTAAATCAACCCGTTTCTATTAATCTGTCTGCCACGTGGCCCATGGCTCATCTGTGTTCCTTACATGTTGCTCCTTTGGGCTTCTGGCTCGGTCTGCCTGACTCTGCCCTGCTTCTCCTACCTATGCTCTGATTTCTCCTACTTCTGTGGTGCCTGTCATGGGCCAAAACAGCTCCTTTATTTAAAGATTGATATTCACAGCATACAGAAAGGCATTCCCACATCAACCTACCATTGTTTACTTAGTCTTAGGCCTTTCAGCATTAGCTCTGGGGCCTTCTGAATCCCTCACACTTCCTCTGAACCTCATGTATGTATCTAGCATCTTGGAGTTGAAAGACTATGTCATTGTCTAAATGTTTTCATTGAACTCCAGGAAATGTGAGCACTGATGTCACAGTGGAGTACATCTGCAGATGAACTGCCGATGAGTCCCCTGGGTGTCTGGGAGGAGGTTTTCCCATCTAGGTTCCTCAGAGTACCCTGAGGTATCAACTTGTAGGTGTGGGGAGGCTGAGCAGCAGCTCAGGAGTACATAGGGCCCTTCAGTAGCTACATAGAAAGAGGAAAGAGGAAATCTAAACTCTCCAGTCACTATTTGAAAAAAGATGTGTGTGTGTGTGACTGTGTGACTGTCATTGGGGTATTTATTGTGCAGGACAGTTGTATAGCATTGTCCTCAGACTATGTTAATGAGCTTGGTGGATCCTGCACTTACCAAAATGGAATTTCACATTTAATTTCAACTGGGTTAGCTGCTCTAACTATAACTGTTTTGTACGTTGCAGAATTAGAACAGGAACTAATTTTGAAATTTTCTTTTCCAGGGAGAAGGTGATATACATGGTGAGTACATATGAGTGCTAATCTTTGTTCCTGTAATGCCGTTAGAAGGTCTGGATTAATGTTCAAATCTGTCTCAGGGAAAGTGACCTTGGTGTGCTTCCAGGCTTGACATACCCTGGAGAGGAAAGGAACATGGTGCTGCAGAGTAGTCAGTGTGGCCACACTTATTTTACCTATTAAAATATGTATTTCTTTAGCTGGGTGGCCGGGTATACACCTTTAATCCCAATGCTCAGGTGGCAGAGGTAGGAGGCTCTCTGAGACTGAGTTCAGCCTGGTCTGCAGAGTGTGTTCCAGGACAGCCAGGGCTACTCAGAGAAACCTTGTCCCGGCAAACCAGAAACCAACCAACCAACCAACCAACCAACCAACCAACCAACCAACCAAGCAAGCAACCCCAACAAACAAAACAGCATCATCAACTCTGGTTCCTTGGAAGAGTAGCAAGTGCTCTTTTAACCATTGGCTGTTCTTCCAGAGAACCTGGGTTCAGACCCAGAACCCACCTGTCAGCTCACGACTGTCTGTAATTCCAGTTTCAGGGGATCCAACACTTTCAGACAGACTTACATGCAAGGTCAATGCACATAAAAATAACAAATAAATCACTAAAAAACTAAATCCAAAACTGGTGCTGTATTGAATAAAAAATCACCTGAAACACTGGAGGACAGAGCCAAGCCATGAGGGTCAGAGAGTGGTGCCCCACGTCCTTAATCCCAGCACTCTGGGCCTCTGTGAGTTCAAGGCCAAACAGCCAAGCAGTGGTAGCACACATTTAATCCTAGCACTAGGAAAGTTTAGCCAGAGAAAGAGAGGTTAAGGCAAGAGGGGCTGAAGGTCAGTCCTTCCCTTCACAAGCATCCCCTGAGGACTCAGGCACTGGGTGAGGATTCATGGAGACAGGACCTACCCTTTTTGGCCTGAGGAGTTGGCTAGGTGAGAACTGGCTGTGGCTTTTTCCTCTGTCTCTCTGATATTTCAGGGTACTTTATATATTTTAAGTCAAGTAGTTCAAGCCTTTGCTAGCTGTAGTTCTTACCCTCTAAAGCATTTTTCTTCTAGCCCACTGATGTCAGGGTGAATTATATGTGAGATGTCAAAACTCAAACAAAACCAAAGAACTCTTTAAGAAGAAACATGAATTGTTCAGACCAATGTTTGACGTGCTTACTGGCCATTTTTTCTTAATGGGCTATGGGCTGGAGAGATGGCTTGGTGGTCAACAGAACTGACTTAACCACCTACCTACAAGGTGCCTCACAGCACAGCTGTCTGTAATTCTAGTTCCAGGGGACCCCAACAGCCTTCTGACTTCTGTGGGCATCATGCATGTGCACGGTTTATAGACAAACACTCAGGCAAATTTGTGAAGCAGAGACAGGAGGATCTGTGTTGGGTTCAAGGCCAACCTGGTCTGTATATCAATTTCTGACAGCCAGGACTACAAGACAAAACAAACAAAAAATCATTTTTTTTTTTTTTTTTTTTTTTTTTTTTTTTTTTTTTTTTTTTTTAAAGAAACTGGGTCTGACTCTATTGTTCTGGAACTTTGTAGACCAGTTGGCCTCGAATTTACAGAACCCTGAGTGTGTCTGTCCGTCCGTCCTTCTTGGGCAGCACAAGCGTTGAATTCAGGACCTCCTGGAATCTAGGGTAGCACTTGTCCCCACCTGCTCTCTTCTGGGCCTTTTGTCAGAATGCTGCCATGTTAGACATACTTAGAGAGCATGCTAAATACAGCCCCTCCCCCACATCCACCATCCACTAGCAAGTACTGGGCAAGTGGACATCATTTAAAAACTGGGAAGCCTAGAGACAAGAGGGCCCCAGAGAAACAAGCAGTGTGCCTTGGATAATGGATCCCTCCTTGCTCCTCTGCCCTAGCTCAGCTGCAGCTCCCATAGGGAAACTGCTCACTGAACTCAAGTAGAGAGTCCTCCTTAAATGGTCATATGTCCCCTGCTTCTTCTGGGCTCCTGACTGCTGTAACTTTTAGCCCATTTGTCATAAAACGACAACTATTATGTCCTCGGCATCTTAAGGGGCAACTCTTTTCCGTTAGCTTCAAGGGAGGATGTGCTGAACACCTTTAAATGAGATAGGCTTTGTTTGGATACAAGGCATTGTTACGACCCTTCAGGCAATCAAATACAAGAATGAGCCAAAGGAGGAATTTGGACCTGCTCTTGGGGAGGCCTTGGCCTGGTGGCCCTGTGTTCCACAGTCCCTGTGCACTGGGAGGTGAAGTGCAGAACAAAAATTCAAGGCCCAGTCTGGGCTGCAGACTGCAGAAAGTGGGGGAAGGGCGGGCCACCAGAGCTACGTGCCATGTCTTCAAAGAGGAAAGACCCCAACTGAATAGGTACTAGGTGATTGGCCTCCCTGAGCTGTAGTAGATCTGATAATAGATAATTTTCTTAGATAGTAGAATACAGCCAGAAACTAATAAGGGATCTTTCACTCTCATTTTTTAGTTTATAACTGGGAGACTTATTTTAGAGAAGAAAAAAAAAACTTGATGCTAGATTTTTATAGTTGAATAGTTATGCCAAGACATGGCTACTGAGTTTCAAGATTTTAATGATTTTAAAGATTTTCATGCTTTTACTGAGTTTCAACGAGGAGTTTCCAGTCTTGTGTCTGGGCCTGAAGCCCACCATCTGGGAGGTGGCCATAGGAGGGTCACAGCACCAGAGCTTCTGGGCCTGGGGGATGGCACACTGAGAAGAAAGCCTACAATGCCTCCTATAAGCCAGCGCTGTGGAAGGTGGAGACAGGATGCCAGTGAGAGCCCCTCTCTTAAAAGAGTAAGGTCACCACACATGACATTAGAGCGGGGATGACACAGTCTGTGCAGACACTTGTTTTATTTTATTTTACTTTTTTTTGAGGCAGAGTTTCTCTGCATAGTCTTGGAACTCAGATATCTGACTCTGGCACCACCATGCCTGGCATTTTATTTCATCCTTTTGAAAAAGTATCAACATGTAGCCCTGACTGGCCTTGAATAGTAACAAAGTAAGACCTTGAACTCCTGACTCTCCTGCCTCCACCACATGGGGTTAAAGGCATAAGAAAACAAGCAGGCAGACCCCACTCCGGCCTGGCTAGAACTTCCTCAAGTTCTTGGCTCCTGTGGACACCTTGTGTACAATTTCTATTTGTCTGAACCATCCTCAAACTCTTGTCTTCCTAGAAAATGTGGACACAGACTTCCAAGCCAACCTGGGGCAGATTGAAGAGAAGCCTGTGCCCGCTGCTCCTGTGCCCAGCCCAGTGGCCCCGGCCCCAGCGCCATCCAGGAGAAACCCCCCTGGCGGCAAGTCCAGCCTGGTTTTGGGTTAGCTTCTTCTGTTGGAACTCTGTCCTTCTGTCTGTTTGTTTTCCATGCTTGTGAACTGCACAACGTGAGCCTGACTGGACATCTTTTGGATTTGTTTCATTAAAAGAGAAGCACTTTATGTATTGCTGTCTTTTTTCCCTACTTTCTCTCTTCCTTTCTCCTCTGTCTGACATGAGTCTGTGGCCATGGCATGAGTGTTTCCTAGTAGTAGACTGGAGTAGTAGACTGTTTAAGAACTAATCTGGTTCCTGATGTTGTTAGAGATGCTTTTGTACCGGGTTTTTGATGCCGTACTTGACTTACTGTATAGGACAGACAGCAGCTGCAGATGCTGCCCTGCCTCCCCTGTTCGAGTTGTCAGTGATACAGCACGCACGCTCTTTGGTGTTGCCATCATGACCGCGTCCTTTGCTAAGTGCACCTCACACCCCACTGCGCCAGGGCCACTGTGACTGGCCAGCTGCTGTGCAGAGCCACCCAGGTGCAGAGAAAGGCTTCAGGTGTTACTATCAAGATGCCTGGAATTGCAAGGTGGAGCACACAGTAGGCAGTCCCAGAGTGGGGCTGTAGGCTTGGGTTCCACAGGGACATCCTAATGGAATAGCTCAATGCCATGTGCATGATGCTGGTGCTTGACGTGAAGAAAGTCTCATCCTTGGAACTTGTATTTCTCAGTCCTGGACTGTTGCCTAAAGTAAACAATGCCCCCCTTTTGAAGCATTGTGTTTTGTCTTTTTTAAGTGTGTATGTGTGTGAGAGAGAGAGACAGTGTGACACACACACACACACACACACACACACACACACACACACACACACACACAGCATAATCCACTGTGTAGCTAAGGCTGGTCTTGAATTCCACCCTTAAGTGCTGTATTACAGGCATGCACTACCATACCTAGTTTGTACAAGTGCAATGTTTTCAGTGGAGCTGCACCCGGTCCTGGCTTTCTGATAGCTTCCTGAATGTCTTTTATTTGGGCCTTTCCTTTCCTAGAAACAATCCTGCCCAATGGTTTGATAGTCCAAAGGGAAGTGGAATTTTCTTCAAAAACAGGTTAGATTTTTTTTTTTTCCTTTTGAAACAGATTCTCACTCCAGCTTTGGCTGGCATTGAGTCTACCTCAGCCCCCCACAAGCTGGAGTGCAGGGATACACCACCTGGAACTGCAAGGTGGAGCGCACACGGGAGGCAGTCTATGCCCTTTCACTTGTCTTGTAGCAGGGCAGATGTAGGAGGCCCTGACTTTGAGCCTCTGCAGCCAGTCTATGTGATGTCCCTTTTGTTCCCTTATTACCTCCACCATCATCATCCTGGCTCATCCGATGTGCTCCAACCCCCACTGCAAAGTCCAAACCCCGAGACCTGCGTGGCTAACCTTTAAAGGATGAAGGCTACAAAGGGAGAGCTCACACAACCACAGAGGGAGGGTGCCCTTCAAACAAGAAGGCAGCAAGAAGGTAGAAACTTTCTAAGTTTGAGATCAGCTGTTGAGGTGTCATGTGCAGTGTCTAGCCCTGGCTTGTAAATCCATCTGTGTGACAGGCAGGGGGATCTCTTGTCTTGAGCCGCTACTTTCTTACTGGCAAAGTGGGACCTAGGAGCTACTAGGCCTATCTTTGAGGATAGGGATTTCAGGGCTGGAAAGATGGTTGAGCAGTTAAGACTGCTTGCTGTTTTTAGTTTGATTCACTGTACCCATGTTTGGTGGTTCACAACTGTTCGTAACTCTAGCTCCAAGAGATCCAATGTCCTGACCATCACAGGCACCTACACATGGTATAGGCACACAGACAGAAAAATCTAAAGCAGAGGGATTACTAGGTTAGTATTTTACATGATGTTGAATTGACAGCTGAAGCTCTGGATCATCCTGGTGTTCTGAAACAGGCTAGCCTTCTGAATAGGGACATGGCTTCTACCGTCCTGAGCTTCTACCATGAATCATATAGAGAGTGAACCTCTACCCATCATTCTTAGCCTCTTTAAGGTTTATTATGTATAGAGTATATGTCTGCCTGCACTCCAGAAGAGGGCACCAGATCTCATTATAGATGGTTGTGAACCACCATATGGTTGCTGGGAATTGATCTCAGAACCTCTGGAATGGCTCATGGGTTCCCAGCAACCACATGATGGCTCGTGCCCATTTCTAATTCTGCCTTGCAGGCATGAACACAGGCAGGACACTATATATAATCTTTTTAAAAAACCAATGAAGTCATATGAACTTTTTATGAAGGACTGCTTGACAGAAGAACATTAGCTGCTTTTTGCAGAAAACATGGTTCAGTTCTAAGCACCCACTTAGCAGCTCACAACTGAAGCCTGCTGCTGGTCTCTGTGATGCACATAGATACATGTGGGCAAAGCACTCAGTAAAACGTTTTATGTGGAGTGCAGTGGTGCATGCATTTAATCCCAGCACTTGAGAAGGGGAGGCAGGAGCATCTGGAATTCAAGACCAGTCTCAGTTGCATGGTGATTTTGAGGCAAACCTGGGTGGTGGGAGGGTCCAGGTGTTGGCGGAATCCCGGGGTGAATAGGGTAAAAATACATAGACATATACAGAATTATTCTTTAATGGGAGGGGCTAAATGGCTAGTCTTGGAAATTTTCCATCACATTCTGAAAAGTTAACATAGGTCTCAGTGGGCCAGTTGGGGCACCAGTTTATAATGGATTCCACAGTTGGGACATCTGAGTCTCGCTTTTGTGCAGCCAAAACCAGATGACAGTACAGTTGTCCTCTACACAGATGTAGCCCACTATTCCCATTTGGTGGATGGATGGGACTAAATTAGGATATTCCCTGGTGCCTGAAGCTGCCTTAGGAGATAACATATTGTATGGATACAGTCCTTTCTCTGATGCTATCATGATCTCCCTCTCCAGTCCTGTAGCATGCTCCTCATCAGTAGCAACACTACCTCCAAAAGCCATGGAGCATGTTGCAACAGTCACCAGGCCCAGGGGCCCTCAGGGCCTGCGCTGCCAGAGCACCCACTCAGTGAAGTAATCTTGAAGCTATCTATCTTGCTGGAGCCAGAATTCTAAAATAATTTGTTTTGTTTTTGAGACAGGGTTTTTCTGTGTAGCCTTGGCTGTCCTGGAACTGTATCGAACAGGCTGGCCTTCAAACTCACAGAGGTCCACCTGCCACTGAGAATAAAAAGCATGTCCCACCACCCTACTACCAGGCATAAAAATATTTTTAAATAAACGTTACCCAAAGGGCAGGAGAAACTCCTGCAGATGAATCTTTTAACTCTTTGTGGGTTGCTTGGCTTGGTGAAGATTCAGTCCCAAAGTAAGGACTTACTATTTTTGTTTTTGAGACAGGGTCCTCAATATGTAGCTCTGGCTATGTTGGAATTTACAGAGAGGGCCACCACACCTGGCTCCTTCGTTGTTTTAAACTGGCTTTTCAAGTGAGATGTCAGGCTCCCTGTGTAATGCTTCTACCTTCATGGTTTAGAGGTCATGGGACAGCAGAGTGCAGTGGTGCCCTACTTTAATCCTAGCATTTGGGAGGCAGAGGCAGGTGTCTCTGTGAGGCCAGCCCCAGAGTGAATTCCAGGACAGCCAGGGCTACACAAATTGTGTGGGTGTGGTGGGGAGACATTAAGTAGGAAGATCAGCTAGCAAGAGGGCTCACTCAAATTTGTATTTATAGGTTGCTAAAGCGATATGAGCGTCACTATGAACTTTGGGAAATGTACAAAAACAGGTTTTGTGTGTGTGCGTGAACATTTAACATTTTCTCTAAAAATTACTTTTAATTGGAGACCTCGGTTGCACAGAAAAATCAGTAGACTCAGATTGAAATCAACAGTTTCAAACAAATTGGCTTATGACTGTCTCTTGAGAGTCTAGCTTATGTCCACACTTTTTAAGGGATCATTTCTTGGACTGGGAGCCTTCTGATCTGTCCCCATGTGCCCACCTCCAGCCTGGACGTGAAGCAAGAGGCAGACAGGGCACACATCCCAAGGGTATTTAGGATCCCAGGAAGGTCTTGGGGCGAGGGGTGGGGTGTGTGTGGAATCTCTTACAGTTAACTACACAGGAGTGACAGTCCAGTAAAGGGAAGTAGGGCCGTCAAGGGCACCTCCCCAGGCTCTATGCAAATGACTGGGTCGAGCCCCGCCCCTACGCGAGTCCCGGAAGCTTGTTTCCGGGCCTGGGCATCCTGAGGCCAGTGCTGCTCTGCTCGGTGGGGACCCCGTGCGTGGCCATGGCGGGGCAGCGGTCAGTGCGCGTGCTGGTAGACATGGACGGCGTGCTGGCCGACTTCGAGTCTGGCCTTCTGCAGGGCTTCCGCCGCCGCTTCCCCGGGGACCCGCACGTGCCGCTGGAGCAGCGCCGCGGTTTCCTGGCCAGCGAGCAGTACCGAGCCCTGAGGCCAGACCTGGAGGTAGGAAGCCTGATGGAGAACCTCGATTCCTTCCCTGGTCAGAGCCATCTGGGTTCCATTCCAGGCACCCCAGCGTCTGAATCCGCAGCTCACCCCTGACAGGAAAGCTTGAGAGCGCCCAGCATTTTATCCCCAGTCTGGATTCGGGCTGCTTATTGTGGATTCTCTCTGGGGCTCCCCCTGCTGTAAGGCAGAAATGGGATGAGATCTCTCTTTCAGGAGAAACTGACCAGTGTGTATGAAGCGCCGGGCTTTTTCCTAAACCTGGAGCCCATCCCTGGGGCCGTGGAGGCTTTGCGAGAGATGGACGGCATGCCAGAGTAAGGAGGGTGGGAAGGGGGCGGCGGCCGGTCGGTCCATCAGCCTCCAGGCCTAACTGCCCCTTTCTCTGCAGCACCGAGGTCTTCATCTGCACCAGCCCACTGCGGAAGTACGACCACTGTGTGGGCGAGAAGGTGCGGATTTAGCTTTCCAAATCTGATTTTAAAAAATAAACAAACCTCAGAGAGCGGGGGTTGGGGTGAGGGATACCGCACCTTGGAGGGCTTAGTCCCACTTACCCCAACGCCTCACAGACCTGCCTTTGGAGCCCGGCAAGCCCACTGACCGATCTACCTTTTTTCCCTGCCTGTACAGTACCGCTGGGTGGAGCTGAACCTGGGACCTAGCTTTGTGGAGCGGATTATTCTGACTAGGGACAAGACAGTGGTTATGGGGGACCTGCTCATTGACGATAAAGACACCATTCAAGGTTGGGCCAGTTAACCTTGACAACCTCCAGGCATCTGGGATTAGGGAGAGGAGTAAAAATAACCAGTTTACAGACCGCACACTGTGCCTTTTCCCCCCAGGCCTAGAGCAGAACCCAAGCTGGGAGCACATCTTGTTCACCTCCTGCCACAACCAGCACCTGGCTCTGCCCCCCACCAGGAGACGGCTGCTTTCCTGGAGTGACAACTGGAGGGCAATCATAGACAGCAAGAGAGCTGGCCTGTGAAGGACCCTGAGGTGGGTCAACAGGAAGCTGCGGGGACAGGTGACTTTCTCCAAGCAGGGAGCCACTGTGACCTCCACCTGAAGAAACTCATCTGGCCCCTTCAAAGATGGCTACACCCAGAAGGAACAGGGCCGATGCAGAAATACAGTGGGAGAATCAGGAGGTTTTTAATAAAAATAAAAACCAAAAGCAAGGTTTTGGTTCCCTTCTCTTGGGAAAGGAAAGGGAGAGCCTGGTGGTGGGGTGGGGAACTTCAACTCCCATAAAGAGGCCTCTTCCTTCCCCCAGCCAGTGGCTGCGTGGACAGCCCCACTGTCACACCCTTGTACTGCTCCTTCCCCTAACAGCTCTTTGTTGCCCATCCCAGGAGAGCAATGCTGAGAGATCAGCCTACACCCCCATTTTTCCTGAACCCCAACTTCTCATCAGGTCTATCCTCTTCTCACCCCTCCCCCCCAGCCTCATTTTTTTCTTTTTACTAGCATAGAAGGAGGGACTCACCAGTTACAGGATCTTGCTGTCCTTCAGACATTTGGGTTCCTATCCAGGGCTCCCATCCCAGTGTCAGGAGATCTGATCTGTGGCAGAGGACCCCAGAGCAACTTTCTGAAGGGACAGGGATGCCACAGTTGACAGCTGGTACATGAGGGGTCCACAGACTGATCACAAGGGGAACTGAAGTCACTGTCTTTCCATCTGTCCCAGGATCTTACGTAAGGTCTCTCTCTAAAGGGACATGGCGTGCACCTCCTGTCTTTATTCTGCTCTTAACTTCTCAAGGGCCCTGCTGTTAGTGCCTCATATGGCCATCTGCTCAACAGTCACTGAGGTGTGATACTCAAAGGCAGAGACTTCACCTCTGCATCCTCACTTGGTGCCTAACAGAGGGCAGGTTGTGTGGACAGTTGTTTCTGGGAAGCAGAGCTATCCCAAGTCAATGTCTGCTGTGCCTCAGTAGTGGGGTGTTATCCCACGGCACCTTGTTGCATGAATTCTGGTTGTAATAAAGGGACTCAGAGCCAGATCTCAGGGAAAGGCTGAGATATCAGAGAAAAAACACCACAGTCAGATCTCACCCAGCTGTCTTCCAGCTTCCTCAGCCTCACTCCTCCTGGCTTCTACTGCCTCATCTGTCTTTCTATGCCTGCCTTAAATACCCTCTTCACACAGTTGTTTCACATCCAGGTTAAGATTAAAGGTGTGGGCTACTACTATTTGGTAGTTAGTCTTGAACTCACAGAAACACAGAAAGATCTCTTCTGTCTCTGGAGTTATGGGATTAAAGGCACCACCACTGCCTGCCTGGGAGCCTGGAACTCCCTGTAAACCAAGCTGGCCTCAAACTCAGATCTGCTGGGATTAAGAGTAGGTTACCACTCTGGGATATTCCCTGTGCTGGGATTAAAAGTGTAAATTACCACTCTCTGATCCTCCTGGATCGACTGTGGGTAGATCTCTGATATTTTAGACTGATGTTTATTAAATATGAAACATCACCACACCTTGTGGTGATATATTGTATATTTAATAAAAATAGTTTGGAATATCAGAAGGCAGAGCCAAACCATGAAGGTCAGAGAGTGGTGACTCACACCTTTAATCCCATTACTCAGGAGGCAGAGATTTGTGTAGATCTCTGTGAGTTCAAGGCCTAACAGGTCAGTGGTAGCCTACACCTTTAATCCTAGCTCTAGGAAAGTTGATCCAGGAAGCCATAGCTGGGCAGAGGGAGAAAAGGGGGAGTTCACCTTCGCCTGCCTCTTCCCTTGTTGGCTGAGGGGAGAGGTTTGGAGTCAGAGGATTCCTGGAGACAGACCTGAGGAGTTGGCTGGCTGAGAATAGGCTGTGGTCTGTTTCTCTGTCTCTCTGATATTCCAGCCTTTCCCCAATATCTGGCTCCAGGTTTTTATTATGTACCAAACAGAATTTTTGCAGTAGCACCTTACCAGCTAAGAAGGCCAACTGATCTGCAGCCACCAGAGTTCTTCGGGACACTTGTGTTACTGGCTGTTCTCAGAAGTCTTGGTTCTAACAGCCGCTCTAAGTACGCCATATGAAAGCTCTTTACAAGAGGCTGTTAGCTGGGCACCAGGGAGCCAGGGTAGTCTTCTGTGTGCAGTCTGTTGGTAGGGCCAGTTCATGAAAGTCATACCAGATTTGATTTTCTCTTCTAAGCATCTCAAGTCTGGCATCTTTGTTCCTATTGCTTTTCCTCGCAGTAAATGCCCACCAGGCCCAGAGACTGTACCTTGCATACAGCTGAACAGGCATCACTTAGGCAGGATGGCTCAAGGTGCTGTTATTAGCCTCTGCCAGGACTAGTCTCAGGTAGAAAGTTTCAGGGTCTTGGGCTCTCCTTGGGTCAAGGCTGCTGTGGGGCCTCAGTCTTTGGCAGTGGGATTCCCAGGGCAGAATGGGCCTGCTGGCTGTGGGCCTCAGCTACCTGGCTTGGGGAGCAGAAGTCTTCCAGGAAGATCTGGGCCAGGTTCCGGAGCCTTGTGTTGGCTGAGAGGGAAAAGCGCAACATGCACTGGACCACGGGCAAGGACGTGAGCTCGGGATGGGCGCTGGTGCCGGGTGAGTTCAAGTATATGAGTGTGGTGACAGCAGATAACACCGTCTCCTCGTTAGGACTGGACAGGCAGTTGGTGATGAGCGGGATGCCTCCGGCCTGTAGGATATGCTCCTTGTTGGCCTTGTCTGGACACAGGTTGCAGAGGCCCCCTGGAGAAAGGCAAGGATGAGCCAGGGTGCTGTGGTCCTGCTTCCTCTCATCTCTCTTCCCAGCCTCTTTCTCGCTAGGGAAAAGCTTGCCCATAGACGAGGACAAGTCACTTGACACCCCAGGCCTCTCTCAAGGCTTCTGAAGTCCAGCCTGCCACTATTGTCCCCAAGTAAGGCACGACACCATGCCTCAGTTAATAGACTTCTGGAGAAGAGGCAAGTCTAGAGTGAGACCAGGGACTGACTCTGGATTAAAAGAGCTGTCAAGAGGGGGAGGGGCTGGGAGGAGAGGAAAGTGCAGCCAGCATGCCCAATAAATAAGTAAACAAGAAAAGCCTGCTGAGATGGCCCAGAGGCTAAGAGTGCTCACTGCTCTTCAGGGGACCTGTGTTCAGTTCTCAGCACCCACACGGTAGCTCGCAATCACCTGTGACTTCAGTTCCAGGGGCTCCAATGCCCTCTTGTCTCCATAGATACCAGGCACGTATATAATGCACGCACATACATAGAGACAAAACACTGATATAAAACCAAAACCAGTATGTTCACAGGTAGGTGCCCAAGACCCCTTTCCATTCTCAGGTTAGGTCTCAACTTCATGACCTCTTGGTCTTGGGGACAGTTACACCTTTTCTAGAGGAACACTTGGCTTAGCTCTGTCTCCTCAATGCCAGAAGATGACTTCCTGTACTCTCTGACTCAGCTTCCGGTCGTCAGGGCTCTAGCTGGCAGCATCTCTTGAGGACAGAGAGTAGTGTGAGGCCAGGAGAAGGACTGTGTGTCAGATGACCCCACCCCCACCCCAGGTCCTGACTCTGCCTGCTGTGAAAAGCTAGGAAAAGCTGTGGAGCTGGACAGTGGTGGTGCATGCGTTTGATCCCAGCACCCTGAGTTCGAGGCTACACAGAGAAACTGTCTCAAACAAACAATCCCCTCCACCCATTAAAAAAAGAAGAGTTGAGTTGGAGGCCAGCCCGGTCTACAGAGTGAATTCCAGGACAGCCAGGGATATACAGAAAAAACCCTGTTGAAAGACCAAAACAAAAAACAAAACAAAACAAAAAAACCCCAACCCCCCTCCAAAGAACCATGACATGCTAAATATAAGTAGCAAACTATTCATTCAGTCATCCACTAAGTATGCTCTGACACCCAGGGTGGTGGTGGTGCACACCTTTAATCCCAGTACTTGGGAGGCAGAGGCAGAGGCAGGTGGGTCTCTGAATTCTGAATTCAAGACCAGCCTGGTTTACAGTTCAAGTTTCAGGACAGGCTGCAAAGCTACACAGAAAACCCTGTCTCAAAAAACAAAACAAAAAAATCCCCCCAAAAGTAACAGCAAGTCTACTAAATGAAAAATCATATAGCACTTAAAAATACTGTCTTCAGGCTGGAGAAATGGCTTAACCATTAAGAGTGTACGCAGTTCCTGCAGTGGACCAGCGTTCGGATCCCAGGACCCTCACTGGGTAGCTCACAGCTGCAGGAACTCCAGCTTCAGGGGTTCTCAACCCCCTTCTGACCTCTGTGAACACCTCCATTCGTGTTCACACTCACACACACACTCACACAACACACACACATAAAACACACACTAATAAACTGTAAAAAATGTCTTCAAGAAATTTTGGGGAGGATGCTTTGAGAAAGTCTTGCTCTGAAGCATAGGTTAGTGTCAAATTTGTGATCCTCCTGCCCCAACCTCCTGAGTGCTGTGTTACAGGCTGGCAGTAAAACACCAGCATGAAATCCCTCTTTTCCTTAATAGGCTCAAAGTGTGGCTCTGTCTCAAAAACACAAGGGGGCTAGAGATGGCTCAGTGGTTAAGAATATTTCCTGCTTTTCTTGAGGACCCAAGTTCTCTTCCCAGGACCAACACCAGGCAACTCTCAACCACTTGTAATTCCAGCTCCTGGGAATCTAAACTCTCTGGACTCCACAAGAACCCATGGTGCACACATAGCATCCATACACAGGTATACTCCTATAAGATAAAAACAAGCAAAAGACAAGGTCTGGCCAGGAGGTGGTAGGACAGGCCTTTACTCCTAGCACCCAGGAAGCAGGGTCATGTGGGTCTCTGAGTTCAAGCTAGCCTGTCTAGACAGCCAGGACTACATAGTAAGACCTTGTCTCAAAAAAACAAAAACAAAAACAAAAAACAAACAAACAAAAAAAACCCCACAGGCTCTGCCTGAGCTTCCCCTCTTTAAACCTATTAGGCTGGAGAGACCGCTCAGCGGTTAGGAGACTTGGCTGCTCTTCCAGAGGACCCAGATTCAGTTCCCAGCACCTACATGGCAGCTCACAACTCCAAGATCCAACACCTTCACACAGACATACATGTGTTGCACGAATAAAGGAAACTCAGGACCAGAACTCTAGGAAAGGCGGAAATATCAGAGAAGAAACACCACAGTCAGATCTCACCCAGCTGTCTTCAAGCTTTCTCAACCTCGTTCCTCCTAAAGGAAGGGCAGAGTCAGAGACAGATCAAGCCAAATGCCCAAAGAAGAAGCATGTAAGGAACACAGGTGAGCCACGGGCCATGTGGCAGACAGATTAATAGAAATGGGTTGAGTTAAGATGAAAGAGCTAGCTAGCAATGTGCCTGAGCCATAGGCCAAACAGCATGAAATTAATATAAATGTCTGAGTCATTTTTGGGGGCCTAAGCAGTGGCAGGCAGCTAAGCAGTCTGGGGCAGCAGGTCTGAGGGTCTGGACCTCTGGCTGGGCGGGGTCAGAAACCTTATTGTAACATCCATGCAGTCAAAATATCAATGGAAATAAAATAAAAATAAAACCAAACAAGGACTAGAAAGACAGCTCAGCAGTTAAGAACATATGCTGCTGTTGCCGAAAAGCTGGGTTCAGTTCTCAGCACTCACATAAAGCAGTTCACAGCCACTTCTAACTACAGCCTTGTATTATCTGATTTACACAATGTCCTCTTCTGGCTCCAATTGGCACCTATGCCCACATGGACCTACCCTACCCTACCTCACCCCTGCCACACAAACATACATGAAGTAAAAAGGTTTCATATCTTAAAGATAAAATAAAAACCCTAAATTCTGGGGTTAGGGAGATGGTACTTGCCATGCAAGATGAGGAACTAAGTTTTGATCCCTAGCACCCATATAAGAAATTAGACATGACTGTGTAGGTCTGTAACCTCTTCATAGGGATGCAGAGACAGGAGTGTGTGTGTGTGTTTAGTGAGCTCCAGATTCAGTCAGTGAGAGAGTCTTTCCAAAAACCACAGTGGAGAGCCACAGAGGAAGACCCTTAACATTTCCCTCTGGCCTCCACATTCATGAACACACACAGAGAAAAAATTAATTTGTGCGTGTATATATGTGTGATAGTCTCACAGTATAGCTCTGGCTGGTCTGGAACTTGCTATGTAGACCAGGCTGGCACTGAACTCGAGAGATTAATCTGCCTTTTCCTCCCAAATGCTAGCATTAAAGTCCTGTGCTACTATGCCTCTCTATAAGCCTCTACATTTTTTTTTTTTTAAAGAAACCAGATTTAAGATGGATCTCACTTATAGAAAGACGAAGAGCAGGTATAAGCAAGGCACAGACAGGTCAGAGCTGTGCCTGTGTGGAGCACATGGGAGAAACAAGGCACATCTTGATGGAGGCGCCATTACATATAGGGCACATACTTTAGTGACTTTAAGGATTAATTAAAGTCCACTTAAGTGCACTTACTGTACATTCATCATACTGCATTTACAAGATAGTTATAAAACAAAAACGGGCGGGCAGGGTGTGCCTTGGTGGTAGTGTTGGCCTAGGTTCCTGGGTTCATTCCCAGCACCATCAAAATTAAGTACGAGAGAAAAGCCAAGTCCTGACTAGCTGTAGCTGAAGAACTAGCTCTGGCCACAAAGACAGGAAAAACAAAACCAAAAAAATAAAAAACAACCCCCAAACCAACCAACCAAACAACCAACCAACCAAACAAACAAACAAATAAAAAACAACAAAATAGCTTGAGGTAAGAGGCAAAGGCTCTGCTGGACACCAATAACCATAGAAACCTCTGAGAGGCTGGAAAAGAAACTCCAAGTGTAACCTAAAATGACAAGGCTGGAGCTGGAGAAGCAGGTGAACGAATCAGGAAGTAGGCACTGGGGCTGGGAAGAGCTCTCCACAGGATTGTTCCTGGGGATTAAAAGAGGCAACAGAGGTCAGGCTTGATCAGCACTGGGTACCTGCTGACTGAGTGAGCTCTCTTTGAGGAGAAATCCAAGATGTTACCTCAACTTAAGAACTTGCCCACAAGGCTGACATCACGTCAAAATCTTCCTGGGAGTAGGGTGAGGTGGCAAGCCTGGTAGCCCAGGGAAACTGAGGAAGGAGGATCACTTGAGCTCAGGAGCCCAGGGGCAGCCTGCATATCATAGTTAAGACCTTCTGTCACTGAAAAACTGTAAAACCAGGTCAGGAGATGCAGGTAAAGGTACTTGAGCCTGCCTGGTGACCCATGTCCAACCACAGGAACACACATAAAAGTGACAGGAGAAAACTGACCCTACATGCATGCAATGACATGCATATACACCCCTCACACATCACACACATAGTAATAATACAATAAAGCTTTAAAAAATAAACAAAAAGCTTCACTGGGGATGAACCTGTTCTTGGGTTTTTACTTCACCACCTTGAAAAGGCTAAGTCATCATTTGTGAATAAAAGGAGAAAACACACGCACATATATGCTCACACCCATGGAACACTCATGCAGGAAAAACACAGAAACTGGCTGCTGTAGAAGGGTATGGGACAGAAGTGGGTGGGGCTTCTCTGAAGTAGCTGGTGACATCATCTTCCTCCTCCTCCTAAGTAGACAGGGTCTCACTATGTGGCCCAGGCTGTTCTAGAACTCATGCTCTTCACCCCATCCGCATCATTACGGTGCGTATCACCACTCTTGGTATGTGATACTGCTTTCTTCCCATCATAATGGTCATACCTGCAAGATATACTGCAGGCCAAGGATCTACATCAAGACACATAACTATATTTTTAAAAAAATCAAAAGTAGGGTGTGGTGGCTCACACTTACAATTCCAGTCACTTGGGAGGCTGAGGCAGGATGCTGCCCCAAGTTCAAGGACAGCCTGGATGACACAGTAAGTTGCAATGTATCTTGAGTTATTGAGTGTGACCCTGCCTCAAATAATAACACGAGCATAGATAGATAGATAGATAGATAGATAGATAGATAGATAGATAGATAGACAGACAGAGGCTACCTCATACATAAATTATACAAAAATTACACACAGATACATATAGATACATATGGATTTATAAATCCAGAAAATATACTAGGAGCTAGTGGTAGGAAGTGTGGTAATACGTTACATATTTAATAAAAACCAGTCTGATTAACTCACAGTCAATCCAGGAGGATCAGAGAGTGGTAATTTATACCTTTAATCCTGGCAAGGGGAAGACTAGGAGTGGTGACCTAGGCTCTTATTCCTAGCAGCTGGGAAGAAGAGGCAGTTATCTCTCTGAGTCTGAGCCCAGCCTAGGCTACATAGTGTGTTCCAGGCCGATACACTTTGATATATGCACGTATGCATGCATATGGTAAGGCATTCCTATGTAGTCCTGGGAGGCCTTGACTAGGCAATCTTCCTGCCTCAGTCTCCCAGGGATTACAGTCATGTACCACCATGTTCAGATCTCACTCTTGAATTCTGTAAATTCTGTACCACGCTGGCCAGTTAGTTGTGTGCCACATAAATAAGACACACACACATAAAACCACTTATGCCTAGAACAAGCCTGCTTGGTCTCAAACTAGAGGGCTCAAGAGATCCATCCTCTGGGCCAGGACTCCCAAGTAGCTGGGACTGTGCATGCATGACACTGTACTCTGCTTGTACTTGAAAAGAAAAAGACAACTCTTTCAAATGCCAAAAACATCTAATTAAATCAAAAGAGAACTATACTGTTGCTTTCAAAATAAACTGCAGAGACTCAGCCTTTGAGCTACTACCACCTGGTGGCATCATTATGTATTACAAGATATAGGAAGGCAATTTAACCTCAATTCTCAGAGGCCACATTTTTGGGGGGGAAGGGGGCATCATAGAGATCTGCTTGCTTCCACCTCCCAAATTCTGGGATTAAAGAGTGCATCACCACCAGCATGCTAGAGCTTCCTGAATCTAGCTTTAGCAAAAAAAAAAAAAAAAAACCCCAAAAACCCAAAAAACAAAACAAAAAAAAACAAAACAAACAAACAAAAACTTGCCAAGCACCCTGTGGTGTCCTAAGAATCAATCAGTTTTCATAGAAGCAAAATATTCATCTTGTTGCTCTGTATCTCCTGAGTGCTTCTGGGATGGTACAGATGTACTGGATGTTTTTAACTGGGCTCAACTCTTTCATTCATTAGTGAGTATTTATGGAGATTAGTGTTATACCTTGGCCCCATAATCCATCCACAGTTGCACCCACGGGCTGCTTCCTGTTATTTCTCTTCTTTTCTTTTGAGACAGGGTTTCTCTGTGTAGCTCTGGCTGTCCTGATCTCACCCTGTAGACCATGCTGGCCTTGAACTCAGAGAACTGCCTGCCTCTGCCTCCGCCACTCCACTCCACCCCACCCCACCTCACCTCACCTCCCCACAGGTCATGGACAGCTTTGTGTGACTAAAGCCACTGCCCGGTGGCTGTTAGTTCCTCTGTGATTAAATGATGTGACCCTGGCCTTTGGACACCACCAAGTGCAGCAGGAACAGAGACCAAGGGAACGTGAAGCCCTGGGGTTGAGCTTGGGCTCTGCCTCTGGGTCCCCCATGTCCAGGACTCGGATCCTCAGATTAGGGCAACACCTGGCTCTAGTTACCACAACCAGTAGGTGTCAACCTTGATGAGGGGGTTTCCTGATATGCAAGGAGGGTTTAGTTCTACTTGCTTGGCACAGAAGAATCCCCTCACTCTTCCCTGGAAATGACCAGCATTCAGAGCACTGTCACAGCTGGGGTACAACTGACACCGCCAGATGTCAGGCTCCTGGTCTCAGAGGGGAATGTGTCTGCAGCCTGGGGAGACAGTTCTCTCCTACAATGAAAGGTTGTCGGCTTGACAACAAATGCCTTTCCCCATGAGCCATCTCACCAATTCTTTTCACTAATTTTTAAATATAGCCCTTAAACTTTACTGAATCCTTGAACCTGGTTATGAGATTCTTCAAAAACCATAAATCATCTCAGCTGCACCCATGTCTGGGTGTGTATTACTGGTCTTAAGTACCCAACTCTCTGACGTCCACACTTAGACCTACATTGTGGGAGACCCCATTTCTACTAATTTTGCTTCATTCTGACTCATCCTGAAATTCCAAGGACACAGCTTTATCTGAGTGGATGCTCCTCAGGGCACCAGCCTGAGTCCCACGGGAAGAGGGTCCCACTACAGCTCCAAGCTGCTAACAACAAGTCTATCTCTAGGGTAAGAAGTGACACACCCAGGAAGGACAGAGCAGACCCACACTGAGCAGCATTTCCCCACTGCACGCTAGGCTAGTGCTGCAGGAGCTGACAGTTATGGCCTGGTAGTTAGGGCAGAGTGTGCTTGACACCAAGCTGCCTTCACTTAACCCTGCCTAGGCATCTGCTGTGGAGCTAAGGATCCACACAACCACAGCTCCTACTTTCCTAGAGGGCCAGAATCCCTAAGCAGAAGGGCAGAGGTTCCCCTGATGGGATATTGTCCAATTCTACCTTGGAGAATAGATATTAGCTTTACAGCTGTCTGGATTCGGGTCCGTGGGTGGGGCCTAGAGGGTTCTGTAGTTGCAAGCAATGACCCTAAAAGGCCATTTACTCAATTCTCTCAACAAGTAGCTATTCACAATTTTCCTGACAGGAAAATGAGGAAAATCATACACGAGATGGTAATTGAATCCAAGCTTGTCTGACTCCTCATCTCCTTCATATCAAACTCACTCCGCTGCTTCCAACAGACAGACATTGGTTTTGGGAGACATGGCCAAGGACAACCAGGCCCTGCTTGTCTCCTGCCTGGTTACTGCCAAACCAATCCTTCATACAGCCTCTGTATCAAGTCACGGGACTGCATCCTTTTGAAAGAATCTTTCGGATCTGCTTTGAACCCTCTCCTCCCATCTTCCTCCCCAGGTCAAAAGACCCTCAGGTCTTGAGCTGCAGAGACAAACAGAGCTAGGCTTGCTTCTCAGGGAGATCCGCCTCCACAGTGCTCCCATCAGTGTAGATTGTCCCCTTCATCTAACCCATGACCTTTATCATGTTCAGCCATGGGGCTCAGTACCTGTTCTCAAAAACAGCATAGTTGTCCTCTGTTTCTTCTGGCTTCTCTCCAGCATTCTGCTCTGTTCTGCCTGCTCCCAGAGTTCTCCTAGTCTGGTAGCCCAGTCCACACTTCCTGTCTGCCTTTGGTCAATCAGTGCTTTTTATTAAACTCATAGGCGGGGACAATTATTTACAATGGAACAACATAATGCCCCTACACATCAGAGACAAAAACTAGAAGCTCCGAGGTGGACACAGTGCTCCCCTCTAGTGCTGAGGTATTCCGTGGAAGGGAAATGATGACGGTCATCAAGTGTGCTTCTAGGTCCCACTGGGATGCTCCCTTCCAGTTGCAAATAACAAATACAACAGTGATCTAATCTGCAATGCCAGAGACTCACAGCTGAGGAGCTGGAGCCATACTGGAGACTTGGGAAAGAAAAAACTGGTGTTGATCCTGACAATTCTTGAGGAGAGATACAACACAGTCATCCACTCAGGGAAGAAGCCCAGAGAGCAGACCCTGGCCAGGCCCAAGTCTCCCACAGAGCCTCCAAGTCGGCCCCCATGCTGGGAACACTGCTTCCCAGGGGCTGAGGAGCCAGCAGGACAGACAACACTGTCTGGAACCTGGAAGAATGGCTGCTCTGGGACTGTGCCATTTTCTCCTTTTCTACGGAGTCTGCAGCTGACTTTGGAGCTCTATGGCTCCCAAATGGAAGCATGGCCACTGTCACCATTCAGAGGGCAACAGTCGTGTGGCAGAGATACAAATGGAGGTACCTGGGAACACATCTAAAGACCAATATTTAGCTGTCTGTAGGGTTCCTTTTTTTTAAAGATCAAGTCTCATTATTGTCCCAGCAGATAGGTGTCATCTCTGTCCTTTCTAGATTTTAGAAGTTGCTTGCACTTCTGGTTTACTTGGGTAAATATATCCTTCTGTGGTCTTTGATGTAGCTGAAGATTAGATAGCTATAGGTATAGTTTTTCTTAGTCATTTAAAAAATATATTAGATATGAAACTTTAGATTCATAAAGATAAGGTAGATAATAGTATTTTCTTTAATTTTGCTAAATACAAATAGACTAGATATTGTAACTGTAATTCTTGCTTGATAGCTATTTTGTTATATGTAATTTTGCTATGTTAAAATTGAAACCTTCCTTTTTGAATAGACAGAAAGGGGGAAGTGATGTGAGAATGCCTTTCTGTATGCTGTGAATCTCAATCTTTAAATAAAGGAGCTGTTTTGGGCCATGACAGGCACCATAGAAGAAGTAGGAGGAGAAATCAGAACATAGGTAGGAGAAGCAGGGCGGAGTCAGGAGACCGAGCTGAAGCCCAAAGGAGCAACATGTAAGGAACACAGGTGAGCCATGGGCCACATGGCAGGCACATTAATAGAAATGGATTGATTTAAGTTATAAGAGCTAGCTAGCAATGTGCCTGAGCCATAGGTCAAACAGCATGAAGTTAATATAAGCGTCTGAGTCATTTCTGGGGACCTAAGTGGCTGGGCAGCTGAGGGGTCTGGCGCGGTAGAGTCTGGACCTCTGGCCGCCCGGGACTGAGAACCCCAATGCAACCCATTATGTAGGCCATAGCTGGCCTCTGTCTCCTGAGACTAATGATGTGCACAAGACTGTAGAGAGTTTTGAGATGGAGTCTGAAAACTGAGGCTTGCTTTAAGCTCACTATATAGCTAAGGCTGACCTTGAACTCCTGTTCCTCCTTCCTCCCAGTCTGGGACCAACTTTTACACTATTTATCTAGAATAATATTCTAGAACAGAGATAGACTTGAACTAATCTAGACAACTGGGCTCCTGCCATAGTCCAACTACAGAGGCCCCATAGAAGTGCTCTGAAGACTCCTAGGTCCCACAGCTGCATGGAGGGTGGGCATAGCTGGGATTTGTGTGTCTGGAGCTCCCACCCAGAGCAAAGAGCTAGAGGACCCGTAGTCCAGATCTGTGGACCCCAGACATCAAGAAGAGCTGGTGTGTCTAACAAAATCAAATCATACCACAATGTACTCAGGGATTAAAAAGTCACTGGACTGCTATGCTATCAGATTGAATGTCTAGGTTAGGAGAAATGAAGGAGACAGACTAAAATCACCGCTACTCTTCTTTTTTTTTCTTTCTTCTGAGACAGGGTTTTTCTGGATAGCCCTGGCTGGCTTTGAACTAAGAGATCTGCCTGCCTCTGGGGTGCTGGGATTCAAGGCACGAGTCACCACTGCCTGACTTAAATCATTGATTCTTCTATTGTAAGACACCAGTACACATGAGATTAGGTACAACGCGGTGGTCCTCAAACAGCTGGCCAGCTGGGTATGGCGTGCACAGCTTTAATTCCAGCCCTAAACATACACTCGCCATTCGTGTAAGTCAGACTTCTCAGCACTGACCTTATAAAAGCAAAGCCCTTAAAACTGACAAACACTGAGGCACTGAGGACAGTCTACATCCCATAGTACCACTCGGCCAGGTTGATTATGTGAAAAATAAACAAACAACTCATCTTGTTACCATGTGAATGTTGTCTTTAATAAACAGCAAAATTATACGTACCAAGGGTCCCCCACCCCTTTGGACTGGGTTTCATATAGCCCAGGCTGGCCTCTAATTTATTTAGTTGAAAAATCACCCTAAATTCTTGATTCCCTTGCCTCTATTCCCCCGAATGCCAGAACTATGTTTCTTTATGTTATAGGAACATTTGTTTCGTGCATTTTATTTATATAGCTATATAGACAGCTAGTCGATGGTGGTACAGGTCTTTAATCCCAGCACTTGGAAGGCAGAGGAAGGCAGATCTCTGACTTTGAGGTCAGCCTGGTCTGCAAAGTGAGTTCCAGGACACCGGGGCTACATGGAGAAATCCTGTCTTGAACACCTGCCCCTCTGCAAATTCTTCTCAGGCAAAAGGGGCTTCTGAGTGGGAAAGGGTTAAGAAGCTCTGAGGTAAATGATGCACTCGAGAGGAAAGAGACATATAGGAGTGTGGGGCAGTGTAGACCATTCACTAGTTGGCGTTACAGAAAGAGCATCTTTTAAGGAATTGTAAACGCTACCTTCCAAACACGAAGCAGGCTATCATTTTCTTTTTTCTTTTTGCCTCCTGAGGGCTGAGCTTAAAGGCATGTGGCCACATGGTCTGTACAATTTTCATCAGTACAATTTTGACTATTTACATGGACACGCCCACTGTGCTTGCTGACTAGTGATGCTCCCTCAGAGGGGATAGGGAGGGCCATTAGGGCCTCACTCAAGACTCCAGGGGCTCCTTCCTCTACAGTTTCTGTTTTGGGACTGTGCCCTAGCTGCTGTGGCCTTGGAGGTGCTACAGTTTATAGATGGTGGAAAGTTACTGAGGGGGTAGAGTTCCATTTATGGGGAAGTCATCTTGTGTGCTGGGGCAAGACTTTTAGGTGGTACAGCTGCTACTGGGTCACCCCATTCTGTGAGGAACCCCAATAGAAACCAGTGGTTGCCCAAGCTGTACTTTGGTTGCTGCTGAAGCCCTACAGAGAAGGCACAAATATTGTTTGCATCTCTCCTGGCAAACATAAGGATTAAAAGAAATTTAAGGGCACTTGCTGCCAAGCCTGAGAACCTGAGCCTCATCCCTTATCTGACATGGTGGAAGGAGAGAACTGACTCCTGCAAAGTCTCCCTAGCCCCCACATTCCCATCTCAATACACAAACACAGACACACACAAAACACACCTAAAAGAAATTAAAAAGATTTAAGATCACTTATGTAGTAACTCCCTTCCCAGAAAATAGGCTCACAAGAGACGTCTGGCAAACATTCCCTCAGCTGGGTTAAGAAGGTATCAAGAGAACTACCTCACACTGGTACTAAGTGTTCCTAACATGATGTGGTAAAATCAACACCTTCCTTTTTTATTAAAACGTAAGAAAAACATCATGCTGGGCATGGTGGCACAAGCCTTTAACCCAGTGCTTGGTAGGCACCGGCAGGTTGATCTACATAGGGAGTTCCAGGCCAGCCAGAGCTACATAGTGAGACTGTCTCAGAAAACACCACCATCACCACTTAGACCCAAGTAAGACATGACGATGAAGTCGTGCATGCCACGTGGGATCTTGGGCCAGAAAAAGGGAATTAGAAAAAAAAAGAACATGTGACTGGTACAAAGACTTTGGCTAATGATGATGCATCAATGCCTCCCATTAACTACAAATAAACCATACAACAGGGAAAGGTAAGAATAGGAAAATGTGGGCATGGCCATGAGGGAACTTTTATGTTTGGAATTATTTCTTCTTTCCTGAGAAGGGTTCCTTTTTTACTATATGGGGAAATGTTATTTTTTAAATCTATGTGCTGGCACTCAGGAGGCAGAGGCAGGCAGATCTCTGTGAGTCTGAGGCCAGCCTGGTCTACACACCGAGTTCCAGGATGGCCAGGGTTGTTACACAGAGAAACCCTGTCTCAAACAAAGTATGTGCTGAAAGAATTTTTGTTTGTTCTTAAATTCTAAACTTATTCCCATGACCTAGCTCTAAAGCCCCTGTGTTAACTAACAGTTCTAATTTCACTCTGTCCCATCTGTCTCTTCACTTGAAAAACATTCTCAACATGCCAGCCTTCCCTCTAACCACTTCATGCACATCCATGCAGGCTGGAAATCAGAACCATCTGATCCTGCTAGTTATTTCCATCTTGCTCGCTGGTTCACTACCAATATCCCCCCCTTATGGAATACAAACTCCTTCAGGGCCAATGACCTTCCCCCAACCTGTTCACCATCTTCTCCAGAACTTGGACCAGTACCTTCCTTATATAGCACCCAACAATAAATTCTATCATTGGGCAGAGGAGATGGTTCAGTGGGTACAAGAGCTTGCCATGCAAACTGACAACCTGAGTTCAATACCAGGAACCTACATAAAGCAGTTAGATGCAGTGCTGAGCATCTGTAATCCCAGCACTCTTAGGAGAGATGGCAGGTTGAGACAGGAGGATCAGCAGACAGCTCATGGGCCAGCCATAGAGAATGCCGCTCTATACGGAAGAAACAGGAGATCCTGTCTCAACAAACTGGATGAATGATAACTACAACTACCTTATTCATTTTATTTGAGACAACATCTTGCTATGTAGCCCTACATGACTTAGAATGCAATATGTTGACTAGGCTGGCCTTGAACTCACAAGATCCCACCCCTGTCTTTTGAGTCTTTTTTGTTTTAGGGGGGATAAAAGGCATTTGCCACCAGACTCAGTGGAAACTGACTTTTGAAAAACTGTTCTCTGACTCTCACACATACACTGTGGTGCATATACATACAATCATCCATATACACACAGAGTAAGTTTTAAAAGATGATGAATAATTCAAACGGTCTTACAATCACCTAACCCCAGATGTCCTAAGCTATAAATTTCAATTCACCTTTGTGTCTCTTGATACTAAGAGCAAACTCCAAACTTTTTTCAAAGCAATTTCATCTCACTTCCTTGCTTATTATCTCTTTTTTAAGAGGAAAGAAAGGCACAATGAGCTGCCACTTGACTTCCAGATCTGTTTTGGACTAGCTGTGACCTGGACAATGTATGGAGAAGGAGGTGGCACACATATATGACAGGTCCGCTCTGACAGATTCCTATCCCAGTTTGCTTTTTGAGTGTCTTACTTTGTAATCCAGGTTGGCCTCCAAGTCACAGCAATCCTCCTGCCTCAGCCTCTCAACATGCCGGGTTTACAGGCTGGTGCCACCACACCTGGCTTAAGGACTCACTTCTAAATCTCTGATGTCGCTCCAGCCGCATCTGGGGACTGACCTAATCCTTACCAATAGCAAACTTCACTAGCGTTTCACTCTCTTCTGACAGCGAGTCGAGGAATAAGTCTAGAACTTGCAGTTGCCGCAGATACTGGTAGTTGCCCGGGTCATAGGCGAAGTTGGCAAGGTTGGCGAGGACTTGCTCCTTGGCGTCTGCAACGAGAAGCGGTACTGGGGTTGGGCCCATATGGGGCTGCTGCCGTCGGGGCCCTTCCCGGTCCCTCGCGCCCACTCCAGACCTCTCACCTTGGCTCTCGGTCTCCTGGAACTCAGTGACCAGCGCCTGCAGGTACCCTAGCCGCCCGACGTGGGGGTCTATCTTGGGTTTCTGTGCCATGGCTAGAGCGGCGAAGGAGCCGGGAGGAGGGGTGGGAGGGAAGAGGCCAAAAGGTCGCGCGAAACCCGCGCCTGGACCCTGATGGGTCCCGGGGGCGATAGAGCGGCAGGCAAACCCGATCCGGCCCTGGGTTCCGAGTCTTCAGTGACTGGCAGCTGGAGTGGGATATGGGGATGGAGAGGGAATCTCAGGTTCCTGTCAGAGTTGGATTTCAAAGTCGAATTCAACCAGGGTGACAAAAACCCGGGGCAATTTGGAACCAGAGGCGCACCCCTTGCGAAGCTCTCCACACCGCTTCCGGGCTCAGGGCGGAAATCGCTCTAGTCCCGCCCCAGGGGGGGAAGGGGCGGAACCAGGACGGGGCTGGGCGTGGCTACTGAGAGTGTCCCTTGGATTTCCCGCGCGATTTTTTTGGCTTTGGGCTTCAGCTGCGCAGCCGCGGGGATGCATAGAGTGACAGGAGGGAGGGAAGAGGGAAAGGTGGATGGAACTGACGACAGATGGACCTTAAGGCTATCAAGGCATGGTGGTACTTTAATCCCAACACTGAGAAAGAGGCAGGAGGACCTCTTGAGAACAGCCGGTGTTCAAAGCAAGCCAGGGCTACATGACAAGACCTTGCCTACAAAACAAAACACCCCCCAAAACCTAAGCAAGATTTAAGGGTCCCAAGGAGCCTTAGGGAAGGAGGCAGCTTTGCCATACTATTGTCTTGGAGGTGGAGGGTTAAGTATTGTGTTTGGTACAAGGGCCTGAATTACAGCAGAATAGTTTATGTACTTTACCTTTCCAGGGCCCCCACCTCTGGGATTCAAGTCAATGGTTAATCCCTGCCCAGTGCCAACCTGGGACAAGAATTTTGACCTTAGCCTGGGTGCTTTCGTACCAAGGCTGCTCCGTGATAACTCTGGAGTCTTTGTTTTTTGTGAAGAGCCTGTCTAGCCTCGGGGAAGTATTTTACAGCTCAAGATGGCCAGGAGTCTCTTTGGCCTCCAACCAAAAAGAGCATCAAAGACCTTTGGACCAGGAGTCTGGGACTTGGGGACAACATGTAAGCAAGCTTCGCAAGCTTCACCCTTTGGTGGCCAGGAACTGCCTCAGACCATCCCTAGAAGATTTTGAGGGAATCAGCCAAGTGTGGGTTCTGGAATCTCAAAGGCCATCCAAGTCTCTCATTTGCAAGCTCTTGCCTTTGGCTAAGAAACCCCAGCCTTTGTTTTTGTACCAAGAGCAGAATGACATGGACTTATTTATTCTCTCTACCCAGTACCTGGAACAGATGCTCAATAAATATTTGCTAAAGGAATTTTGCCCTGAGATCTCTTCTTTTGAAATTACTATGTAGTCAAGAATATCTTGAACTCCTAACCCCCCTTCCTCCGCCTCCTCAGTGTTGGGATTACAACACTTCTAGGCTTAGCTGAGGCTGGAGGTTGAACCCAGGGCTTAGCACACACTACCACTCTAAGGTACATCCCTAGCCTCATTTCTTCTTTCTTGTTGCCTGTAGATTAATGCCATTATTACCTGTTATGCCCAGATGGAAAGGACCCCACAAAACCACGAAGACTGAATCCCATATATAAAAGCAAAGAGCCTTTATTCAAGCTTAAGCTTGGTCTTTCTGTCTGTCTAACACAGTGGTTAGAGCAGAGAGCCCCAGGCCTGGGTAGAGTGTAGAGTAGGATTTTTTTTTTTTTTTTTTTTTTTTTAAGCACAGTAAAGGTTGGGGTGAGGGGATTTCCTAGGCTCTGATTGGCTGCTATTTGTCTAGGAGTATGTTATTGAGATGGAGGGGAAGAGGTGTGTGCTGGGCTCCAAGATTATCTCTGGATTGGAATGTTTGAAATATCAGGTACTTCCCCCTCAGGTTCGGGCCCCTCCCTGGTTTCTCAAAATACTCTGCTTCTGAAAGGGGCTGGCAGATATTCTTGGCCTGTAGCCAAAATATTAGATGCTCCAATGTTACAAAAAAAGCTTTAGGTAACTTTCCAGGCAGCCAGCTGTCTCTGTTTTCTTTTACTAAATTTCAGAAATTGCTTACTTGTACTTCCTGTTTACTCAGGTAATATATTTTCCTTCTCAAGTCTCTGATGAGGTTGAAGACTAGGTAGTTACACTTATGATCATCTCATATCTTAGCTAAGAGCATTTGGGTATTAGATTTATATTATTCAAGATAGACAGCTTTAGAATAATCTCTGTATCTTGCCACTTGCCAATATCCTAGATACTTATGTATTTACAGTTTGTTGTTCTTGTTGGATGTAGTCTGACCTTGTTTATGTTATTTACCCTTTTTCTCTCCTAGACATCACCTGATAATTATTTCTGTTGTATATAGTTGTGGGGATATGTTTCAAATTTAATAAAAACCAGCTGGAGATATCAGAGGGATCTACCCACAGTCAGTCTAGGAGGATCAGACAGTGGTAACTCACACCTTTAATCCCAGTACAGGGAATATCCGGAGTGGTGACCTACGCCCTTAATCCCAGCAGATCTGAGTTTGAGGTCAGCTTGGTTTACAGAGGGAGTTCCAGGCTCCCAGGCAGGCAGTGGTGGTGTCACGCCTTTAATCTTAATCTGGATGTGAACGACTGGGTGAAGAGAGTATTTAAGGCAGGCATAGAAAGACAGATGAGGCAGGAGAAGCCAGGAGGAGGAGGCTGAGGAAGCTGGAAGACAGCTGGGTGAGATCTGACTGTGGTGTTTCCTCTCTTTGATATCTCAGCCTTCCCCTGAGAGCTGGCTCTGAGTTTCCTTTATTCTTGCAACATATAGTTTTATAGTTAAGTTTAGAACTTTTTTATTTAGACAAAAGGGGGAGATGTGGAGAACAGGTACCATCACTTTGACCTAGAGACGGGGCCTTTTGGCCTGGGTAGATTTGGGATTCTCCTATGAACATTGAGACTATAGAATTAGGGGTGTGGTTGAAAGGCAGCTTAACATGGGGTGCACATATGCAGAAGCCCCTTTTCCTTCCTGTTGTCTCTTGGATGGAGAACCTGACCTGCTGAGTTTCAGCTGCATGGGCCAGTCCAGCCTTCCAAAAACCACACAACTGTATTAGACCCCCTAAATAAAATATATCCTTCTTTATCAGTTGCTGATGATTTGCAATTATATAGGTTAGACACTGAGGCAGACTTTTCAATCTGAAGGTGACATTATCTCATACAGGCCAAACTATTTTTTTTAAAAAATTACGTTTATTTTTGTGTTTATTTTTGTGTGTGAATGCGCCACAGTACACATGTGGAGGCCAGGTAACAGCTTGTGGTAGTGAGGCCTCTGCTTCCACAATGTAGGTCCCAGGGATCGACCTCAAGTTGTCAGGCTTGGCAGCAAACCCCTTTACCTATTCAGCCATCTCCACCCAAGGTCTAAAGTAGTGAAAGCCATAGCAATGTAGGCAATGCACCACTGCAGTACTTCCTCTGGCCATGAGGGGGCACTCGTGACAGCATCTTAGAGGAGATAGGATAGTCCTAAAGATGCTTATTCATGCCAGATGGATAAGTGGAGGAGGAAGGCTGGCGTCAAGAAAATAAAATCATTTTTCCTGATAAGGTTTCTTCCTGAAGCCTGGTCGAGCCTGAACCAACAAACAAGACCAAGAAGTCTCTGCCAAGCTGGGAGAACGGAGGAAATTTACCCAGGTCTGTTTCTGTTTCCCTGCTTTATTAGTTCAGAGTTTATGACCCTCTGTAGGGAATGTTTTTGTATATAATTCAAACAGTCTGTTTTCTCATTCCCTGGAGTGCCCTGCTGGAACAAGCCTGGGCTGATGACAGCCAATCCTGGGTGATGACCTCAGAGGACAGCACCAGAAGTGTGCACGGGGGCATAGCACCAGGCTAAGGCTCAGACTAACAGCAGCTGCTGATTTAGTCAGCTACTGCCTCAGGGTTGATACCTCTAACACTTACATCCTGGAGAAAGCCAAAGGCCAAGGGCAGAGCATAGGCTACCATTTCAATATACAAACTCAGTTTTTATGATGTTCCTTAGGCTGCCTAGCCAGCCAGCTTTCCTATCTCTAGGAAAAGAAGACTCCTCAGACTTCATAAATTCTGAGACCCAAGCAGGAGGACCCCCTCCAGAACAGCAGACTTTACCTTCTTACTCTCTGCTGAGGTGTCAGGACCCGTACCCTACCAAACAGTCAGTTTGTCCCCATCCGGTACCGAGGCTGACTTCCCATCCTGGCCCTCCGTCTTCATCTTTCCTATGGCTCCAGTCATCATGAGGCTCAGCTTTGAGAAGCAGCCTGAAGGGCCAGGCCTGATTATTTGGGAAGAGGGGAGGAGAAAGTTCTTGAAAGAAAGGTGAATTCTTCAGAATTGTCTGGAGGCCAAGAAAGACAAAGAGAGTCGGCATGGGAAGGCTGGATGGGAAGACGCAGAATGTTGAATTGCAGAAACAGCTGTGAGAAGCTAGCCCAGGGTAGCTAGTGGGAACAGCTTCAAGAAGGACTCAGACTCATCTTCTTGGGACCCAAGAAAAAAAGCCAGGGAGTCCCATTTCTGCTTCCTGGAAAGATGGTCCCTCAGGGTCCTCCGAGCTTGGAGGCAGGTCACATGTGACCTCTGGAGTTCAGACGCTGGTCACGTACATGTTTTCAGGGCTAGGTTGCTTCTTGGTGGCAGTGTCCTTGTCTTCTGAGGTAAGACCCTGCATCGGGGTAATCTCCGAAATGGCATCTTCCACCTTGGCTTGCCTGGTTTTCTTTAGCTTCTTCTTCTCCACAGCGTAGAAGCCCCCGCCCAGAATGAGGGAGGATGAGATAAGCAAGAAGCTTGACATGTAGAAAACATAGTTGAAGTTGTTGGTCGAGTCCAGCAGCAGTCCTGAAAGAGTATAAATTAATCCGCCATGGAAGCTATAAGGGGTCCTCTAACTTGTGTATTTGAGGAGGGTAGAGATTTTAGATTCATTTCCGCTCAACCAAAAATTGTGGCTGGCACCTTGGAGGTGTACGATGGATTCGTGTGGAGGGAAAAGAGGAGAGAATGGAGGCCCTTTACCCACAGTGCCAGGGGAAACAGAGAGAAGGGCTAGTGGAATCCAGGCTGTTTGCCTAGCCATAAACCTACCTTGGGCCCTATCCCTACCTTGTTAGGCATTCATTTACCTGCAGAACTTCATGGGGAACTGAAATACGCACTTGGGAAAAGGACTCACTCAGGCTGAGTCTTGGTGGCGCACACCTTTAAGCTCAGCACTCAGCCTGGTCTAGAGTGTGAGCTCCAAGAGAGCCAGGGCTACAAAGAGAAATCCTGTCTCAAACACAAAAACACAGCTCAGTGAGCTGAGCTTCAGGGTCTGACCATAGTACCACAGTAACTGCCACAGCGTGAGTAACAACTGCCCCAGGACCAGCCTCTTCCCATGTGGGTCTCCCTATGGGTCTCATCTTACAAATTCTGTTTTCCTCACAGCATTTGTCCCCTGTGTCCCTTTGCTTCCATTCCTGAAGGTAAGGCCCAAGAATGAGGTTTTAACCAGGTGCACTCCGAGACTGGTCTGGGTGGATGGTTATGGCGCATGCTCTCCTCTGCATTTTGTAGCTGGTGTTATAACTCAAAGAAGAAAATTGATTTTCCTGGGACACACAGGTTGGAGAGCCAAGATGTTGAGTACAGTAAACACAGGTACAGCTCTTATCATGAGCCATGCCCTTTGCTTCATACCTTGGGATCCTTACAACAAGGCCATGCCTCTTATCACCATGCTTCACTGATAGGAGCAACAGTCCATAAAAGGACTCACAGGAGCCTGGAGTCCTCTTTTTTCTCTCCTCCCCTCCCTCCCCTCTCCCCTTAAAAATCCTTTACTTAAGTGTATGCGTATTTTATTCTTTTGTGTGTGTGTGTCTGTGTGTGTGTGTGTGTGTGTGTGTGTGTGTGTGTGTGTGTGTGTGTGTGTGTGTGTGTAGTTCCCAGAGAGGCCAGAAGGGAGCATTGGATCATCTAAAACTGGAGCTACAGATGGCTGTGGGCCACTATGTGGATGCTGGGAACTGAACCCAGCTTCTCTGCAAGAGCAAGAAGTGCTTTTAACTGCTGTGCTATTTCTCCAGTCTTCCTCCCCTTTAAAAAAGGTTAATTTATTTTTTGTATATGAGTGTTTTACCTGCATGTACATAAGTGTACTGTGAGGGCCTGAAGAGGGCGCTGTATTCCCTAGAACTAGAGTTATGAACAGTTGTGAGCCACCATGTGGGTGTTAGCAATGAACCTGACTTCTGTAAGAGCAGTAAGTACCCTTAGCCCTCTCTCTTTTTTCTCTGATAGGGAGACTGAGATAGGGTCTCTTATAGCCCAGGCTAGCCTCAGATTTGCTATGTAGCCAAGGATAACCTTGAACTCTTCATCTTCCTGCTTCTATTTCCCAACTGGTGGGATTACAGGCATGTATCACTATGTCTGGCCAAGCCTGCATTTTCATACCTTGATTGTCAGGTAAGCTGCAGAGAGAAAGGGTGCATCACAGATTCCAAGTACCTTGTGACAATGGTAGACTGGGCACAGATCTGTCCAGATGTTCTCTCCCTTGTCCCCTTTGCCCCATCTATACAGGCCCCCACCTGGGCATGCCTGACTGCCCTCCCTCCTAGGCTCTCACCAGCCAGTGGTGGAGAGACGAGAGAAGCCACACCACACAGGACAGTGAAGAGGCCCAGGGCACTGGGGAACCGATCCATCGGGACAATGTCCATGAGGACCTGGAAGATGAGGATCCCGACACCACACATGGAAAAGCTGTACACCAGGCAATAGCTCAGGAGCACGGAGAAGTCCGCCGATATTGTGCATATTAGATTGGTGAGCCCATTGACAAAGATCGCTATGGTAAAGAGATACTTCCGGTAGGCAGCCAAGCTCTTTCTGCCTGCCAGCAGCCCTGCCACGGGCCGTAAGAAGATGTTGCAGAAGCCAATGACTGACATGAGCATGGCTGCCCAATACTCATCCACGCCATGGTGCATAGCGTATGGCACCAGGAAGATATGTGGCAGCGGAAAACCCAGAATCATCCATGTCACACCCGTTACATATACGCAGTAGCCTGCATTGTGTCGAAGGATGTCAAAGGCCAGGTGGTACTGGATGGCTGAGACACATGTTGCCAGGCAGCTTCGTGTAGGTGTCTTGGGAGATACAGGGGGATCTTCTTTGGGCTCAGGGACCACGTTGACGGCAATTGGCCTCAGGATGGCTCCACATACACAACAGTGGAGAAAGATGCCACTGAAGATGAGGAAGGCGCCTCTCCAGCCCAGGGTTTCCAGAAGATAGCGGGCCAGCAGTGGCCAGAGAGTGACGCCCATAGAGATACCTATGGAGGCCAGTGCATTGGCTAGTGGCCGACGGCGGACAAAATACAAGCCCAACACTGTGATGCTTGACTGGAAGCTGAAACACATGCCCAGGCCTGTAGTGCGAGAGGGGACATCAGCTCAGGAACATTCTAGGACTTTTTATCTCCTCCGCACGGAGTAGGGGGGGTCTTGGCTCACGTTCCATGTCTGTCTCCTTTGGCCCTAGGTCAGAATCATTTCCAAGTTCCCATGATGAAAGGCACCTGACCACCTGCCTGTGAGCATCTCACCCTACTCTTCCTTCCAGCTCTCCTCAGCACAGCACTACAATAACCTAACTTTTAAAATCCAGGTATTATTATAATGAGTGACTTAATTCAGAATTCAAGAGGCAGAGGTAGGTGAATCTCTGTAAGTTCAAGGCCAGTCTGATCTTCATAGTGAGTACTAGACCAGCCAGGACTCCATAGTGAAACTTTGTCTCAATTTTTTTTTCTTTTAGAATAACTCATTTTAGGTGTATGAATGTTTGCTTGCATGTGTGTATATGTACCACGTTCATGCCTGATACCTGTGGAGGTCATAAGAGGACATGGGATCTTCTGGAGTTACAGATGCTTGTAAGTCACCATGTGGGTCTCAGGTCCTCTTGTAAGAGCAACAAGTGATCTTAACTTCTGAGCCATCTCTCCAGCCTCCAGATTTATTTTTATTTTTAATTATGTGTGTGTCTACGTGTGTCTACCCAAGTTTCGTGCCTGCAGAGATCAGAGGCATCGGCTCCTCTGGAGTGATGTAGCTGTGATCTCTTTACGTGGCTCCTGGGAAGTAAACTCAGGTCCTCTGCAAGAGCATTACACACTCTTAGCCACTGAGCCATCTCTTAAGCTCTTCATAGTGACATTTTAAACATCAACTTTTAATGCCTCCCAAAGACTTCCTGTCACATCCTAAGTATTTTCTCTGCCATGAAAGACTGCAGTTTAGCTTTGGCCTAAACCCTGAGATTCATCTCAAACCACTCATTGTCAGTCACGGGGATCACGCTCTATAGGCTCCTTCTCTGAACAGCGAACAGTGTGACCTCTGCCAGGGCTGTCATTTGCCTGGAATAGGCTTCACTTAGCTGAGACAGCACCTTCCCAGAGGGGTCTCCTGCTCCTGTGCCTCCTGTGCCCTGGCCAATGCTGTAGAAAAAGCTCCCATCAGAAACTCCCCCCTCCCTCAAATACTCCTGCCTGCCCTTTAGGTGGCAAACTAGGCTTCTTCCTCGCTTGGTCCAAAGCCTTGATCCTAACCCGTCCTCAGGTGTCCACTGGGCAGTAGCTCACCCACACCCTTAGGATTAACTGTCTATTTCTGCCCTTTAGCCTGTCTCCTGAAACCCTCTTACCATCATTTTCTCTGTTTTGTATTATTCTTTTTTTTACTGAACCATCTTTCATAGTGGTAAATGCTTTTAATCCTAACAGGCCTATGCGGGCATATCTGTGAGTTTGAGGCCAGCCTGGTCTACATATAGAGTTCCAAACTAGCCAAGGGCTACCCCATGTCAAAAAAAAAAATCTCAAAAACACAATTATAAGCAAAACATGAAAAAATTTCAAGAAAGAAAACAAAATAAATAAATCAATCCTCTTAACACCACAGCTTCTGGTTACCAGTCCCTTTCTCTGCTTTTTGTTGCCCAGGTGCTTGGGATGCATCAGGGGCAGGATGCATGTGCAGTTTGTATAAGGCTCTGGATTTGATCCCTAGCACTAGGAAAAAAAGTAGAGAGCAAAAGAAAGAGAAGGAAGGAACTGGACATGGCGGTACACACCTGTCTTCCCAGCACTCAGGAGGCTGAGGCGGAGGGCTTGCTATGAAGGGTATAAATGAGACCTTGCTTTAACCCCTCCAACAAAAAGAATAGAAGAATCTGAAAAAGAGAGGAAAGAGAAGGAGGGGAGGGTGAGAAGAGACTGCAGGGTAGTGGGGTCAAAGAAGGCTAGGAGAGACCATGGCACTGAACACGGTCTCCATTGCTTCTGTTTATGGCTCAGCTGAACTTGCTGCTCCTTGCTACCTTGACTCTTAATGGAGCTTGTATCTCATCAATGCCTCAGGGCTGAAGGGCAAGTTGGCTCGCCCTACCCCTCAGGAGCTCACCCTTTATCACTCACTCTGGTGAAAACTGCCCTGGTTGTCAATTTCCTTCTGGCTGACTTTTGCCCAACTTCGTTTCTCCTCACCCGTTGCCCTCATTCCTTCAGAGTCAGCAAGGAGATTTCTTATCTCAAGATTTTTTGTTTGGTTGGTTTTGGTTTTTCAAGACAGGGTTTCTCTGCATAACTCCGGCTGTCCTGGAACTCACTCTGTAGACCAGGCTGGCTGCAAACTCACAGAGATCCATCTGCTCTGCTTCCTGGGTGCTGGGATTGAAGGCGTGTGCCACCACCCACCACCCAGCATTCTCACCTCAAGGTTTTACTCCCTTTGTCTTCTGACTCCTGAGCCACCTGTTCCTCTTGCTGGGACCTCAGACCCGCTAACCCTGAGGTTCACATCTTCTCCAAACCCTTTGCTCCTGTTTGCCCATCACAGCTGATGGTGACTCCATCCTTCACTGGCTTTGTGGTCATCTTCTTGACTCTTGAGCCTTGGGTTATCTTACCCCTTCATTCTGAGTCCTGCCTCCTCTACATTGCCATCATCCCACTCTGTTCAAAACACGAATCCCTGGGACCTGGATGTTCTGTCTGCTCTTGGCCATTCACCCCTAGAGTCACCAGAGCCAGAGTGATATTTTAACCTCTTAGATGATCTAGCTCATCTCTCTGCCTGAACTTGGCTGGCTTCCCACTTCAGTACAAAGTTGTTTATGAATTAAGCTGGGGCCTCCATCCTACTTGGCTCCTTGTTCCTACATCTCTAGCTAGTCTGACACTTTCTGCCTCTGTGTGTGTGTGTGTGTGTGTGTGTGTGTGTGTGTGTGTAACTCTGTAACTCTCAAGTGACATCCCTTAGTGCCAAGTATTTTATTTTGAAACGGAGTCTGTCACTGGTCTGGAACACACTAAGTCAGCGAGGCTGCCCAGCCAGTGAGCCCTAGGGATCTGCTTGTCTCCATTTCCTCAGCACTGGGAAGAGAATTTGAGCCTCTATGCTTGGATTTTTCATGTGAGTTCTGGAGACTTGAATTCAGGTCCTCACGCCTACAAGACAACTTCCCTGTACCTCAAAGTGTTTTTTTTTTTTTTGTGTTTGCTATCCCCTCTACATAAAATGCTGTTCCTCAGCGAGCCTCATTGTCCATTTTCTTACCTCCATTGCTTTTTTTTTTTGTAGTAGTAGTTTTAATAAGTGTTCCTCAAAAGCTCACGTAGGAGCTGGGTAAGGTGGCACATGTCTTTAATCCCAGCACTTGGGAGGCAGAGGCATGTGGATCTCTGAGCTCGAGGCCAACCAAGGCTACACAGGAAACCCTGTCTTGAAAAATCAAAACCAAAACCAAGTCACCCATCCACTCAACCAACCAAACAAAAGCTGCACAGTGCTATTGGTAGCATGAAAACTTTGAGACATGGGCCTGGGGGTTGGAGAGATCACTCAGCGGTTAAGATTTGGGCTCAAGCCCCAGCACCCACATGGTAGTTTTCAACCCTCTGGAACCTATTAAGTTCCAGGGGATCCAGTGCCCTAATCTGGCTTCCTAGGGTACCAGGCATGAAGATAATGTACAGATATACACATGGAACACACAAAATGAAAGTAAATAAATCTTTTTGTTTTGTATTTTTGAGACAGGGTTTCTCTGTGTATCCCTGGATGTCCTAGAACCTGCTCTGTAGACTAGGCTGGCCTCAGAGATCTGTCTTTGACTCCTGAAGGCTGGAAATAAAGGTGTGTGCCACCATCACCAGGGTTCTTTTTATCTATCTATCTATCTATCTATCTATCTATCTATCTATCTATCTATATTTTATGTGCATTGGTGTTTTGCCTACAGGTATGTCTGTGTGAGAGTGTCAGATCTTGGAGTGACAGGCAGTTGTTAGCTGCTATATGAGTGCTGGGATTTAAACCTGGGTCCTCTGGAAGAGCAGCCAGTGTCCTTCACCATTGAGCCATCTTTGCAGTCCCAATAAATCTTCAAAAAAAATTAAAGAGAGTTGGGGCTTCTTGGGAGATCTTTAGGTAAGGGCTCTATGTCCTCAAAGAGGCTTTTGGGCCCCTCTCTTCCTTTATTTCTCTCTTGTCCTCTGACCAAGCCTTTCCATTTGTTTGTTTATTTGAGACAGGGTTTTACTCTGTAGCTCAGGCTGGTTTGACACTCACTCTGTAGTCCAGTATGGCTTCAAACTCACAATGCTCCTCAAGACAGGATCTCATTCTGTAGCTCTAGGTATCTTTCTTCCCGACTCATTTCATGCTTGCTCACATTCCCCGGGCCAGAAAGCTATCACATCCCAGCCCTGTCCTCTCCCGGCCTCTCAAGCATTTTAGCATTCTTATGGGCCTGTTCCCTGTCTTTCTTCTTCCCTGGGCTGTAAGCAATCCCACCTGCCCTGCCACTTCGAATAGAGTGACAGTTACCTGCGATTATTCCTGCCGTGAGGAAGAGCTGGCTGAGCGAGCCAGAGAAGGAGCTGGCTGCCATGCCCAGGCTGGACAGCATGCCCCCCAGCATCATGGTCACTCGGCAGCCGAAACGGTCTATCAGGATGCTGCACAGGGGTCCTGTAGGCAAGACAAGTGTCAGTGGGGAAAGAGGTCTGAGTCAGGGCACAGTAGGGCTGGGAAAGGGGGCTTAAGAGATAACTAAAATCTGTCAGCTTGGCTTCTAGTCTCTGCCACAGTCTGGCCATGTGACTGTAGTAAGGCTTTGATTCTCCTTTCTGCCTCAGTTTCCTCCCTGCGGAATGAGTGGTTAGATAGGTAATATGCGACCACATAAGGAGATCTAAGGGGCATCCCAAGCTCTTCCCTCACCCAAGCTGAGAACAACTCCATGTGGGTCTAACTATTTGGGATCATGGTCTGTGTGATCATCACACCCTTGTTTGGGTTCATCCCAGAAAGAACCCTCTAGAACACGATCTCGGCATACTCCTCCATTCCTTTCTTTCACCACAGTCTTCCGGCAGGCAGATTCTTCACCTTCCGACCTAGTGCATTTGACTGGGGTCCTGGACCCCACTCCAGTCCTCTGAAGTTTGGAGTGTTAGAAAATCAGGCCAGATTCCCTCTGTCTTCTCTCACTGATTCTACCCAATCCGTGCACCTAGGGCTGAGGGTGCAGCTCACCGGGGGACGGTGCATGTTCGGCAATGCAGGCTTCGGGCTCTATTATTTTGGACACAGAGAGAAAGACAGAGATTGAGGGGAGAGACAGAAATTGAGAGTGGGAGAGAAAGATCGAGGGAGATATACTGAGAGAAGGTGAGGGAGGGAGGAAGAGAGAAAGGAAGGAGGGGTGGGAGGGAGAGAGAGAGAGGCAAGAAGCAGAAGAGTCTGAGAAATCAGAAGGGAAGAAATAGGGAAGGAAGAACAAGGGCCTCCAAAGCAATCCAACCTGAAGCTTTTTGAGTCTGTACAATTGGCCCATGTGGTGATGGGCCTGTCTCACCCCAGCTGGCCCCCGTTCTGGCAAGTAGAAACCAGCCAGACTGGCTAGCTGTTCCTACATAGCTCACAGCCCCACATTCTTTGAGCATCCTGCCCCCAGGAAACACATACAACGGAGTTTCTTGTGGTAACTTTCCCAGAGCGTGTGTACACACAGCATGTGAGTGTGTATCTCTGATGGGAGGGGGTATGGTGTGAGCTGTTTTAGGTATGGAGGGCCTGTGCTCTTCATCCGGTCAGGCCGCAGCCTGCTCTTGCCACTGCACAGCGTGAAAGGAGGCTTTGAGTGGGTGTGATTGCTGGCCCACATTTCTTCCCCACCTCTGGGACTTTACCTGACTCAGGTAGGTGACCTTGGGAAGAGTCATAGACGAGAAGGGAGTGGAGCTGGGGTGGGGATCTTGCTCTACCTGTGTCCTCTGCCTGGCTGGGCATTGTTCCTGCCTTCAGATCCCTCCTCAATGTCTGTGGGCCTTGCACGTGGCCTTTGCTTTCCTCTACTCTCCAAAACTCCGGGTGAGCAGCAGGCTTAAGACACGTAGATAAGAACACTGACCGGTAGGAATCTCAGAAGTTGCAAGTGTGTCTGTGTCAGGATAGTGAATTGGGGTTTCCACAGCATGCCTGGTCTCCAGTCTCTAATCCAGGCTGAATGACAAAGACCCATCGGAGATTCTCACTGTACTCTCCAGCCCCGGAGGCCAGGAGGCCACACATTTTAGGCCAGGCTTGGCTTTTCCTGCTTATCCTAAGTCCATGCTTCTGGTGTCAATTCAGGGGTTGTCATGGGGTCGTGGAGGTTGATAAACTCCAGGATTTCCTTTTTCTCAGTGTGAGGGAAGTATCTGGAATAAAGATCAGGCTTGATAGAGGCAGTGGCAGAAAGGTTGCTGGGGGATCGGATTAGCAGAGATAAACAAACGTGTGTGTGTGTGTGTGTGTGTGTGTGTGTGTGTGTGTGTGTGTGTGAGTGTGTGTGTGTGTGTGTGTGTGTGTGTGTGAGAGAGAGAGAGAGAGAGAGAGAGAGAGAGAGAGAGAGAGACAGACAGACAGACAGACAGACAGACAGACAGACAGACACAGAGAGTCAGAGAGAGAGACAGAGAGAGCCCTGCACAGAGTTGTCTCTGCTCTCATGGACCAAGCCCCCTTTGAGGTTTCTGTTTATCAAACCCTTCCAGGTGCTGCAGAGAGGTCACTGAAGCCACCAGATGCAACTGGAGAGCAAGGGGAAGGGGAGGATTGGGGTCTGTCTTCTCGCTAAGCTCCAGACTCTGTGAGGGACCCTCAGGAAGAGATGGGGTTTTTCCTGTGCCCTCTCTTTCTCGCTTATCCTTTCCTAGTTTGTGACTACCTTGAGGGTCTCTAACACACTAATAATTAACAGTCCCATATATTTCTAGCCCATACAACAACTCTCTTGTCATGTCACATGGGAGCTGGCCAAGAGGCTGGCCATTATCTCCTTATTTTAGAGAAGGAAAAGAGAGATGACCCAGCCTGGGTTTGCTGGTCTCAGTATCAGCTGTCACTCAGCCTGTCATTGAATGCCTCTGTTCTCAAGAGGATTCTGGAATCATTGCCTAGCTTTGTGCCTCAGGTGCCATTCTACCACTTTCCCATCGCTAAGGCAACTCAGGATTTCTAGGGACAGCCGGATCCTAGCCAGGTAGGTCAGGCCCTGATCAAATATGTAAAGCTCAGGAATGCATCCAGGAGGTAAGCCTATGGCCTCAGAGAGAGGGACCTTGAAAGTCAGGAAGACTGTGCCCTCCCCCAGGCCCCCAACAGACCCTCCATCCCTCCTCCCCCACACCCTCCTCAAGCTGCTTACCCCCACCATGGAGCATGGCCCCCATGATCGAGGGAAACCATGAGGTCTGACTGTTGGTAGCCTGGAAGTCACGCTGCAGATCTGTGAAGAAGACGCCAATGCAGGAAGGGAAGCCCACAGTGAGGGCCTGGGTCACTAGGGAGGCCAGCAGGACTACCCAGGCCCATTTGCCATCTGCTTGCTCCAGAACCTGGGGCATTCTCACTTATGAGTATTGCCACAACCTTACTGCCACTTTGTGACCACAGCCTGGACTGGAAGGGAATTGAGCCTGTGTTTGGCAGGATGCTTGTATTCCCTCAGCCCACCTGCCACCCTGCCTGGGTGACTGAAACTGCTTCTTCCTTATGTTCCAGCCCCAGGTATCAAGGAGGGGAACCTCCCCCTGGGAGGTGGCAAAAGGCCTTTGCATTGGCCTTGGTCTTTCCTTTCACCCACTTCCTAGGGACAACCTGGCTGGAGGTGGCAGAGAGCAGCAGGGGTGGGGCTGGCATTGACCAATGGCATAGATAGGTCAGTGGAATTCTCTCTAGCTTATTACATCACCTGAAAACTGGCAGGTAGCGCTTTCTAAACTAGTTGATAACTGTTTCGAGATGAACGGACCATGGGCCGGTAACGTCCTGGCGTCTCCCAAAGTGGCTATGGATCTGTTTCCAAACTTCTATGACTAGGCGGCTTTCATGCTAACACCCACTTTTTACTGCACCGCAGGATCAGCCCAGTTCACCACCAGCGAGCAAGGACATACACAACAGCCCAGCAAGGACACCGGACCTGAAACCAACTTACAACACTCCTTTTACAAGGTGTTGTAAAAGATCAACAGTGGAGCTCTACAGCTGTGCTGAATCCTGGTGCCTGCAAAGGGCATCTTTCTGAGCACCTCCCCGCCCACATACACAGAAATATGAAACCATTTCCCCCTTCCCCTCTACCCATTCCATTTCCTTTCCTTCCTTTCTTCTGGCTCCAACTGCTCTGAAATTTCCATTCACTCAAGATCCCTTCTATTTCAGCCTCCTGTACCAGCCAACCCCAGAATTTTAAAAGAGTTGTGCATAGAGAAGCAGGCTATGCCCTGATCTGAGCTCTTTATTTTTCAGAGAGCCAAAATCTGGAGTAAAAAAGCTAAAGTAGGATCTGGAGATAGATATAGTTCAGGGGTGATGGTGACTAGCAGCATGCCATCCTACACAGTCACCAGCGTCCCACATAATTAAAAATAAGTACACAATGACTCAGCAGCTTCCTCAAAGTCTCTCTCTGCCCTTGTTTTGGTCTCAATAAAATTTATTTCTACGAGTGTTTTGCCTACATATGTATCTACATACTTGCATGCCTGCTGCCTTTGAAGGCTGGAAGAGAGTGTCATCAGAACCTAGAGTTACAGGTGGTTGTGAGGCATCGTGTGGCGATTGGAAACTGATCCTGGATCCTCTAAAGAAGCAGCCAGTGCTCTAAGATGCTGAAACATCTCTCCAGCCTTCTTTCTTTCCTTTTTACTTTTAGTATCTTTGAGACAGGGTCATACTATGCAGTCTTGACTGGTCTGGAAGTTGCTATGCAGACCAAGGTGGCCTCTAACCCTCAGAGATCCGTTTGCCTCTACCTCCTGAGGACTAGGGTCAAAGTGTACATCACCACATTTCTGTAGCCCAGGATAACCCACAGCTCTCCTGCTTCAGCTTCGCATATGCTAAGCTCTCTAGTTTAGGACTCTCATTTATGAACTCCATCATCGGTTCAGTACCATCGTAAGGCACAGGCCGATAAGTGATTTACTCATGCAAACGGCAGAAGACCTTCTGTGAGTTCTGGGCACCCCAGACTGAGGAATAATGCTATCTCCTCATCAAAGACACATAAAAAGAGAGACAATGTGAGAGTGTGTAGCACAGAGCCCTCCACGGGGCTTCTCACTGCCTCTGCCCAACACATTGCCAGGTGACAGTTCCACTTGTCCAGTCATCCATGCCCGTGGGGGGTGGGGTAGGGGATCTGTCCATCTCCTGTCAGTTCTGATTCTGCCTCACTGATTCGTTAAAACTCACAGCCTCCTTAACTCCTCCCTGAGATTATCTCCGACCCGCGTGTTATGTGACAAATGATGCATAACTCAGTTCTCATTCTTTTCTCTTTTTTTCCAGACAGGATTTCTTCTGTCCTGGAACTTGCTCTGTAGACCAGGCTAGCCTTGAACTCACCTGCCTCTGCCTCTTAAGTGCTGGGATTAAAGGTGTACGTCACCACTTTCTTTTCCTTTTTAAGCATATATTTGTATTTTGTTGTTTGAGGTAAGAAGATGGTTTCTCTGTGTAACAGCTCTGGCTGTCCCGGAACTCACTTTGTAGACCAGGCTAGCCTCAGTTTCACAGAGATCCACCTGCCTCTGCCTCCCAAGTGCTGGGATTAAAAGGAGTACACCACCATCGTCCAGAACTTTTGTATTATTTTTAGGTATGTATATCTACACATGAGTGAGTGAGTCTGTGGAAGCCAGGGGCATTGGATTTCCTGGAGCTCAAGTTATAGACAGTTGCCTGAAGTGGATTCTAGAAACTGAATTCTGGTCCCTTAGCAAGAGCAGCAAGTGCTCTTACCTGCTGAGTCATCTTCCTGCATATAATTTGGGTAGGATCTGCTTCCCCAGCACACACACACACACACACACACACACACACACACACACACACACACACACACACACTCACACACACAGAGAGAGAGAGAGCTCGAGAGAAACCTTATGGCTTCTCTGACCTGGAACTTACTCTGTAAACCAGGCTGGCCTCAAACTCAGAGATCCACCTGCCTCTGCCTCGGAAATGCTGGGATTAAGGTGAGTGCTAACACCACCTGGAGTGACTTGAGTCTTAACAGATATCAGCCGACTGAAATGGATTGGGGAAGTGACTCGGAGGGGTAAAAGTGCTTACCATACAGGCCTGATGACCTGAGCTTGGATCCCCAGAAGCCACATAAAGAGCTATAAAGCTGAATGTTGGGCCCATGGGGGACTCAGTGGGTAAAAACATTTATGGCCCAAACCAAAACTTGAATCCCCTGGGGCCACATGGAGGAAAGAGAGAACAGAGAACGAGCTCTCTGAAGTTTCTCTGATCTTTACGAAAATAAATAAATGAGATTGAAAACAAAAGACAGCACAAGTCTGTGATCCTAGCACTCAGGTTATAGCCAGAAGTGAGACAGAGACAGACAGGCATTTTACCCAGAGGCAGAAGGTCGGGACCAGCCAGCCTGAAGCATGAGGTAAAGTGGCAGAAATGACAGGAGAGATCCGGTTTCAAAACAATACAGAGGACAAGGACTGGCTCCTGAAAGTTGTCCTGTGACATCGCTTGAGTGCTGTGGCATGTGTGAGGGCCCCCATACCACCACAAAAACTGGCGTGTAATAAAGAACTCTGGGAGATGCTGGGAGAAAAGTCAAGGACACTGATACTACTGTGAATCTGTGGATAGTCAAGGCATTCTGACAGTGTGGAAAGACACAAACACACTGATTTATGTTCATGCACAGCGGCTCATGGTTAGCCTAACCTGGATCTGAGCTGTCTTCTTCCAGGCTCTAAACCCCCTTCCTTCACAGAGGACCCCGGATGCTCTGTCAAGATGAGTATCCCATCCAGCACAGCCTCATGATGCTGAGCGAGTGTGTGAGCCCATGTGCAGGATGAAGGCATCATTTGCTTCCTTTCCTTGCCCCTACATGGGACATTCAGCATCAGCAACATCCCTGGCTCATCTTTCTCCTAGCAGAAGTGTGGTACCTTAGCTGGCCACTGCCCCAGGTTCTCATTCGGATGTTTTAGCTCTGTTCTTACAGCCAATGGGAAAGCCATGGTGCTTCTGGGTCCTGTCTGCCCAGGGTCAGGATTCTACACTCTTCCCCAAGGCCAACCTCTCCTCCCCAACTCATCCAGCCCTTAAACCTTCTTATTTGCTCTGTTCCCCATTTGCATACCTTCTTCTCTTCCTCCTGCCTGCCCTAGCTCTCTCTCCTCAGACCACCAGTTCTGGTTCCTCCCTGCTCTTCCTTGACCAGGCCTCTAGATGGAAATCTCTTCTAGTGTTCTTATCAGGCCTGCTGGGTCACTTTGCCTGGGTGCCTGTGACCTTTACTCTGTTTTCTACGGCCTTCAGTCCTGGCAGCGGTTAGGATCGTCTCTTCCCAGCATTCCCGTTTTCCAGGCCGTAGGAGATCTCTGCTCCTGGAATCAGTAACCAAGGTCAGACAGAGCCAGAACTTCAGCTCTGTATATAGGGATCTGTGTGTGAGAGCTGAGGACCCCCACTGTCCTCTGGAACCACTGTTACTCTCTGCAAATCGATCCACTGTCTCTTCTCCCCTGAATCCGAGCGTCACACATGTGCTTCTGTGTGGGCTTGATTCTTCAGCCCCCTCTCTGATCCATCCAGCCCCTTTTAGAAAATCGGCGGCTCTGGTTCTGAGGTTCTTCGTCAAAGAGAAGTCTCATCAGTTTTTCAAGATTTAGTCCAGCTGGCACCTTTCCGAGGCTAGTCTTTCTCATTTATACTGTTTTGTATCAGACTTTTTTTTTGACCACCAACCAGCTCCCAAATCATGACAGGGAGATTATTAGTTATGAATTAGTTATGCTTGGCCTTAGTGTATCCTTGTCCCACTAGCTTTTATACTTAACCAGTTTTCCTTCATGTATGTTTTGCCTCAGGGGTTTTTATTTTTCCTTCGTCCCCTATGCCCTGCTTCATGTCTAGCTGGCTGGTAGCTGCCAGGCCGCTGGCCCTGGCATCTCTCTCTCTTTCTCCCTGGTTCTCTCTCCTCTCTAGATTCTGCCTCCTATTTATTCTCTCTGCCTGACAGCCCCATCGACCCCTCTACTGCCTGGCTATTGGCCATTCAGCTTTTTATTAGACCAATCAGGTGCCTTAGCAGGCAAAGCAACCCATCTTGAAATCATTAGGCAAATGCAGCATAAACAAATGTAATACACGTTTACATAGTTAGGGTCATATTCCAAAGCACACTTTAGTAGTGATTTGGGGCTGACTAGATGGCTCAGTGGTGGTGCACAAACCTGGACTTGGGAGTTTGATCCCCACAACTTACAACAGAAAGTGAGAACTGACCCCTGAAAGTTGTTATCTGACTATTACCCTCCACACATGTCCCCTCCCTGCATAACAGCAATGTCCACATACATGTCCCATCCCTGCATAACAGCAATAGATAAATAAAATAAGATAAACTTGAAATAAAAAGTAGCCCAGGCAATGGTGGCACATGCTTTTAATTCCAGTGCTCAGGAGCCAGAGGCAGGCGGATCTCCTGTGAGTTTGAGGTCAGCTTGGTCTACAGAATGAGTCCCAGGGCAGCCAGGGCTGTTACACAGAGAAAGCTTGTCTCAAAAAGAAAAAACAAAAACCCCCAAACTGGTATTCATACTAACTGGAAAGGGTCATTTTCTCTGTCACTTTGTAACTCCTCCCATCTCCCATCTAAACTTGGAAGCGGGTCGGTTTCTTCCCCCAATCTTCCTAGGCCGAGGACAAAGATAATATTAGTGGCCCATCTATTATTCTCAAGGGAGCCCAAGATCAAAGGCAATGGGGCTTTCTTTCATGTTGGAAGCCACAGATCATGAACTGAACATCCTTTGGGGGAATCCTTGGGAAATGAAGGAAGCAGAGTCAAGACTCTTTGTTCTCACTTCCTCAAAATGGTGGTGATGTTGGGCCAAGGTCACCTCTCAGGGATGCCCTAGCTAGACCGGACTAGCCTTAGAGCCAAGCCAGAAAAGAACTCCACACTTACAGGTGGTTGTGAGCGTCCATTATGTGGGTGCAGGAACTCAAACCTGGGTTCTCCTGAAGAGTAGCCTGTGCTCTTAAGCACTGAGTTGTCTCTCTAGGCCCAAGTCTCCCCATCATCATGTCTGTATGCATGTTTCTCATGTATGAGTGCACATTTGTGGTGGGTGCACCTGCACATATGCACATGTGGTGCAGTGGCTGGAGGCTGATGTTGGAATCATGGCTTCCCACCTTATTTTTGTGGGCTCTCTTTATCAAATCCAGAGCTCACTGGTGAGGCTGGTCTTGATAACCAGCTTGCCCTGGGGATACTTGGTCTCTGCTTTCTGAGTCTGGAATTATAGGCAGCTCACCAGGTCAACCTGGTATTTACTGGGTTTCTGGGGATCCGAACTCAGGTCTACACACATGCTCAGAAAGCACCTTACCTACTGAGCCGTCTCCTATTTCCATCTACTTTGATGTTCTTTTTACTTTTTTTCCCAGACTTTACCTCAGGGTGGTGGGCAGGCAGTGGTGTCTATGTGCAGGATCTGAGTCCTTCTTCTGCATCAGCATTCCCAGTGAAGCTAAATGCTGCTTTGTGAAATGGGGTGCTCAGTGCAAGGCCCAGGCTGAAGCCACTGTTTCACACAGTATGGCTGTCACTTAGCACACACATATTTCCTCCACACATGACCTTCCTGTCTTCCCTCTTCTTCTGTCCCACCAGGATGGGGATTCTGCTCCACTTTCTTGCCTGGTCAGCATTCCCACAAAGTACAGCTCTGAAATGCCTAGCTAGGTAGGCTCAGCCTTGCTATTTATCCTTAGAGGTCAGGGATTTGCTTTGGAGAACCCCCACCTCAAGGTGCTACAGTCCTCAGGCACCCTAGGCTTTGGAAGCCACGCATGGGAGAAGGATTTCCTGATTCTTTGCCCCCACTGAAGCCTTCACTGTCAGGAAGGGATCCTGTAGACCCACCAGCATGGACTCTGCAACTGTACTGTCTATAAGGTAGGAGAGATACTTTGAGAAGCCTACTTAGTCACCTCCTATGCTCCAAGGAGGCTAGAGGCTGCTCCACTCCCTCTAAGCCTGTGGCCAGCTGCCCCACCCTCCTGTTACAGGGACATTGAGTTACTTGGAGGGTGAGGCAGGGACACACAGTGGCACAGTGAGTCCCTTGGTGGGTGAGACAGGGCTAGGTGGAGAATCATGCTTTGGAGAGCGTCTTTAAGTTGTAGTGGGTAGAACCTACCTTCCAACCTAACCAGGAAGTTCAGATGGGATTTCTGAAGATTGGCCTCATGGGGGGCATCTGGCCTGGGACTCTGGTAATTTTGACTGTCCAGAGTCAGGATCTAGGTACATTCTATCACTGTAATTTTTGTACTCCGGAGGCACACTTTCTGGCTTCCTTATATTTCTCTTCTGGCTTCAGAGCTCAAGGTGTAGGAGTGAGAAAGCCCTAAAGAGACTGTTCCTCTGGGCTGGCAAGATGGCCCCACAGGTAAAAGATGCTTACTACTAAGCCTGATGACCTGAATTCAGTTCTCAGGTCTGACTTGATGGGAAGAGAGAACCAGTTCCTAAAAGTTAACCCCTATACTTGCTACTTTTCCAGAGGACTCAAATTTGGTTCCCAGCACCCACATTCAGAAGCTCACAACCATCTATAACACCAGCTCCAGGACTGCTGACATGTTCTTTTGACTTGCACAGGTACACACACACACACACACACACACACCCTAAAGTAAATATTTTGTCATACTCTATCCTTAAAAGTAATTTAACTTTATTTTATGTGCATTGGTGTGAAGGTATGAGATCTCTCAAAACTGGAGTTACAGACAATTGTGATTTTCTGTCATGTGGATGCTGGGACTTGAACCTGGGTCGTCTTCAAGACTAGCCAGTGCTCCTAACCACTATACCATCTCTCCAGCCCCCCAACAGTTTATGTGTATTGGTGCTTTGCTGGCGTGTATGACTTGTGAGGGTGTCAGAAGCCCTAAAATTGAAGTTACAGACAATTGTATGCTCTGAATACTCTTAACTGCTGAGCTATCTCTCCAGTCCCACAAAGTAAATCTTAAAAACAAAACAAAAAAACCCCAAACAAACCCACAAAACAAGATGGGGAACTCTGGAGAAATGCCCAAAGTTGACCTCTGGTCCCCATATGCATGGGAATATATGCACATTGCACCTGAACACATACATATATATACACACACAACATGTACATATACATTAACTAATTAGTAAGTTAATTAATGAACCAAAACTCACAAACACAAAGAACCGTCTCCTCTCACTAGCAGGGAAACAAATAACCCCATTTAAAAAAACAAAACAAAACAGATAAAGTGCATGTGGTGGCAGGTTCCCGGTACAAGGGATGCTTGCCTAACAGCTCTAGGTCTGAAATAAACAAACAGAATGAAAGGCAGAGGACTTGAATGAAGCTACACAAATGCCCCACAAGCACTTGGAAGGAGGCTAGTCCTCCTTAGCCATCAAGAAAAACATGAACCAAGCCGCAAGAAGACATCGCCTCACACCAGCGAGGTAGCTTCCCTCTGGACTGAGTGGGAGTCACTGTCCTTATGCCGAATGCAAGGATTTTTACTTAGAGGTCACCTCTGGGCTTGTGCAACATTTTTTTGCCTAACAGTTCCCAAGCTAGTGTTGGTACCCCGTCTTAATTGCCAAAACAGGCCACTCTCACATCATGCTGGATCTCTCTCTGTCTCCTTCTCTCCCTGTGTTCTGGCAGAGACTCACACCTGGAGGCACCTTCTCTTCTGTAAAAGTCAAACTGCTTTCTCAGGGTTCCTCATGCCGCAGGGAGCCCCACCCTAAACCTTGACCTCTCTATCTGCATGAATCAGCTAGAGCTTTGGACACCCTTCTCCCTATCCCTAACTGAGGCTTCTCTTCAGATTGAGGCTCCCGCTGGGCTAGGGTATGATCATCATGGTGGCTGCAGGTCCAGAGCCAGGATTCTTAGACTTCACCTCCTGTCACCCCATCTTCTGAGAGTGTAGGACTGAACGCACAGCCCAGGTTTGATAGCGCCCGAGACAGTTGTCAGTTGAGTAACTATAGACCCAGAGTTACAAGGGCTGCCATCCAGTCTGTTCAGAGAAAGAAGGGGGTGTCTGCTCCAAATCAGTCTTCAGGAATTAATAGTAAGTAACTCGTACATTTGGTAGGGGTGGCACACGCCTGTAATCCCAGTCCTGGGATTGTGAGGCAGGAGGATTGTCAGTTTGAGGCCATCCCAAGTTATACAGCAGGACCTTGTCTCTTGATGGGTTGATGTGGCAGGAAAAAAAATAGTGACTAGTAGTCGAAAGCATATTTATTGTAACAGCAGTATGAAATCATCGTATCTGAAGATCGGTTGCCCAGCAATTGGACATCCATGTACAAATGGTTTTTTCCTACCTGTAGATAATTTTCCCTATAGCTGTGAAGCCTCCAGATTGAGGCATCCGTCAGTCATGTGCTGGGTCTTTCCCATGAGATGTAGCAGTTTCCTAAACAGATAGCAAGTTGAGGGTCCAGGGTAATATAACTGACACAGTATAACCAGGGCAGAGAACTGACCTCAGTATTAAGGCTAGGTACATTCTGGCTCATGGGTTGGATGGGGAATAGAGTTCTGTCTCCTCGGGTTGCTGATGGGTAGCCTGTATCTTAACACCCTAAAACTAGCTCCTGGGGTTTGTAGAAATGTTTCAGTTCCTTGAAAACTGCAGGTAGACTCAGCCTCTGTGCTCCTTCTCCCCAGCTCTTGGTTTCTGACTGTGACTCTGGGATGTGCCTGGCTGTGTCCAGAGTGCCCTCTGCTGAGACATCAGGAAGAGTCTGTCTGGGCCTTGATGGGATTGGCTGTACCCAGCTCCTCAGAGTTAATGGAGCCAGTCAGTCTTCAGTGTATATGGCAGCATCTTTAACTTTTAAAAATTACACTTATTGGGGCTGGGGAATTAGCTTAGAGGTTAAGATTGTTTGCTGCTCTTACAGAGGATCTGCTTTGGTTCCTAGCACCCACGTCTGGGGGTCACAACTCCAGCTTCTGAGGGATCTGGCGCCCCCTTCTGGCCTCCATGGGCATTGGGCTTACATGGTGCATATACAGAATCTACCCATGGGAAGAGTCAGACCATGCCGAGGTAGTAAGCAAAATAAAAGTGCCAGAAGAGACCCCTCAGGTCCACCTTTAATACGGAGGGAGGAAAAATCCATGGTTCAGCATGTGGACGGGGGTCTTAACTAATGGTAGGAACACTCAGCAGCTGATTTGCTGGAATCGGAGAAGGCATTTGAACAGGAATTGATGCTTTAACAGCCTGATGTGTGAGATTGTGGAATAGGGGTTGGTGGACTCAGACTGAGTGCACAGAAGCAAAGATACTGGGTAATTAGACCACTCATCCCTCCTTGGGACAAAGGTTGTAGAAACTCAGGCAATAGGAAGAAAACAAATTCATTGATGGACTGGCTCAGATGAGGTGGGTTATTGCAGGCTGAGGCCCCTATGAGTGACAGGGACTGGAAGACCATAGCAGAATAGGCAGTGTCTCAGTTCACTGGTCAGATGGGACTGCTCACACACGAAGGTTAAGAAAAAAATTAATTTAGGGGTTGGAGAGTGGTTAAAAGCACCTTGTAGCAAGTCCACTAGAAGTAGCATTGGAGTAGCCATCTTCAGGATTCCAGCATGTACTGAAGACCAGCTGGGACATTCATTCTCGTGGGGACTGAGCAACTACTGGATTCTTGGACTTTCTGTTCACAGCCAGCCATTGTTGTATTAGCTGGACTGCAGCCTGTAAGTCATTCTGATAGATCCCCTTTCTGTGTATATGGAGATCATTCTATAGGTTCTGTTACTCTAGAGAATCCTGACTAATACATGCAGGGTCCCCTGGGTTGAGATGAGCGCTTTGCTGAACTCTTTGGTGAAACATTTTCTTCATGAGGTAGGAGATGTTCTGGAATATCTGAATGACACAGACACAGTTATGTTGAAAGGTTCTTGTAGGGGTCCCTGCAGGTGTCATACAGGGAAGTGAACCCCACGAAGAGACAAGAATAAAAACCTTCTGCAAATTAACTTCGTCAACCTGGATCAGACTCTAGGGAGTCTGATGACTGACAGGCAGTTTATTTCCAGTGTGTTTAAACCCAGTACAATCTGAGGGAAGAAAGTTTCCTTGTGTAATATAATCTCTGTGCACAATGAAAACATAATTACATTACAATTCAACTCAGGGTACATGTCATTCCCTCCAAGAAGATGGGTTCTAGAGATAGGCTCCCCATTCTAGATTAAGGACCTAAAGGTCTGTCCTAGCCTCCATCATACAGATAGCATAGAAGTCATTTGAGCTGTTAGCCACCTCTGGTCTGAGTTGTGGGTGCTTGGGGGATCCTCTGGCTATCGGGATCATTTAGATGACTAGCCACCTCTGATTTTGGTTGTAAGAGCTTGATGTGGGCTTGGCCAAACAGACAACAGATCACCAGACTGTTAATCACTTTCTCAGCTTCCTGCATGGAAGAACAGGTTTTTCATCTTTCCCATTGGAAAGACAATCCTGGATATTTAACGTTCCTGGTTTCTCTGGAGATCGGTGGGCGCAAGGATCTTCATGCTATGCTTCCAACAGGTGCAAAAGAGCTGAATGATACAGGCTAGCATGTAGCTAATAGAGAGGCAAGGGTGACCTCACCAGCCTGTCATACCAGCAAAGCCAGCCTCAGTAGCAGGTTTAGCAAGTAAGAGCACACATTTTTTTCATCCTTGCCACTTAGGTAAGGACAAGCCTGTCCTGTCTTAGCCTATTGGGGGGGGGGGTGTGCACAGCAGCACCATGGAGACTCTGAAGTGCCCACAGGCGGTGGTTGGGGGATGGCTGGATGATTTATGGAGGACTAGATGGGCTAGTGTTTCCTATCCATGCAGTGAAATCTAATGTTGCTGTTTTGACGAAACAATTGATACAATGGATCTTTCATGCTATATTGATTGGTGCTAACCTACCTTTCTTCTTCTTCTTCTTTTTTTTTTTTTTTTTGAACCGAAATATTTCTCTGTAGCCCTGGCTGGCCTGGAGGTTACTATGTAGACCAAGGGAACCTCAAACTCAGACACCCACCTGCTTCTTTTTTCCAAATGCTTGCTTAATGGGCTGTGTCACCACACCCACCTAAGTGTTACTTTCTTAAAATGTTACATCTTCTATCAATTTTTACAAACCAAGCCTGGATTGCCTTGTTACATACAAGTTGTTAGTCAGGAAAGTGCTTGAGGCCCGGCAAACCATACTACTACCATAAATCTTATTGCATGCCAGAACTAGATGTTATAGTTCCATTACTAAAGACACCACATGCTTTGGTTCAGAGCATCATGAGATCATGCTGCAACTAAGCTAATTAGAAATGCTCTTCCTATACTGGCTTTCATAGTGCCAGAAGGCACTATATAGATAGCTTGCTAGAGACTGGCCCCCAACAGACTTTGTCCATTCTGTCCATACCAGGCAAGATGTCTCCACTTAATGCAATAGTGGTCCAACTATTAATGCTACAACCAATTGCTTTCTGAATGGATTTAGGATTGCTTCACAGAAAAGACTCATATCTGGTACTGTAAGTCAAGGGAAAGCCTGTGAATGAGAGATCATAGGTCCCAGTGAGAAAGCAACTACTATATTATTTTATTTATTTATTTTTATTTTATGTGCATTAGTGGTTTTTTTTTTTTCTGTATGTCTGTGTGAGAGTGTCACATCTCTGAGCTATAGACAGTTATGAGCTGCCATGTGTGTGCTGGGAATTAAACGCGAGTCCTCTGGAAGAGCAGCCAGTGCTGAACCATCTCTCCAGCCTCTATATTGTTTTATTAAATGAATGTAATGCACCTTTCACAATGCTACCTTTTCCTTAGACATGGAGGAAACCTCCCCCCCCCCAGAAGTTGGTAGTTACCATGGAGATTTGTAAGAGTTAATCGGACTGTTGCTGTGACACAGAGGCCCGGTGACCCACCTTAAGTGAAGAAAAACATCCAGGCATCTATATTGCCCTATCTAAAACGTGGGAATTTTCCAGAAGAAAGATGAAAACAAACGTAAGAGCTGAAGGAAAGGATGGAGTGTCAGGAAGTTATTTACTGAAACATTCCCTCCAGAAGGGAGGAGGGAAATTCACAAGGCAGGAAACAAAATGTAGAAGGCTCATGTTCCCCCAAACTGGCAAGACTCGGGATGTTCAGAATGTTACGAGACACCCGAGATTCCACCAAGACTGTAAGCAGTGAGCAATTGCTGGAGCAAAGAGGACCACTCTTCATTACTGTGCCCTGCCTTGGGCAGGGAGTGCTGGGGATGTAGCTTTGGTGGGTTGTCATCCATGATGAGATGGGCAATTTGGTGCTGTAGATGCCTGAGAGTCACTCATTGTCCTATACGTAACCCTTCATTACTCTCCAATGCAGACTTGGATAGGACAGTTTCTTTAGTCTGTTGTTAATGCTCTATGTGGGGTGAACTGATGTTTGTTTATATCTCGCTACAAAAATCCACAAACCAACCCTACTCTAGCCATTACCACTCGTGGATCAGTTCGGAACTGAAATACTTAGTGTGTGTGTTTGTGTGTGTGTATGTGTGTGTTTAAGGCAGGGTTTCATTGTGTACCCCTGGCTCTTGGATCACTCTCTGTAGATTAGGCTGGCTTCAAACTTACAGATCCTCCTGCTTCTGCTGGGATTAAAGGTGGGCACCACCATAGCCAGGAGTGGGTATGTGTGGGGGTGAGGGTGTCGGGGAGCAGACTCAGCATTTGTCACAGTGATGGCGACACTAAGCCACACACTGAGCACTGTGGATGTCAGGATGTCAGAGTTTCCCTGAAGAATTGAAATTGACTTCCAACAGGAGGGTATCTCAGCTGGAGAGCAGGGGAGATGGGGGCCAAACACACCCATTCAACTTGTACCAGGACAGAAAATGGATATAACGCTGAGCTTTGGGCCACCTAAGGGTCATGGACCTAGAAGCCACTTCGGTGTGTGGATCACCGAATCAGATTAAGTGGAACTCTAGACATCTGTATCATTTCTAGCTGGGTGGCTTGCTATGGGAGACAAAAACACCATGGGCCTTGTCCTCCAAGAATCTTGTAGCCGCAAGGGAGGAAGATGTGCCAGAAGCGATTTAACTGGTGGCCATGTACTTCTGGCAGTTTATTACTTATTTTGGCAAGGTTGAGCAGCTAAATAGGTGCCATTTAACACCTCCTTCCAAGTGCTGCTGAACATGCATCAGGCATGCTGTCAGTGTCTCAGCCAGATTTCCAACCATTGCAGACATCCCATGTCCCTGTGCAACCTTCAGACCTATGGTACCTCCCAGTAAGGTGAAGTGACTAACCCATCTGCCCCGGGCAAAACCTAAGAGACATCAGCTGAGTGCAGTGATAGCACATACCTTTAATCCCTGTAGTTGGGAGGCAGAACTGGGCAGATCTCTGTGAGTTCAAGTCTAGCCTGGCCTCCATAGCCAATATCTGGCTAGCCAGGGCTACACAATAAGACCCAATCTCAAAAACAAAACAATGAAACAAACAAACAAAACCTTAAGAGAATCATCCAGGCCAAAGTTTAATGTAATAATTTTAGAACATACAATCAATAAACTATGGCCCATGGAGTAATTACCTAGTTTTGCGAATAAAACTTTATTGACCTTAGGTTTGAGATGAGAATAAGAAGGAGACAGGGAATGTAAACACCATATGGAATTGCTCTTTATTTACTGTTTTGATAGTCTGGCCATTGTGGGGTTTGCACTAATGTAAGGGAATGCTACAATAAAGTGTTGTGCAGCTTGATTGGAGCTGACACCCTCTCTTGCCTCGTGCTTAGTGTTCACCCACTCTGGCATTTTTGGTGTGAACCTAGCCTTGAATGGTGGAACCATCTGTTCAGCCCATGTCCACCTTTCTCAAAGCACCTGTTTCTCTGCTGCCTGGCCTGAGAAGCCCTGGAAGTCTAGAATCCTTAGCAGATACGAATGCTATCTCAATGCATTGTTTCCCAGGTGGGGAGAAGGGTCGAGCAAGCTCTCTGCCACAACTTCTGCTGACAGGCCACGGTCTAAAGCATCTTAAGGAAAGGTGGAAATGGAGACAAGAGGGATAATGACTCCTGCCAAGATACAGAAGACACAATTAGCTTCATGGTGTTGGGGAGAATCCACTAGAGAAGACTTAACAGGACATGGGCTCAAACCAATAGAAAGCTGCTGCATTGGGTGTTTGGGTTCCCCTGAATCATATTCTGGGTTTACATACTTCAGTTAACAACAACAGTTAGTCAGAAGTGGATGCACAGAAGCCAAAAAGCAAGGTTGGTGCATTTAGAGACTTTCCCAGGACTATGGACTTTGGTGTTTCCATTTTGGATGAAAAACATTTTCATTTTGGCAGGCGCTACTGTCTGGGTTGTTTTATAGCCTGAATGGTACTTCCATCAGGGAGTCAGTTGTGCTAAGGTCTGGGGAAGGAAGTAGCAGAGCTCCCTACTGGTCACATACACAGCCTCACTTGACTCAGGATCTGAGTGGTCCTCACACTCACACTTTGGAGAGTTCCTGCTGTCCTTGTTTCAGTTATTATTTACAATCTGCTAGGTATCAGGTGTTGCGAGTCTTTCTCTGTCTGGCCATCTAGCTCCCAAATCATGACACAGAAACTTATTATTAATCATAAAAGCTTGGCCGATAGCTTAGGCTTGTTTCTAACTAGCTCTTATAACTTAACCCATATCTTTTAACCTATGTTCTTGTACATGGCTTGGTTGCCTTTACTCTGTAATGCCCATCTTTCTTGCTCTGAGTCCTGATGTCTCCCCCTTCTTTCCAGCATTCTGACCCCCAAATCTTGCCTAGCTATTAGCTATTCATATTTTTATTAAACTAATTTGAGTGACACATCTTTACAGTGTACAAAAAGATTATTCCACAATAGTACAGTTCCCTCTTTTGTCTAATAAAAAGGAAAGGTTTTTAACTCTAACACAGTAAAACTATATACAAGAACAATGGTCAGATATTGTCTAAATAGAAAGGAATCAACTCTTATAAACAAAACTATATACAATAAGAACAATTACCAAGTAAGAAATTTATAATGTCCAGTCCATTTAGTATTTGGCAAAATATTCTATTATCCATCCTCTATTGATGAACCCAAAATTTTGTACCTAATTTACTTTTTATCATGACTAAGGGAAACTATAACTAATCTTCAACTCCATCAGAGATCCAAGAAGGATATAATATTATCTGAATAAACAGGAAGTACAGAGCAAGCAACTTCCAAAACTATTAAATACAGACATCTAGCTGCCTGGACAGTCAACCCAAGGTTCCTTGGTAACGTTGGGGAATCCACTTTGGCCTATGGGCCTAGCATATCTGACAGACTTTTCTGTGAAGCAGGAGTTTTTGAAGGACTGTTTTATTTTGTCTTGGCAAAGTTCCACATATTGTCAGCAGTTAAGGCAAGGGCACTTTTTTGTCCAAATGCCTTGATTTTGCCACAAAGAAAGCAAAATCCATATGGAGGTTCTTTGATGCCCCATCAACTTTTTTTTTTTTCTTAAGTAAATTGGTGTTGTCAGGAGCAGATGTGTCTCACTGTCATGAAAAGCTTATTTATTATAACATTTTAAAAGGCCATATTCTTGGGCTGGAGAGATGGCTCAGAGGTTAAGAGCACTGAGTGTGCTCTTCCAGAGATCCTGAGTTCAGTTCCCAGCAGCCACATGGCGACTCACAACCATCTGTGATGAGATCTGGCACCTTCTTCTGACATGTAGACAGAACACTATACATGATAAATAAATATTAACAAAAAAGGGAAAAATTCTGTAGGTCTTTGAAGTGTCTGAAGTTTAACTATCTAAAATATATTTCTATATGACCTTGAAAACATAATATGACTATAAGTTTGATTGTTATAGATGAATAATTATTGACCTGTATTTCTTTATTATCCTAAATAGCTTTCAAGGACTAAAATGTTACATTTTCAAATGAGCTGTATAGGTATAATACCTTAAACAAGAAGTAGAAACATATAATACAGTATAACAAAATAACCTGAAATTTATATTATTTTACAAAAATCCACATCAATGTATCAATATATTATATGAGACTAGTGGTTAAAAGTAGCTTCAACAACCCACTTTTTTATTCCATTATTTCTATATTATATTCTCCTTTTTCCCTCCAGAAAAAGATCCCTCAGTTTAATCTCCATTGTTCAATTTTTTTCTGACCATATTCAATAACAATTTGTAACTACCCTCGTAAACAATGACAAATATTCATAACACACTGAATGCCCAAAAACCACCCTCCCACCTCTTGGGAATGTGGGTATTATATACTATAGGCTACTTTCTGTTGTCTGGAAGCACTGGAATCTTTAGAGAATCCTAAGAAGATTGGGATGATGGTCAAGTCCTGGGAGAGTTAGCTGTAGCATTTGTTGTCCAGTGTCTATGTAAAGAGAAAGTGGGAGGTGGATCTGACGTCCTGGCTGGAATAGTCTGTAAGACTGGATCATCTCATCCAGGAGCCTTGAAGCTTTCTGGGGACAGAACCCTGAGGAAACTGGGATAGAGGTGCTCTGAGATGTTGGAACATCTGGGCCATCTGTTTTTATTGGTGTCTTGTTACAGTAAGGTTTCCTGGCCCTGGGCGGCCAGAGGTCCAGACTCACAGACCTGCAGCCCCAGACCCCTTAGCTGCCAGCAGCTGATCAGGCCCCAGAAATGACTCAGATGCTTATATTAACTTCATGCTGTTTGGCCTATGGCTCAGGCACATTGCTAGCTAGCTCTTACATCTTAACTCAACCCATTCTTATTAATCTGTCTGCCACGTGGCCGGTGGCTCACCTATGTTCCTTACATGTTTCTTCTTGGGCAGCTGGGTCAGTCTGTTTCTGACTCTGCCCTTATTTTCCTACCTATTCTGATTTCTCACCTACATTTTTTTTTTTTTTTTTTTTTAGAAAAAAAAATGTGTATATGCTTAAAAATGACGGTGCCTGTTATGGGCCAAAACAGCTCCTTTATTTAAAGATTGATATTCACAGCATACAGAAAGGCATTCCCACATCAGTGTCTGGTCCCCTTGTTCTGTCTTGTAGTTTTTTTTTAGGTTTATTTCTTTGTGTCTGTAGCTTGGATTTTTTTTTTGGGGGGGGTGTCTTTCCTGATCAAATCTGATCTCTGTCAACCATGAATCCACAGCCTCTTGTTTTCTGTGGAAACAAAAGCATAATCTCTTCCCCAATGTAACTTTATTTTACTTCAATTTTGAAGTTAAGACATTTAAAAAAACACATGTGTTGGTTTATCTAAGTAGTTTTTATAATCCAGTGTCTCTCAGCCCCTATTGATTGCTCATTAGCAATCAAAAAATTCAAAGTGGATACAACACCATACAGGATCCCGATTTTCTGTTTTTCCCATCTTTATGTGGCTTATTCTTTTTATATTTTTGTTTTGTCTTTAAAGACTTTTTCTTACAGTTTATAAACTATTTTTATCTATGACTGTTTATACCTATTTTCATTTTTAAGCATATACACATTTTTTTTTCTAAAAAAAAAAAAAAACAAAACCAAAAAACCAAAAACCAAAAAACATTATAACCTGTTTAGAGGTTTTTTTTCTTTACTGTGTATCTATTTGTAACCTTTTCTGTCTTTATGATCAAAACGTAAACTATCATGCCATTTAGCTCACTGAGTGTTAGTGGTTCAAGACAGTGGCCAAGAGATGCATCTTTGTACCTCAGCCTGCACGAGAGATTACAGGTCTAGGAAGCTGCATTTGGATCCATTTTCGTGTGTTTGGAACTTTTTTTTAAACTTTTATCTTATGTAGAAATATGTGGCTCCATATTGGATGTCATTTGTTGCGAGTTTTTCTCTGTCCTGCTAGCCAGCTCCCAAATCATAACAACATGGAGATTTATTATGAAAGCTTGGCCCACAGCTTAGGCTTGTTTCTAACTAGCTCTTATAACTTAAATTAACCCATATCTTTTAATCTACATTATTTTACGCTGCTCTGTTACCTTTATTTTGCAATGCCCATGCTGCTTGCTCCATGTTCTGGCATCTCCCCCTTCTTCTTCCCAGCATCCTCTCTGCCCCCCAAATCTTGCCTAGCTATTGGCCATTCAGCTTCTTATTAAGCTAATTTGAGTAACACATCTTTATAGTTTACAAAAGGATTATTCCACAATAATCAAGCATGCATTGAACACTGGAGATGCAAAGATATGATACCCAGATAACCTAAGCCTGGTGAAGTCACACATGAAATCAAATGTAGAGAGTATGCAGGAGGGACATTGTACATAGGGTGTTATAAATACAGAAAACAGGTGGCACCTGGCTTAGCATAGAGTTCAAGATCAGCTCCCTGGAACTCACTTTAGCTGAGTCCCAAGGAATGAGCAGGAATGAAACAGGTATGTGTAGTTGGGTGTTTTTCTGTCCCACCTGGCCAGTCCCACAGCCACTTATGAAATAACTCAGAGGCTTAGTATTGTAGTAAATGCTGGCCAGTAGTTCAGAAATATTACTGAATTGGTCTTTGACTTTATGTTAACCCATATTTCTTATCTACATCCAGCCACAGGCTTGGTATCTTTGCTCAGTGAGGCGTTCTCATCTTGCTTTTTCTGAGCCTGGCTGGTATCTGTCTTTCTTCTGCCCAGAATTCTCCTAGTCTGGTTGCCCCACTGATACTTAATACCTGCCTACTGGCCAATCAGCGTTTTATCAAACTAATATGAGTAACAAATCTTCACAGTGTAGAAGAGCATTATCCCACAGGTGTGCGTGTGGTGTGGAAGGATGGTCCAGGCAGAGAGAGGCAAAGGCAAAAGCCAGGAAGTGAGATGCTTTGGGAGGAAACACGGAATGGGGATGAGTAGGGGGTGGGGAGGAAGCTCAGTAAAGCTTCCAGAGACTGACCCTTGGAGGAGCAGCAGCCAAGGGCTAAGTGGAGGGCTGGGCCAGCAGGACAGGATGAAGATAGCTCCAGTTCTCCTGACCTGGTGCATGTTCTCCCCAGAGCTCCTTTCCAGAAAAGGTGTGGCAGAGACTCTATAATGTCATGGACCAACCAACACGCCAGGAAGTATCTGGACCAAGGCATCCCAAATGGCCAGCCCCCTCCTTTGATGTAGGGATGGGTAAAAGACTGTGGTCTTCTGGTCTCAGTTCTCTTCCTTTGTTCACCTATGGGAATGGGATGAGGAGATGACATTAGCATCTGGTCCTTCTTGGACGCTTAACTCTGGCCAAAGTTGAAGTAACATTACAAAAACAAAGTCTGGTTGGGTAGTGGTGGCATAAACCTTTAATCCCAGCACTTGGAAGGCAGATCTCTGAGTTTGTCTGCAGACTGAGTTCCAGGATAGTCAGAACTGCACAGAGAAACCGTCTCAAAATAACACCACCACAAAACCAAAGACTGCTTGGGTTTGAGTCCAGGCTTCCGAAGCTCTTGGTCTGTGTGACCTTGGGCAGTCCTCCTAACCTCTCATCCCTCAGTTTCTCCTTTGCACTGTGAGGACGGCTGACATGTTTTGAGGACTGAATGCTAATATGCTCTTCATATTTGGTTTTCTAGAAAGTGGCTGGCACAAGGTGAGTGTTTGTAAAAGCAGAATTTCTTGGCTGATGAGTTGGCTCAGCAGGCAGATGTACTTCCTGCCAAGTCTAATGACCTGTTTGATCCCCAGGGCCCACAAGATAGAAAGGGTAGAATCAATTCAGGCAAACTGTCCTCTGACTTCCACACATGTACCACGGTGCATGTACAAACACACACAGACACACACATAGTAATTTCAAAAATTAAGATTACTTTTACAACCAGAATGCTATTTTAATACCCAAGTAATATATGAAAGCTATCTTTTTTTCTTTTTTGTTCTCTCTCTCTCTTTCTTTCTGATAATCTATTTACCCATCCATCTATCCATCCATCTAGACTGTTCAGCCCTGGCTGTCCTAAACTATGTGGACCAGCTTGGCCTGGAACTCACAGAAGTCCACCTGTCTCTGCCTCCCAAGAGTTGTGATTAAAGGTATATGGCACTACATCTGGTCCAATGTTTTTGTATGGAATACTATAGATTATCTCAAAATAAAAAAGAAATATTTTCATAAAGTTTCTTTTTGTGGCCTTGGCTATCCTGGAACTCACTCTGTAGACCAGGCTAGCCTCAAACTCACAGGGATTCACCTACCTCTGTCTTCTGAGTGCTGGGACTGCCCTGGTGAAACTTTTTAAAAATTTTTACTTTAACAAGTTTTGTGTGTGTGTGTGTGTGTGTGTGTGTGTGTGTGTGTGTGTGTGTGCATGGTTACCTCAGAGTGTGGAGTTCCCAAAGGGTTAGAGTTCCTGGATGTCATGAGCCAAGCACATGGGTACTGGGAACTAAACTCAGGGCCTCTGGAAAAGCAGGAAGCACAGTGTTCTTAACAACTGAGCCATCTCTCTATCCTCGCCCTAAAAGTAAAGTAACCCATGAACTCTACTCTTTTTTCAGCAAAGTCTATTTAGCTGTGACAGACTTGGAACTTGCTGTGTAGACCATGCTGGCCTCAGCTTACTGACTACTGTGATTAAAGGCGTGTGGCACCTCAGTGCTCAGTGGTAAACTGTTGCTCACCCCACACTCTCAGCCCTGGGGGAGGAAAGAAGGCGGAAGAATCAGATGCTCGAGGCCAGCTAGCCTCACTGACTCTGAGGTCTTAATACACAATGAGAGCCTGTTTCTAAAGTTGAAGCAAAACACATTAAAAAAATAAAGCCCAACCCAAACCAAAGATTCTCATTAGAGACTCATCCTCTTATAAATGCAGTTCAGGGGTAGGGCCTGTGAGGAGTGTGGGTAACCTTGGTTATCTTTCTCTCCAGGAAATTTACCAAGCCTTTGAGAAGGAACTGGAGAAATTAAAGGTATAGGTGGCCTTCCATAGTGAGTTCCTGTGCTGGTTTCTTCACCTGGAGTGGGGTTAGGGCTGGAGGACGACACGGTCATTCTAGAACAATGTAAGCCCCTTCTGTGATACAGAGTTAAATTGATAATATATTCATAATTACCTACTGGATATAGTATAACTTATGCATAGTGGGGGTTTTTTTTTTCCTGTGCTGGAGGCTGAACCCAGGGCTTTGAGCATGCTAGGAATGCACACAGTGACATCCCCAGCTGGGTACCTGTATCAGGTGCACTGACCACACGGAAGCAACTAGAAGGCTCATTTCCTCCAATATGATTTCTACCCTCTGTGAGACCGTTCTCCTGTGGTGTGGTGAGCCATGGCCAAAGGAACCTCAACATTTTGTTTTCACTGGTTTGAGGACACCCCCTGTAGTGATAACATGTGGAATACCTAATTAAGAAACTCCCAAATAAAGAACAACTGTTTAAGAAAGTAACAGATAGAGATCTTCAGAAATGTGTCCCAGGATACCATTGCTTCTCACATACCATCCTGTAACTATATGTCCTGGAGATGGGGGGGAGGGGGAGGGGGTTGGCTCCTGCCTCAGCCTCCAGAATGCTCCACCACATGCCCTGCTGGCTTCCTTTCTGATCCAGGAAGAATGAGAGGAATAAATAAAGCGTCTCCCCTCAATATGGGCCTTGTCCCGTACAGGAACAGTAGCCCATGGGGAAAAAGTCAGGAGCCAAGGGAAGACTCCAGGGAGAACGGCCACCTATTGGTCACAGTCAGTCACAGGATGGTACTCAGGAGACCTCCAGAGCACACATTGCTCTTCTCACCCAAAAAAGGAATGCCCCAAGGAGAAAACAGGGTTGCTAATTTCTCCAGGAACAGGCAGGGCAGGGGTTGAATTCCCAAGTGCCCTTGTGGTGGGGTACCGCCTAGTCTGGCTGCTAACTGCCTTGCCCTAGGGGCTTTCTCTCTTGTGACCTTTATCAGTTCGTGGATCATTAACTTGGTTGAGGCCTTGCTTTAAACCTACAGGAACCGTGGCTGGATGAGTCTGGAAATACAGAATGCTTACCTACTGAACAGGAACCCTCAGCTTGGGGGTAGGTGGGGGAATAGGGGGTGGGCAGGGTCCCTTAGCAGGGGCCTGGACTGACCTTGGATGGAGCCACTGTACAGACTTCTAGGCCTCTCACTGGGCAGGTTAGATTACAAAAGCCTGGGTGTCCACAGACCCCATGAGTGGAATGGGCTCATCAGGGTGGGGGTCAGGGAACTGTTCTCACAAATCATAAAGAGTGGGAGGTGTAGTTAGCCACCCAGTATCCACAGCCTTCCATGCTGCAGACCGTTTCTCATGGGAGACACTGCCCTAGTGAGGTCAGCTGCTCTGCCCACCATCTCTAACCTGTACCTCCACCCTCAATCCACTGATCTTGCATTTAAGATAGAGATGGGCTCCTCGGCCCTAACCTTCCAGTCCCCACAGAAGTTAGCTCTCCAGTCACAGTACGGTCACCTGGACAGAGAAGTCGCTTGATTCAAGCCTTGCCCATTCTGAGGCTTCACAGCCATTGAAGACAGTGGGGAGTGACAAGAATGGTCCTGAGAAGCAAGGCCGTGGGTTACAGACGGGGTGGGGAAGGGGTGATGAGTAAAGCAGGATTTTGGCTTCCAAAGGACATGGACCATCCTCCCTCATTCCTAGGTGACCCCCAGTCTGGTTCAGATCCTTCCCGGTGTTAACAGAGGAGCAGCGGACACAGTTTGGACACAGGTCTGGGAAGAGGATGGGCCACCCAACTTTTATCTTGGGCGCAGGGGACCCTCTCAGTTCTCCTGCTCAAGCCAGTACATAGACTCTAAGTTTATTGGCAGCCAGCCTGGGCCGGCGGGCGCTGCCTATGCCTCGGGGTACTGCTTGAGTGTGAGCGAGGCTCCGCTGCTGACCATGACCGCGGGGTACAGAGGCTCGAGGAAGGAGGTGAGGAAGCGGTAAAGGAGGTTCACGTCGCCCGTCACGCCGTAGAACGACAGGCAGCCGGCGCCGAAGTCCAGCGCCACGCCGAGCGTGTGGTGGTAGGAGCCGTGCAGCACCGTCTGTGTGTTGTTGTGCCACACGGAGAACTTGAGCGAGTCCCACTCCAGACACCATGAGTAGGGGTTACGGCCCAGCAGGTAGACGATGCTCCGACGGGAGCGGCTGCCCAGCAGCGGAGGACTGTGGCGGTAGGTGACACCCAGGCACATCCATGAGTTGGACACCTCGGTTTCCCAGTAGTGACAGCCCTCCGACAAGCCTGGGCAGCACAGCACCTGAGGCCACTGCTTAAAACCCGGTAAAGGGCTGTTGGAGGTCGAGGGCTCCAGAAGGATGCCCAAGTTCAACACTGAGTGTGTTTCCTTGAACAAGAAGAGCTCCTCGCTGGCTGTGGTGGGGTCGAAGTTCAGGTTGCAGTAATCTGGGGTGAGGGGTGAAGGTGCAAGGGAGCCAAGGTCATTGTCCCCAGCGCAAGGAACAGGTGTTTGCAAAGAACTCAGATTGCTCCCACCCCAGGTTCCTAGACCTGGCACCCTCTCTACCTACTGGTTTAGTCTCATTTATTATTCTCGTGCTTTTGAACCCAATTTAGCCCAGGCTGACCTTGAACTTGAGGCAGCTTCTAGATTACAGGCATGAGTAGCCACACTACTTCTTAAACTAGCCCAGTTTAGCCAGGCAGTGGTGGCACAGGGCTTTGATGTTCTCAGGAGGCAGAGGCAGATGAATCTCTGAGTTCGAGGCCAGCCTGGTTTACTAGTAAGTTCCAGGACAGCCAGGACTACACAGAGAAACCCCTTCTCAACCCCTCCTCCCCCAAAGCCCTTTGATGGGGCTACTCCAGACAGCCTGGGGGAGTAAGAAAGACCATGTGCAATGTTGGACTTTTCTGGAGTGGCTAGGGCCCCCCTCCTCCCTAGTAACCTTTCTTATTTGTTCAGAAATGAGACCCGAGGGTGAAAGGTTTCTGGCTGAGGTGACCCACAGGTCAAAGATATTTCATATCTGACTCTCAATATCTCTATAGTCTTGGGGTTGAGTCTAGGGCTAAGGCCAGGGAGAAAGTTTATAGGGACATCAAATAAATGGAGGAAGAAATAACATCTGTTCCAGTTCACTTGGCTACTCCCCAAGGGAAGTAGGCAGCCACCCAGATGAGGACCGGAGCCATGACACACTAAGCCCAGACACAGAGAGTCTTTGAGGTAGAAAGGGACAGGGTCTCTCTCCCTCCTTTCCTATCAGGGCCTGGAGCCCAAGCTAAGTCTCTCTGAGGTCCCCTGCCTGCAGTGAGAGGTCAGGAAAGAGAAAGGGAAGTGCCTTGGAAGCAGGTGAGGCTGGGAAGTCACAGCCTCCAGGGGTCCTCTTTTTCCCTCCCCCTGGTTGGACTTTGGTTGAGAACTCACACTGGAGTAGTGCTTTCCTGTCCACAGCTTGGGGCAGTACCTCATAGGAGTTCATCTTGATACCTGGGGTGGGAGGGGGTAGAGAAGCTTTGCTGAGGACCCTCTTATGGTACAGCATCCTTACAGAGGGGCTTGGCCGATCCCGGAGCCTGTGTGACCAGGGAAGGGTACACACAGGCAGAACAGCTCCACAATCACACCCTGTGGGGTGATACCACTCTGGAGCAATGAGAATCCAGACTTCTCAGAGACTAACCCTTCAAGAGCAGCTGGTTAACAAAGCTGAGACCTATGTCCATCATCCGAATGCGGAGCTGGGCCAGGGTCTCCGGCAGCTGAAGGAAGCTCTGTGTCTCCTCACAGTTGGCGCCCATCAAGGGTTCCATGTAGACAGGAAAATGCTTCAGTCTGAGGAACTCCTGTTATACAGAGAGGGGCAGCTAGCACCCTACTAGCTAGGGCACAGGCACCTTCTAGGGGCATCTCCGTGAGCAGGTGGAGGAGATGTTGCTCATTTTTAAGTGTGAGCATCTGTCTCTCCCTAGTTTGGACAGATCTGGCTGCTGGAGAAAACAACTCCATTTCAGCTGAGCCTTTAATTGCCCATAAAGATCATTGCCAAGTTCATCCTGTTGTCCAGAGAGGGACAAAGAAGGAATGATCTTTGAAATCTGTCCAGGGGTTACAAGGGCAATATAAGAAAAGAGATACATGTCAGGAGGTCTCAGACATAGGGGTCGCCCCGTGCATAGAGAAGTGCTGTTACTTTCTGGTCAGCCACCCTGCCTCGCAATTCCCCATCCCTACCTTCACTGCCCACCCCCCACCTGACAGTAACACCAGACCATACCTAGGGAGGAAAATGGATTGCAATACATAGACTGGTTTGACCTCACTTCTGGCTGTGGTTTGGGAGGAGATTATTTTACATACTCTGAATCCCAGGACACTCCCTATCCATTCCTGGGATTCAAAATCAGGATGGGGAAGGGAGAGTTGATCTGTGCAGTCAGTAGAGCAAGAGCGGTGGGTGTTGGTGCGATCTTGGGGTGCTGACCTGGGGGTCTCCTAGTCATAGAGTGGGCAAAGCGAAGCAGATCTGCACCCCGGTCACTTTGGATACATTTCTGTGTGTGTCAAGGGGAGGGAGGGACAGGCCTGGTCTAGAGAGGGGTCTTGCCTGTAGGAACTGCTCATCACTCCTGTTGGTGAGCAGGCTCTGGAGCCAGACGCTGTCCCCTTCCAACTTCAGGAGCCGGCTGTGGCTTTGCTGGATAGAGCTGCCCAGCTTTCTCAGGGCAGCCGCCTCCTCTTTCTCCACAAAATCCAAGACTTTCATCTGCAGCTGTTTTATCTCATGAAGGATCTCTGAGAAGCAGGTGTTCACCTCATCTCGCATTGACTGAATCAGTTTCTGGGGTGGGTGTGTAGGGAGGCATCCCTGAACCCCACTCCGACACACCACTATCCTGGTCCGAGGCCAAGCCAGGCATATTGCCCATGTCTGCTGTTCCCCCTTCCCACAATCCCCTGTAGTTTCTGGGAGGTCCCATGAGATACTGAGATAGCCTAGGGCAAGGGTGGTCGGAGCCAGCCTTACCGAGAGAAAGTTCACTCGTCCTTGGTGCTTCTGGCTGTCTGAGGCGATGATTAGCATCTGGTTCTCCACATTAGCCTGAATCTTCCGAACTTCCACCTGGAACTCATGGTGGTGGGGCAGAAGTGAGTAAGAAACGCCCCCCCCCCCTTCAGAGAGTGAGCCTTGGAGAAACCTGATTGCCAATCCAGGAAGAGATGCACCCCTTGTAACTATAGGCTTCAGTCAGCCTAAGAACAGGGCTGAAGGACTGATGTCCTCTCATTTATGCGTCTGGGTTCCTCATTCATGGGAATCAGTTTCTTTGCTCTTAAGAGTGACGACCACAGGGCTTCAGGACACGGGAAGGGGCTGGGAAAGATTCAGTGGCTTGAGCTAGGTAGGAAGTGGTGGGAGCACACAGGGTGGAACACTTCTGTACCACCTGGGTTCAGGGCAATGCTGCTTAGCTTCAGCCCTACATAAGCCCACAGGTATTTGTACCAACAGAGAGACTAGTGATCTGGCAGGAGTAGCCTCAATCTTATAGGAGTTCAAGACCAGGATGGGCTACTGGAGACCCTGAGGGAAGGGGGTTGGCAGGGACGAAGAGGAGAGGAAAGCTAACTCAAGCTGCAGGGTTTTTTTTGTGTGTGTCCATATATGTGTTTCTATGTGAGTTTACCAGTGTGCACAGGTGCATGTATATGTGAGTGAATGTGTTTGTGGAAGCAGGAGGCCAACATTAGGTGTTTTCTTCCATCACTTGCTGCTGTTTCTATTTTTTTCTTAAAAAAAAAAAAAAATCCAGGAGGCAGAGGCAGGTAGATCTGTGTGAGTTCGAGGCCAGCCTGGTCTATATAATGAGTTCCAGAACAGCCAAGGCTGTTACACAGAGAGACCCTGTCTGAAAAAACATTACATATGTTGGAGTTTTTGTTTTATTTCATTATTATATTATTACACAGAGAGACCCTGTCTCAAAAAACATTACATATATTAAAGTTTTTTGTTCCTGTCTTATTTTATTATCAGTATTCTTTATGTGTATGGGAGTTTTTACCTAGATGTAATGTCTGTGTGCCTTGTATGTGGCTGGTGGCTATGGAGATATAAGCCACCATGTGGGTATTGGGAACAGAACTCAGGTCTCTTAACTGCTGAACCTTCTCTAGAGCCCAGAAATGGGGTTCCACTATGTAGCCCTCGTTGGCTTGAAACTAACTATGTAGGCCAGACTAGCCTTGAACTCAAATCCGTCTCTCTGCCCCAGCCTCCCCAATGTTGGAAACGGAATATAGGGGTGTGTGCCTTGTATTTAAATCTTGATAATGTCGAAATAGATTTCTTTTTTAATTTCATAATAACCTGTTCTTCCACAACCTGTTAAGAGGCCTAACTTCTCATAAGCTGTATCAGTGAGAGTATTCACCACCTTCTCTTGAGGACTGCCCTGAACACAGGCACATAGGTCCTAGGGCTGTTGCTTAATGAGTCAGTCACAGAGTTTTCCTCTAGAGGACTATACATGAAGGGGTAGATAAGATTCCTTCAAATAAAACTAAAGAAAGAAAATGGAAAGAGTTAGGAAGCCATTGATGTTTCTTTCTGGGAGGTTTTTTTTTTTTAATTATCTATTATTTTACGTGTTTGGATGTTTTTCTTGCCTGGATGTCTAAGAGGGCTTCTGGTCTCCTGGAACCGGAGTTATAGACACTTGTGAGCTGCCATGTGGATGCTGGGAATCAAACCCAGGTCCTCTAGAAGAACACCAAATGCACTTGGCTGTCTGCCATCTCGTCAGCTCCCTCTTTATGTCTTTCTGAGAGAAGTCCTTGGTTCCTGGATACATCTTTAAGGGAGACCGCTCTAAGAACCCTTTCTACCCCGTCAACATGCATGGTTCACTGAAGAAATAGACTTCTAAAAAGTCTGCGCCTTCCTTATTGATCTAACGTATCAATGCTTCCCTGTTCTACATCATGATGGGTCCGGTTAGCGACTGCCAAACTTGGAAAACTATTATTATTATTGTGGGGACGTGTGTGTATGCCAAGGCTCAAATGGTGGGTCTCATCTTTTACTTATTCTTTTTCAAGATAGAGTGTCTCTGTGTAGCCCTCTGCTTGTCCTGGAACTCACTCCATAGACTAGGTTGACTTGGAACTCAGATATCTGCCTGCCTCTGCCTCCTGAGTGCTGGGGTTAAAGGCATGCGTCAACACCACCAGACCTTTATTTGGGGGGGGGGGGGGTTCGAGACAAGGTTTCTCAGTATACCTTTTGGAACCTGTCCTGGAACGTGCTGGGTGGACCAGGCTGGTCTCGAACTCACAGAGATCCACCTGCCTCTGCCTCCTGAGTGCTGAGATTAAAGGCGTGGCTACATCATCATGACCAGCTCTTCTTCCACTTAAATGTAGGTTCTGGGGATGGAACTTAGCTCATCAGGGTAGAAAGCACCTTTATCCATCTCACAGGCCTGCCTAGCTGTTTTTTGAAATGCATTCTCCTGTTATTTACATTTTCTGGGCTCTCAGACTCCTGCCTTCGAATCTCAAGGATTTGGTGCCACAAAGCCTGGCTAGAGCTGTGGTACTTTCCTCCAAGGAAATGTGACAGCCTCTGAGAACCTCCTTCCTCACCCCTCCTTACCTCCTTGCGGGCCCGTTCATCCTCTACCGGGGTGGTGTCATGGTTCTTGTGCTCCTCCAGCAGACAGGTTCCACACACACAGCTGCCCTCCGTGCGGCAGTACAGCTGCCGAAGCTTGAGATGTTTGCGGCACAGGCGGTTCTTGAGGTCCCACACAGGCTCCAGCAGCTGGTGGTCCTGGAACACCTGATCCTCCAAGTGGCTGCGGAGATGCTTCTCACATAAGGAAGCCATGCATTGTAGGCATGACTTGACTGACCTCAGCTTCTGTGGGGAGCAGAAGTCACAGGGTACATCTGTGGGGCCAGCCAGGTTCCACAAGGGCCCTGAGGTCTGGCCCTTGGCCTGGGTAAAGCAAGCCACCATCTCTCCAAGGATGACATTCTTGCAGAGGCGGGGCCTGGTTGGAAAGGTCTCTCTGCACTGGGGGCAATAGTATGTCTCCCCGATGGCAGCCTGGTGGTCCCAGAAACTCTGAAGGCATGTCATGCAGAAGTTATGGCCACAGGCGGTTGTGACTGGGTTTCGGAACACCTCCAGGCAAATAGGACAGAGGACTTGGTCTTCCAGCATGTGTTGACTGCTATTGCTGCTCATCAGGAGCTGGGGGGAGAGCTGGGAAGGGACTTGGTCTTGGGCTGATCCTGAGAAGACAAAGAAAAATCCAGGCTTAGCAAGGGGGGGGGGCAGAGTACAGGAGGCAGGGCATACATAGCCCTTTACACCAGGGACATGGTCTTGCAGGGCATGTTCTTGACACCATGGGCATGCTCTTTTTTTTTACATCATTTTTCTCTCATGCAGCTGTCTGACCATGGGGTACCAGGGTTGTATCATCAGCCAGCCTCCATGGGGGTGGACATAAGAATCACATTTCCTGGTCTCAGCATCAGTTATGGGTAGGATGGTGTGGAAGGGTAGAGGAGGGAGAGGATGACATGGGGAAGGGGCCAGTTCCTTGGCACTCAGGAGGGCAGTCAGAAACAAACTCACGTGAGACCTTCTGCATGTCAGCAGATTCAGATAGTTTGCTGTCCTGTGCTAAGAAGGGAAAGATTCACAGTTATTCAGGTACCAGGACCTGACCCAAACCTCACTCACCAACTGCTGAGAGTGCCCCGGTCTGTCACCTCCTGTCCTACCTAGGGACTGATGATTGACACCTTCTCACCTTTCCCCCGTGGCTGCTCTGCTGTTTCATGGTCTCTATCCAGATGCCCTTTCTTTGAGGATGGCCAAAGTGTTGCTGATGCCACAATTCAGATGCAGCCAGCCCCTGTATCCTGTCTGTGATGTCATTAGGGCAAAGGTGTGCCAAGGGGAAGATTGCAGTGGTGTGCTGTGATGATGTATTTTGCTTCTCCACGGGTGGATTCTCAGCTCTGGAGTATCTCTTGGAGCAGGTAGCTACTGGAAGCTAGGACCACTTGCAGCTGATACAAGATCTGCTCATATTTCTGACCAAGAAGAGACAATGGCCAGTGAGCAGCAGTAGGGTCTTGGGAGCTTGTTTCTTTTTTCTGGAGTGTGATTCTTTTGAGTTGAAAGGACAAGCCCTCTTCTTGGACTACTATACGGTCCAAGCATCATTCTTTTTCCTCTTCTCCGCTTCTTCAAAGATTTGTCTTTATTTTATGTATGAGTGTTTTGTCTGCATCTGTGTATATGTACTATATGCATGCAGTTCTTGGGGATGTCAGAAGGGGGTGTCAGATCCCCTGGAACTGGAGTTACAGATGCTTGTGAGTCATTGTGTGAGTGTTGGGAACTGAACCCAGGTCCTTTGCAAGAGCAGCAAATGCTCTTAACCACTGAGCCATCTCTCCAGCATCTCCCTTTCCTTCTATCTCTCTTTTCCATGATGGTGATCAAACCTGGGAACACACACACACACACACACACACACACACACACACACACACACACACCCCAAATGCTGTACCACAGAGTTACATCCCCAGCCTAATCCCAAGCATTATTTGATGGGAAATTCTGTCTACTTTTGTTCCAACCATAGAAGGAAAAATCAGGGATTTGGAAGCTGAAGAAAAAGCCACATTATTCTGGCTTAGTTAAGTCTTATTTGCTGTCTTTCTAAACCCCACAGGAAAAATCCTCTCAGAAGTTTGGTCTGTTGGTCTGCCTCAAAACATTTGCCTGACTCCTCTTGTGCAGAAGCAGGGACAGAAGGCAGCCTTTCTCATTGTGGGGCTCAGAGGAAGCATAACAGCATCTTTTAATTGTAGTGGGATTCAGGTGTTACTGGATGCCTAGAAGCACCAGTAGGGGCTGGGGGTGTCTCAGGACCCTGAATGGGGCGTGGCCAGCCCCCATTGAGAACCTCAATGCAGGCTGACTTTCCTTTCTGTTTTGTTCCTGCGTTTTGGGGAGAGGTCTGTGACCATAGTGGTGTGGGACAGTCCCATTCTCCAAGAATTACTTTAAGGTTCAATTTGTATCAGTGTTTATATAACCCCTTAATAAATATTAATCCTTTGTATGATCAATTGCAAGTGAATAATTCAGCAATATCTAGTTATGGTGCCTGCTGCAAATTCTTTGTGGAAATCTTATGTGAGACTAATAAAGTTCTTTTTCTTTGAGGTGCTGGTCATCAAACCCAGGGCCTGATGTATATTTGACTCCAGCTTCTCACGGGAAGGGCCTTGAAGTTTCTGGATTCCCACTGACCAAAGATGCAGAATGTATTCTGGACCTCGTGGCAGCACTCAGCTGCCTTGCCTTATGCAACTTTACTGAGGTCTGCACACACACCACGTGCAGTTTGCTTGATGCCGTCACACCACAGAACCACAAACATGGCCTCACGTGCCTCAGCTCAGATTGGATACTGTTGTATGTTGTAAACTGTTTTGACTGTACATATGACATTGTTCTGCTCTTATGGAAACATCATGGTTTAACTACTACATTCCTCAGCAAGTATCAAATCAGGATTCCATCAGAGTGGTGGTGTTGAGGTTTGAAACGGTGATCCAGTGCATGCTGGGTAAGCTGAATTACCTCCTCAGTACTCCTTAGTTTCTATTTTGTGTGAAGGAGAACTTGCCCAGACTGGCTTTGAACTCATGGCATATCTAAAGATAGCCTTAATTCTCTATCCTTTTGCTTTGGCCTTCCAAGTAGATGACACTAGGGGTATGTTAGTCACCCCCCAACCCCAGAGTATGTTTCACTGTGTTATCTGGCAGGATCATTCTGCTTTAGTTTCTAATGTCTGGATTTCAGGCATGGACAAATATGGCTGCCTTAGGGGGTTTTGTTTTGTTTCCAAGGGATTAAAAAAATAAAAAATTTCATTTATTTTTGTGTGTAAAAAATGTTTGGCCTGTTTGTATGTCTGTGTGGTGTGTGTGTGTGTGTGCCCAGTGCCTAGAGAGGACAGACGTAATCGGATTTCCTGTAACTGGAGCTATCGGTAAGTCTGAGCTGCCATGTGGGTGCTGGGAACTGAACTTTGGAAGAGCAGCCAGTGCTCTTAACTGCTGAGCGATTTCTCCAATCCCAGCTTCAGTGTTTTGTTATTTTTACTTTTTGAAACTCTGTAGGGGGCTGGAGAGATGCTCTGTGGTTGGGAGTACTTGGTATTTTTGCAGAGGACCCAAGTTTGATTCCCAGAACTCACATGGCTCACAGCCATCCATAATTCCAGTTCTAGGGGCTCCAACTCCCTTCTCTGACTTCCTAGGGCACTAGTAGTACATGTGGCATTCATATATATAACAAAATACTCATATATATGAGTATATATAATATTAAAACCCTGTCAAGGGGGCTAGAGACAAGATCGAAGGTTCTAAGCCAGCCCTGGCCACAAGTGAAATTCTCAAGGGAAAAAAGTCAACAACCACTATAGAATTTAACTTTTTTTTTTTTTTTTAAACGTATATGGGGGTTTGCCAGCATGTGTGTCTGTGTGCCATGTGCCTGTAGAGGCCAGAAGAGGACATTGGAATTACAGATGGTTGTGAGGTACTGTGTGGGTGGTGGGAATCAAACACAGTCCCCATTATAGATTTTTTTTTTTTTAAATGCAATGAACAAAACAAAAAACAAAATCAAGGGCTGGAGAGATGGCTCAGCTCTTAAGAGCATTGGGTGCTCTTCCAAAGGACCTGGGTGGGCTCTCTGTACCCTCACAACTGGATGTAACTTCAGTTCCAGAGGATTTGATTCCTTCTTCTGTCTTCCTGGGGCACCAGGCATACACAGGGTGCACAGATAGATATACAGGCAGGCAAAACTCTCATGAATATAAAATTATGTATATATCAAGTCACTAGAAAATTCTGGGGCTGTAGAAATAGCTCAGTGATTGAGAATGCATACTGCTCTTGCAGAAAACCTGAGTTTGGTTCCTAACCCCCACCAGGCAGCTCACAACCGCCTGTAACTCCAGCTGCAGTGACCCAACGTCCCTCTGCCCTCCTCACACACCTCATGAGCATGGACTCACACTTCAGCAGAGCATGGAGCCTTTAATGCCAGCACTCAGGAAGTAGACACAGGTAGATCTCCAAGTCTGAGGCCAGTATGGTTTAGTAATAGGTTTAGTTTAGGATAGCCTGGGCTACATAGTGAAACTCTATCTCAAAATAATTAAAAAGATTCAAAGGGATGGGAGTGTACATACAGTACTTAGTACTTAGTGTGAGGACCTAGGTTTCTCATCACCACACATACACAGGATAAAAGAAAGAAAAAGAACATTCAGGTTCAGATTTCAGCAAATCTCCTGGTGCCAAGTTGTTCCTGTTGCTAGGCTGCAGGAGGCCCGCTGTGCTTGACTGGCTCTGCCTGGTCATAGTTGTCATGTACTGAACATAGTAAAGGAAAAGACAGTCTGAGGCCAAGCATAAAGCCGTACTCCTTCAGAACAGATTTAAAATTTCTGGGGAGCTGGAGAGATGACTCAGCGGTTAAGAGCGCTGGCTGCTCTTCCTGACGACCCAGGTTCAATTCCCAGCAACCACATTAGGTTATTTAAACCACCTGTAACTGCAGTCTTTGGGGTTCCCAATACCCTCTTTGGGCACTGTGGGCACCAAGCACGCATGTGGTACACAGACGTATATACAAGCAAACACGCATACAAAATTAAAAAATAAACATAAAAAAAGACTGGCCAGAGGGCATAAAAACTGAAATTCCTGAGGCATCTTGGTCCAATTAGAGATCAGTAGAACCCCCAAACCTTCCTCCGGTCCTGCTTCAGCTAAGCCAACAGCAGAGGGCTTTCACCGGTGGTCCTTACCTGATATACCTGGCTCCTCAGCCCCCCTCCCTACACCCCTGGGAGCTAAGAAGAGTTTTGTGAGCCCTGTGTGTCAAAATTAGCAGATACCAACCACCACAAACCTGGGCTCTAAACACAGGTTGTACCTTTAAATTTCCGTGTCCTGGATTGAGGTCTTTGCTGCCTCCCTCCAAAACACAGTATTTTCAGAATGTGCTGGACAGAATAACCTGGCCCGATTATCATCAGTGGGGGTATTCACTACCTTCCCACGGGTTGGGTCTCTATTCTGCTATTGTTTAAATGCCTCCAGGAAGGCTCTGCATGACAGCAGATGGTCTGTCCCTTTTCCTGGGATCCCTCCTGTTGGGAGCCAGTTGTGTCCCCAGCAGGGTGTCACATCTCCTTGGATCTGCTTGCTGTGATTTACTATTTGTTTTCCATCCTCTGCCACTTTGTCCTTTTCTAGCCTTTTACAGGTTTCTGTCCTGAGGAGGAGTGTGTGGGGGTGTGGGGGTGTGTGTGTGGGAGGGTTGGAGTGGTGTTTCTATCCCAGGGAAGTTCACCCACACTACAAAGGCATCTCCCCCGATGGTGTCAGTCTGTGTGATCCGGCTGCTGCAGCCGAATCCAGAGCCCCTGACACTGTGCAGAGAAATGTGAATGGCAGCCATTGTTCCCTGGACCTTTAATATCAGATCCCGTAATGGTCACGTGCCACCACTGAGCCAGCCTCTGTTGAAGGTTTGGCTATGGAAATAAGTACCCTTCCTCTCTCTTCCCTCCTCCCTGCTGGATGTGATTCGGAAGGAAAGATCTGAATCTGCCATACGTGGATGCTGTGTTGAGGGTGAGAGCCTGGAGCTGCCCTACCACCTTGGCATGGCTGTAGTGAGCTCTAAGAGAGGAATAAACTGCCATGCTGAGGTCGCTGCCTCTGGCATTTATGAAGGTAGCTCTGTCTCACCTAAACAGCAACCCAAACAATGGCTTAAGAAAGTCCTACTTAGGGGCTGGTGAGGCAGCTCAGAGGGTTAAGGCCTTTGCAGCCACGCCTGATGACCTGAATTTGATTCGGGAAACCTTCCTGGTGGAAGGAGAAAGCGTACATGGGTACTGTGGCATAAGTGGTTCCCCTGTAAGTAACACCATAAAAAGGAGAACAGAAGCAAGCTACACTCAGCCTTACTGTGTGCAATCTGATAGTCCCTGGCTGGCTTTGAACTCAGAGATCCACCTGCCTCTGCCTCCTAAGTACTGGGATCAAAGGTGTGTGACACCACAACCCAGCTGATTATTTTTATTCTTAAAAGATGATAGCTGAAGTACTTAAAATTGAGTTCAATCCCGAGGGAGCATTCTCTGTTTTGTATCACATGTCACAGTTCAAAGCTGTCTAGGAAAAACAAAGGTGACCTCATCCTCTATCTTCCACGAATGCTTAGATTCCAAAGCTCAGACAAGCAGGACCATGTCAGCTCTGGGCTGACAGCTTTAACAAGTGTTGCAGTGCCCCACTGTGTAAGCACTGAATCCTCGTCTGCCAGCACTGCATGCCAAGGAGAAAAAGAGTGTGTGGGGGGGGGGGGGGGGAGAAGGGAAGCTGGAGATGCAGGGAGTACAGACTGCCACCGTGCATGTGAAAACACACACACACACACACACACACACACAGGGCTGGGGATGATACTATAGGGCTGCTTTGCCATAGTTAGAATCAAGGAGAGACAAGTATCACCTATCAGTCAGTACATGTTCAAGAGACAATCACAGAAACACCACCACTTTTAGCTGTGACAACATGACACATTTGGCAGCTTCCACAAAAACAGTTTCCTCACCCCAAGCCATACAGACGGTCCACAAAGTCCTTTCTCTTTGGTCCAGTTCAAGAAGCTGGGGGAGGAAGATGGGGCCAACCATGTAAGAAATGCAGGGGCAGTTACAGCAACTGCTTAATACCACCATCCATCCAATGCCGCTTGGGATGCTGCAGCCTCTAACCTCCTGTGCGACATGGGGCTCCACTGTGGGACAGACACTGAGTGAAGTCACTAGTGGGGATGGGGCAGTGCTCAGGACCAGGAACAGCAACCACCACCCTCCAGGCACAGCACAGTACACCTCTGAGGCTCTGTTCATAGGAGCAGAGCAACTCTATACTGTACCCAGAACCTTGGTTCAACCACTAAGGCTGGAATCCTCCACGTCCCTGCCAACCTCAGAGAATGCTTTGGTCAGGGAAGAATGGTCATGGCAGCTGCCAATGTTCATCATGGCACAGGCAGGCTGAGACCCGGGCACAGCTCAGGACAGGCCTCCTTCCTCTGGTGTCTAGACGGTTTTCAGGGAGCTAGACTCTCTTCCTTTTCCCCCAGCTTCCTACAAGGCTCCAGCCAGGAATCCATCCAGATGCTGTTGTGAAGGTCTGTCATAACACTGGCTAGAAAACGAAAGGGGTTCTGAGAAGGGGCCGATGGCTAGAGGTGCCCTGTCTTCGTCCGAGGCGGGAGGCTCCTCTGGTCTGAACGGACGCCACTTCTCCAGGACCAGGCGCAGCTTTGCTTGCTTTGCAGTAGCTCAGTTACTGTACAGGTGCAGGGTTTCCCTTCACAGCTGCTCGGCCCATTACTCTCTTGTCTTTAGGGCTCTGGACCTTCAGATTCTCTTTACATCCGAGAGCCTCTCTCCTGAAGGATCTAAAAGTGCAAGGTGGTGGAAGTGAGTCAGCTGAGTCACTGCGGAGGGAACAAAGACCTGAGAGGCTGGGCTGAGGCTCGGGGTAAAAGCATGTGCTCAGCCTGGGCAAGGTGGGGTCTCCAGGACCAGCATGGGGTGCATGGACAGAAACACAGATACAGATGGTGACAGTGAGGTAAGCTAGACACCATAATTATGATCTAAAAGAGATTTCTAAATCCTGCAGCTGCTTCCTCTGGCCCCGTGGGCAGCTCACAATCTGTTATCAGCCCATGTAGAAGGCAGGTAGGCATGGAGCCTCAACCTCACTGGGCACCTCAGGGCAAAAAGCTGTCTTGACAAATACAGGCATGGTTGTTGGAACAGAAGGTTCTGTGCTGTTAGATCGAAGTTTTCTAAATAAAGCAGTTCACGGTCACCACACATGGTTTGTGTGGCAGCCAGAGGTCCAAGTGGACCTCCTTATCACTATCTACCTCATTCTGTTTTGTTTTTGGAGACAAGGGTCTCGCAATGAAGCCAGAGCTCACCAATTTGACTATGTTTGACATCTCCCGAGGCCCTACAAATCCTGGGCTAAATCTAGCATCCAAGAGAGCATGAGGAAACCTCGTAGTGTAGAAGGAATGAGAGGAGCCCAGCAGCAGCATGGGCAGAGCTGGAGAGAGGCTGGGCACAATGGAGCAGAGGGTAGCTTGGAGAAGCCATGTCTTACCTTGGCCTTTTCGCTTGGCTCTATGACGATGCCATTGGTAGAATTATTTAGTTCTCTGGAGACAACACAGAGGAATTCTGCCTGGTCTTCATTTCCATAGTTATAGGAGGAGCCAATGCTGATCAGCTGGCAAAACAGGTAGGTGGTGACTGCACACTCATATAGGCAGGAGTTTAAAACACTCAAGTTCTGGGTCAGGTGTGGTGGCACACACCTTTAATCCCAGCACTCAGGATGCAGAGTTAAGCAGATATCTCTGAGTCTGGGGATAGCCTGATCTACATAGTTTTAGGGAAGCCAGGGCTACTTAGTGAGACCCTGACTTAAATAAGTAGGTAAGTAAGCATATAAATAAATAAATAAATAAATAAATAAATAAATAAATAAATAAATAAATAAATAAATAAATAACAAACCAGATCAAAAAGTACCTCAGTGCCACACCAGTCACATCCTCCCCAACTGAACTGTGCATTTTTATGCACAACCGAGGTCCAGGGGAATAAGTGGATCCTAACCCAGGTATCACCATGGAGAAGAAAAGTCTGAGTTCCATCCTGTCCCCTCACCCAAGCACTTGACAACATCCCAAAAACATCAGGAGCACCAACACAGTCCAGTGTCAGCACAAGTGAGGATGAGTGTTTCTGCAGGGACACTCCTGTCAGCCCTGCCTGTGCCCATTGGCTCTTTCTCCAGACCAGAGACTACTCAAGAGACCAGGAAGTACCAACTAATCACACTGTGGCCACCAGAAGCTACTTCTAACCCTTTTGGAGAAACAAATTCAGCATTTAACTCTAAACTGGAAATCTGCACATAGAGAAGCTTGGCAGAGAGCAAGTGTGGTCTCATAAGCACAAGGCCTGAAGTTGGGGCATTGCTGCTGCAGAAAACGAGCTTGGCCCCACATCCAACGTCCTCGTCCATACCCCGAAGGCAGTAACAAGAGACTGCACCCCCCCTCAGGACATTAGCAAGGTTCCTTATGAGGACTAGGGTAGGGCACTTGCCTAGACATGAGAGAGCACTGGGTCCAAGTGCCAGGACCACACTAGCACTCCAAGTAACATTGAAGATTATCCATCACCCTCACAAAGGATACTCACATATGTTTAAATTACCTCTGCTTAAGATTATGTAACAGGGAAAGGGCTGTGACAATAAACCCTGGGCAGCCTTTGGCCACCCACAGCTGACTGGGAATTCGGGACTCAGGTAACAGGGTTGGTTCTGATGTGGAGACAGAAGCATCTGTTTCTGCCTCTACCTAGAACTTAACAGTGTTTAGACAAGCTGTAGCTTTTGTTCTGTAAGCAAGCTTCAGTTGACAGTTCAGCTGGCCCCCCGAAACGGCATTCCCTATGTGCAAACTCAGCTTGAGCTGAGGCAACAGAAAGTGAGTTCGGCTGCCATCTAGTGGACGAAAATGGTAAACCCAGATCCTCAGGGACTGTTTTCATAACCTCAATTCTAAGCACATAGCCAAAACACATAAAGGGGAGGGAATGCTGGGAAATGACACACAGATTGTGTCTGGTTCCCTCCTAGCACATACATCCAGGATGGCTGCTGAAGCCAGCCTTCCTTTAGGGCTTACAGAAGGATGTCAGCAGAGCACTTTTGAAAGGAATGTTCTAGGTAGAGAAAAGCAAAGGGAAGTGCCTCGCGTCTACAGGCTCCATGACCCATGCCACTGTCAAGTTCAAATTCTGGATGTGGTCCTCCTCCCAACCCTTCACAACCATCACATGCCGCTGAGCAAGTCATGCATACTAAGGGGCTCTTTCCTGATTTTGAAATGGGGTCACACTCGCCTCACCCACTCCTACTCCCAGGGCTACTGAGCTGGCTGTGGCTTCCTGGGAGGAGGTGCGGGGTCGCTGCTCTTTGAGAGATTACCTGTTCAAATTTCCAGCCGTCAGACATGGTGGAAACCATCTGAGTGAGCTCCTCCTCTTGACACTGCAGGACCCTGTACACGTGCTTCACGGGGCCCTGCAACAACAGCAGACACAACATCAGCACGGGGCCCACCAGGACCACAGCTGCTTTGGGGGTGCTTGGACCACCTACCACCCTCTCTCTAAGAAGCACTGTGGGTTCAATGAAAACTCATCAGCTGTAAGAAGAGAAAGCAACTTCAAGGCCCTAATGGATGTGGACAAGGACCCTGCACTCCGGAGGGACACACGTAGACCGACCACTCCCAGTCTCTGAGCAGGAAAGTCACGCTGTTTTTAAGCAGTTCATGTATGAGCTAGATGCTAAAATGCATATCATATTTTGGTGCTCTAGATTGGATATAAATGATTACGGCAATGACCTTAATAAAAAAAAAAGTGTGTATGCCCTGTGTTTCTAGGTGCCCATGGAAGGCAAAGGGATATGGGATCCTTTGGAGCTGAACTCCAGTCCTTTGCCAGACCAGCATGTATTCTTAACCACTGAGCCTCACTCTTTTTTCTTCTGGAGAAAGGGTCTCACTATGTAGTCCTAGCATTCTTGGAATTGATTAAGTATTGTAGACTGGCCTTGAACTCCAATCCATCGTCCTCTGCCTCCCAATTGCTGGTGCTGCATGCACCACCATGCCTCACATGTTTGTCCCAGATGTCTTGAAATTCACTATCCCAACCTGGTCTCAAAGTTCCGATTAGGCTCCTGTCTCTGCTTCCCATGGACTGGGATTATGGTGTGCCACCTGGCAATGGGAATTGCATATTAACCTGTTACTGTACCAGGCAGAAAACACGTATTGTACAAATACTCTAATGTTTCCCCCTTGCTGTCAATGTTTAACAGCACATTCCTGTTACAGAGGTGTGGGATAATAGAAAAGAAACATTTATTTTCTGTCTGAATTCCTGGCAGAGCTTCCCACCGCTTGGGATTTCCTGAGTAGCTGTGGTGGGCGTGGAGCACATTTGAAATCCGAGCACTCAGAGGCTGAAGCAGGAGCACTAAGTCCAGGCAGCTGGGACTGCACAAAAGGCCATAGTCAAACACTGAGAAACAAAAAGTGTTTTGGGGATAGGGGTGTGGTTCATCATCAGGGTCCTGGGCTCCATGCCAGGCACCTTAAAAAACAAAGCCATAAGCCTGGCACGGCTGGTGCATACCTTTAATCCCAGTGCTCAGGAGGCAGATGGAGGGGGGAATCTCTTGAGTTTGAAGCCAGCCTGGTCTACCGAGTAAGTTCCAGGACAGCCTGGCCTAAAATGAGAAAGACTAAAAACAAGAGAGACAAAAAGATGACGAACTTAAAGACTAACGACCACACACAACACAGCTCTACCAGGGAACAGAACAGGCCCTTCTTTGAAAATACAGACAAATCCCCTGACAATTCCCTCTGGCTCTCTCCATACATTTAACCACATATTTTAGAAACAATTAGATTTATATTACAAAATTCAGAGCATCCCAAAGGATCTGTGATACTGGCTAGAGCAGACAAAGACCCTAGTGTCTAAGCTGCCAATCAATACCCCCTTTTTTCTCCTGCAGAGTCAACCCACCAGTGCTCCAAAAAGAACCAAGATGAATTACCTATATACATGGAACAGAAAAGTACTTAGGAAGGTGTCAGCCACTAAAAGAGGCAAGAGGCCACGACAAAAGGGGGCTTAGGGCCTCATCTTAGCCTCTGCCTGAGTGCCTGCCATGCACAGCTGACAGCCACACATTCTAGGAGGTGTATCTGGAAATGTACACAGTCAAGTGTATCTTAGAAGCATGAGGACACGGAATGGTGAAGCCTCTGAATATCAATCTGTCTCTCAGAGTTCACTACATAAAAAGGACAGACGAAAGATAATCCACATCCAAAGGTCTTGACATTCCTGGAACAGAAAAGCTAACAACTGGGTATGAGTTCTCGGTCCTTCAGAATCTAGAAGACTAATTAATTGCTGCCATCAAACAGAAATCTTAGGATGCTCTCAAGAAATCAACTAATAGCAAAGAATGCAGAACATTCAGGTTCTGTGACTTGGATGGCTTTCAACTATGCAATCGGGGTACTGTCAAAATTTCTACTAAGCAATCAAGGTTATTTTAGAATGTGGGAAACTGGGGATAGAGCTAGACTTCTGAAACACCTAAGCTATTTATTAAATATCCACAAGGCAAAAGATGCCATGGAAATGTAAAATGGCAGAGACTAGAGAACACAGGGTCCTGTTTCATGTCTACCGAGTAGAAATCCACTTGTTAACATCAACAAGAAGCCTTCTAAGCACGGGCCAGAATAAGTCTATCCCTATAAACACCTGGAGAAAAGTGACTCAGAAACTCTGACTTTTCATTAGTAGTAACAGCCAAGGCTGTAATAGATTAAGGGAAAAAGAGCCACCACTGGGTCAGCTGGTGTAAGAAGGACCTGTGCCATTCAGGCAGGTAGCCACGACGGAGCATGACCTGTCTAGGGCTGCAGATCTGGGGTTGCCACTTCTCACACACAGGAGAGGAAACCTATTCTCTCCTGAAGACTTAGAAGGATCTTCTCCTGTTAGAAGATCAAAAGGCTTCACACACTACAGTGGGTGCTCACCCACAGGATGAATGACATGGGAAGCAGCTAAGTTGGCCCTATCGCCTAGCCTCCCCAAACAGGAAGCATTTCTGTTACCACATCTACTGAATTAATATAAAAATCTAGATATGGTAATAAAGAAGAGGCTGGATATCATCTTTTCAGCAGCATAATTCACATTTTTTCAAGTGGCTTGTAGCAACTGATGTGAGGTGACCACAGTTTAAAGATGGAGCAGGTGAGACTGTGGGCTTTCATACTGAGGGAGGCAGATGCTCCATCAGTAAAAACAGGATTTGCTGGCCCGGGAATTCCAGCACTAGGGAAGCTGAGGCAGGAGATGTTGGGCTACACCCTGGAGGATAAGCACTGGATCTCGAGTGGCCTGAGGTTTTCCCACTACCACACTTTATATCCTGAGGGGTGGGGCTGTTCTGTTTTCTCTGCTGTTTCTCCTCAACTTCCTCACTCCGAGCCATTCTGGCCCTCCTTTCACATCACACACAAGGACACTGGGGAGGTTTCGCCCGTAGCAGTTCCAGACACCTTACTTGTGACGTTCTGTTCTCATTGTCTCGTATCCTTTCCTTAACCAGCCGCACAAGAGATGCAATATTGTAAAACTCGGCTTCTTCCAGCACACCTAGAACAAGGACCAGACTGAGCTCAGAGATGTGTAAGCACACCAGGAAACAGCAAGACAAAGCTTGCAAAGGTAGTAGGTAGTGACACAACATTAATATTTCTACTCAGGAGGCAGAGGTAGGCTGATCTCTGTGAGTTCAAGGCCAGCTTGGTCTACAAAGGGAGTTCAATCTCAAAAAATGAACAAGCGAATGAGCAACAGAAAGAAAGAAAAATTGCATTTTTCAAAACACAAACCTCATCTCCCCTTCATTCTAGGAAATTGAACTTTGCCATATAGGGCATGCCCATAGCCTTTCCCACACTAAGTCAATAAACAGGAGTTTTCTCTGCTTCCCATTTTACCCCTCCTGCTTCCTTCTGGCACATGCTTATTAGGGAGCCATATGTCACCTAGCTCTCGGAACCTGCCACACTGGGTAACTCCTGATCTTGCAGTATTTACCTGTTTTCCCTGGTAGATAGGTGCATGTCTTTGTAAACTTAAGAATTTAATAAGATAATTATTATATGAACAAAATTAAAAGGCTGTCAGAGCTGGGCAGTGGCAGAATGTTTGACTAGCAAGGTTTGATTGCCCTGACAAAAAAGGTGGGGTGTGGGGAGGATGGTCTTGATTCCTCATGGTAAACAAAATCAGATATCTAGGAACAGTTATGGGATGTATGATCCTGCACTGGGAAAAAAATGTTCTAATGAATATCATCACAACAATTAACAAATTGTAAAGCAGATGCAGAAAATTAATCAATATTCAATTTCCTGAGCTGTTAAACAGGATTAAGCCAGGTTCCTGTTGTTAGAGTAACACAGAGGATTATTAAGAGATGAAATCGCAATCTATTCTCTAAGAGTTCGGAGAAACTCTCAGGAGAATGAGGAAGGAGATGAAGTTCAGTGATAAAGATAACGTAACTACAAAAGGCCCAAAACTGGTTCATCTTGGTAAACCCGACTTATTATTCATTCCTTACCTTCTTCTCTGAATCCAAAATTATTTCAAAATAAAGTGCTTTTTGTTTATTTGTTTGTCTGTTTTCCAAAACAAGGTTTCTTGTGTAATAGCCCTGGCTGTCCTGGAACTCACACTGTAGACCAGGCTAACTTCAAACTCACAGAGATCTGCTGCTCTGCTTCACAAATGCCGGGATTAAAGGGGTGCACCACCACTGCCCAAGTAAAACGAAGTGTTTTTAAAATTACTTTTTAACATTTATTTATTTATTTCTGTCAGGTGTGGTGGTGCCTCCTCTAATCCCAGTAGAGGCAGATGGATCTTGGAGTTCCAAGCCAGGACGACATACTGAAACTGTCTCATCAAACAAAACCAGAGCGTCTATTTGTCAGTGCAAGTGGGAAGGGCATGGAAATGGAGGTTGAAGTCAGCTTTCTGTAATCATCCTCTCCTCCCCACGTGGATACCAGCGGCTGAACTCAGGCTGGTAGATCTGGCAACAAGAGCTGCCAGCTGCTGAGCCCACCTCACTGCTCAACATAGTTTTATTAAAGACGTAAAAAGATTGTAAGGCACTAATTGTTAGGATAGCCAGCCATGGAACTTATTACGTTTCCTAATAATTATAAATCTGAAAATTTTTTTCCTTAAGACAGGATTTCTCTGTGTAGCCCTGGCTGTCCTGGAACTCTCTCTGTAGACCACGCTGGCCTCGAACTCACAGATCCACCTGTCTCTGCCTCTTGAATGCTGAGATTACAGTTGTGTGCCATGGACTACTAGCTTGAAATGTTTGTTTGTTTTTTTTTTAAAGACCATTTATAGACTCCCCTCAAGGAGAAAGAAAATGAGCGAGATTCACAATTTCTGCCTTTACTGACCAACCTCATTAATGAAGTGGCTTGCCGTTACAAGTTTGCCTATCAAGAGGTTTTAGATCAGGGTCCTGGATTTAGGAAAGAAACTCCAAATTCCACTGACATCAGGGAAGCCTTTTACTCGGAGGACCAAACCCACTTACAATCCAAATGCCCTACAAAGCAAAACTGCAAGGTAGCCAGAGACACAGCTGACAACGAGCAGCAGAGTGAATTAGGTCAGCTGCACAACTTCACAGGGAAGCATGAGACCAAAGTCTTAAAGAAATGAGGTCAGACCTTTATTAATATTATTCTTGCAAATCCAAAGGAAAATGGGAAAATAAAAATAACCGAGTGTCAGCGATGTGGTGCTTCTGGCTACCAGCACTTACTGCCAGTGGATGGAATCAGTTCTGCAGGTTCCATCCTAAACCAGTCAGCAAAGCAAATCCACCAATTTCCCACTATGGCAGCTGAACAGAGCCCAGTGCAGCTTCCTTCAAGGCTCTCAGGACAAGCCCCAGAGCTGGAAGCTTCCTGCTTACTTCTCTGATCATGTATCACACCTTGCAGTCCAGTGAGGATGCCAAACAAACAAAGTCTGTGAAGGAGTTCTAAAGGACTGTAAGTTTAAAACCACCCAGTGGGGTGTCCTTACCTTCTTCTGCCAACTCCTTGGTGATGATGAGTTTTCCATGTCGGAGGTAGTTTAGAATAGGACCAAAGTAGGTGGGGTCTCTGTCAATCAGATATGCTCCAGTCTCATCCTGTCAACCAAGCACAAACAAGCACTGTGAACCTTTTAGGGATATTTTCTAAAATAGCATTTCCCCTAATCTGTCAGTGCACTCGGGCAATGGATTCATTCCATCAGCTAAAAAATGGATGTTAGGTGTTGTGATACATCCTTTAATCCCAGGTTTTTAAAGTGAAGCCTGCTTTGCCACACAGTTCTGTCCATTTTAAACTATTGGCCAGAAGGCTGACTTTAAGATAATTTTAGGTCGGATGTCGGTGCACAGTCATCCTCCTCATTGCTAGGCCTTTATTTATTGGGTAGACTTAGAACCTTTTAACATTCTTCTGTAGGATTCCAGTTATAGGCGATGAAGGAAATACCATAGCTGTGTGCTGAGCCTTTTGATTCTTCATTGCCCCTGGATTGCATTCCTAATTCTAAGAAAACCTCTTGTTCTACTGGCAGCTCTTCTGAGTCCAAGGCCAGCATCAGTGGGAGTCCGCACTGCCAGCTGTAACCTCACTCTGTGCCCAGAGGAAGCGTGGTACTGTCAGGACTTGGCTCTGGGCAGCTTTAATCCTAACTCATCTTTACAGTAAAAGAAACAAGAAACTGGCTTGCGTGGCCATAAGGAAGAATTAGGGTATATAAAAATAACTCCTTATAAACAGGAGTTCTAGAATCTCTTTAGTCAGGATGGGTTAGGTCCCATCAATTTGGTAACCGAGAACAGATGAAATTGATAAGTGTTCATGCAAGTCTGACTGTTAACCATGGAGTGCTTTGTGTATGTATTGGCATGGAAGGTGGTGTAAACTACAGCCAATGTATCTGAGAATCAAAAATGAACCTGCAAAAGTTACAGGTCAAATTGGAAATGAATGACAAGTCTTGCCACCCCTCAACCCTTTCGTTAGAGGTCCTCCATCTTATCTAACAGTTATTTCCTCAGTCTACCCCATTTGCTGACTCCTAACTAGTCAGCCTTGATTTGCACGGGCACATGCAATCACCTTTCCAAGGAATGCATTTATTTCCAAAAATGTACCGGAACGACGACTGTTATTGCATACAAGTTCTGGGACCAGGATTTTAGCAAAGCAGTGAACACGGCCAAGAGCACCTCCTGCAGCAGTGGACGCTATCTATTGTTAAACCCCAAGTTTACCAACACTTTGCACAGGGATCGAACAGGGATGGAGTTCTGGGAAAATGGCAAAGATGTGGTCCTTCACCCTGACCCAGTTCTGAATGCATCTGGCACCAGCAGTGGAGGCTGTAAGGGAGCCAGGGAAAAACTCATGCACACATCTAAGAAGGTGGAATCCTCGGGAGGGATAGAGAATGTCAGAGGAGTACACAGGGGGCTCCCTTGGGTGCAGGGGGACTGCGCCTGGAAGAAGCAGCTGGGAAAAGGGCGGGGTACGGAGGGAAGCACCCCTGAAGATGGGGAAGAGGAGATCCTTCTGAGGCAGCAGGTGCTAACCCAGGGGGCGAAAGTGGACTGAAGTCGGGGTTTGCAAGGCCTGCTGGAGGGAAAAGCGTCCCAGAGATCGGAACACCAGCCTAGAAGGGGGTCCCACAGCCCGGGGGCGCGCCCGAGGGCGGGGCGCACCTTGTCCGAGTCCAGCTCCGGGTCCTCCTGGCAGCACAGGCGGCAGAGGAAGGACTTTGGCTCCCGGCCTAGGGTCTGTCTGGTGGTCACGAAGTAGGTGCCGCCCACGTTGAGTCGGACCCAGCGGGCCGCCCCGCCGCCCCCTGCCCGTTCCGGAGGTCCGGGCCCCGGCTCCAATGGCTGAGCAACGGCGGCTGGCTGGCGGCCGTGTCCGCGGGGCGTGGGGCCAGCCGGGCGAGGGCTGGGGGGTCCACGGCCCGAGCTGCCCCCATCGCCCACCGCACTCCCGCCACCCCCTCCCAGCCCCGCCATCGCCGGGTCCAGCTGCAGCTCCGCCATCTTGGGCCGCCGTTGCCCGCCCGCCACCGGGCCGGCCCATTCCTCGGCAGGGAGAGCCGGGCCGGCCCATCGGCGGGGGTGGGGCAGGGGGAGAGGGACGGGAGCGCCCCCAACCAAGAGAGACTCTGTTTGCGCAGGCGCTGTGCCCGCCTTTGGGGGTGGGACTTCCTGTACATCACTCCATGCTCATTGGCTGGCATGTAAAACAAGGCCTGTCTATCGCGCTTTCGGATTAGCCGAAGGGAGAACTTCCGGCTATCCACTTCCGTTCCTTGCTGCTGGAGACAGCACTCCGCGGGGGTCGGTGAAGGTGAGTGGGGTTGGCAGTGTTGGGTCTTATCTGTCCGGGCTCTTCTGCATTAGATACTTCCAGACCCCGCTTTGACGCTTGTTCCGCCTCCGCGGAGGACATCGGGCCTTCGAGCTGTCCCTCTAGCCGAATGCCCGAGGTCACTCTTTGCCCTGCTCACCTTCGCCGCAGGGCGAGGCCGGGGCCTGGCTCTGACTTGACCAATCACCATTGAGTTAAATGTTGCCACAAACCGTGTCTCACTCTGTAGCGAACTCGGGAGTGCAGTTTTTGGGTTGGGGAACTCATTGAGAGCCATAATGATAGCTTTCTGAGGGGACACCTAATAGACTGCAGTGCTAGACTTCTCCCTATGGGAGGTTCTTGTGGGTAATGCTGAGGTTTCTCAGGTTCGTTTACGGATTGGCGAATAACCATTGGTGATTCCTTGTTCTTATCACGATTAACCAGACAATAAGACGTCTGTGACTCCCTCCCGAGTTCCCCTCGTGCTTGGGAAAATGCGTTCGTTCTCTTGGTAACTTTAGTTCACCTGACACTGCCTTACATCCTCCCCTAGAAGCTGTTCTAGGAGAGAAGGAAGGAAGTATCCTTCATATTGCCTGAATCCAAGTAGCTTGTACAGGCAGTTTCCACTTTACAGTCCTCTGATCGCAGTGATTTCCTGTATTTTGTCTTGTTTTGATTTAAAGACGACTGCAATTACTTTCTTCACACTATCATTTGTGTAAAAATGCCTCCGAAAATAAGGCCTGTGTGCTGTGGACAATATGACATGAATATGAAGGTTGAGTGTATGGCTGGGGTTGAGAGTCCCTGAAGTCTGTATAAAACTAGGGCAAATGGATACCTACAATTCCACCAATATGACATGAATATGAAGGTTGAGTGTATGGCTGGGGTTGAGAGTCCCTGAAGTCTGTATAAAACTAGGGCAAATGGATACCTACAATTCCACGTGCTATTTTTATTGCCTCTGTCCTCCGATTTGCAGAGGAGGAAATTTTGTCTGCTGTTTTTGAAGCTTTGTCAAATTTTCCCTGTCAAATTTCTGTGTGGTGGTGAATTGGTGGATAAGGCACCATTGCTGTTTATTTAACTTGTGTACAGCATATGAATGTTCTTCAGCAATGTTTTCAAAGACGCATGTAAAGCCATAGGTAGAACTGGAGGAGGCGGGGCTGGAGAGATGGCTCAGTGGTTGGGAATGGTCCTGAGTTCAATTTCCAGGAACCACATGGTGGCTCACAACCAGTTATAATGAGATTTGGTGCCCTCTTCTGGCCTTCAGGCAAAACTATATACATAATAAATCTTTAAAAAAGAAAAAAAAATGTAGAAATGGGTTTTTAATGATAAGGAGTTGGGATAGAGGAAGGGTAGCCTAGTAGGAGAAATTATGTTTATATTCTGTGTTACACAGCTTAAACTGAGACACTTAACTGCCCATTTCCGATTTATCGAGGCAGGCTATCCTATCCCTGAGTGGCCTTGAACCAAGGATGACCCTGAACTTGATCCTCCTGCCTCCACCTCCGATTATGTGGTACTGGAGATAGAACCTAGGGCTTTGGCAAGCATTTCTAACTGAGCCACAGGTCCTAATTCCTTTAGCTGTTATATAGATCACTAAATGCTTAAATGATGCTGATCTATCTCTTAGAAGGACTTGCATTTTCCTGAAATGATCTGTTTTAGGGAGTCTTTCAACAGATCTGACCTGTTTTGTTTTCTAGGATCCCAAGATGTCTGGGCGAAAACTTGCTCTAAAAACCATTGATTGGGTATCTTTTATGGAGATTATACCCCGTAACCAAAAGACACTTGCGAACTCCCTAAAGAACTGGAATGAAATCCTCCATACCAGGTCAGTATGTTGTGAGAAAGACTCCCCCGACACACACACTTGTCACTGCACCTAGAAGCAATGTTTTGACATTTATTACATTTATTTAGTGTGTATATCAGTGCACACCTGCTACTGTGTATGCCATGGAACACATATGGGCTACAGAGGAAAGCTTGTGGGTGTTGGCTCTCTGCCTTCTGCCAAGTGAGTCTCAAGAGTTGAACATATATATCCTCATATATGTTATATATATGTAACTCAGCCATCTTGCCAGCACTACCCAGGCATTTCTAATAGTTTGGCTGAGTAATGAAATTGATGTGATTTGTGTATGAAAGCATTATTGGGCATTTTTGTGGTGGTCCTTCAGAGAAAAATGTGCTGACACTTCAGTGTGATAAGGACTAGGAAGATTATTGTGTGAGTAGTATCTGTTGCTTATGGAACAGTCCTGACTTTTACTTTTCCAAATGAGCAGGTTGGCTAATCTGTCTGAGAAACCACCAGCAATTGACTGGGCTTATTACAAGACCAACGTGGCCAAGGCTGGCTTAGTAGATGATTTTGAAAAGAAGGTGAGCCTTCAGATAACTAAAGCTCTGATCTTTTAAGGGGCTGGTAGGTGGAGGAGGTGGGTTTGGCCAGAGGCCTTCAGCAGTGGCTTTAGTGAGCACCTGAAGAGTATCAGGGTCTAGTGTCTCAGCAGTCCAGGATAGCCTTGCTCTGGAGAGTAGAGGGCTGCCAGGGCCAGCTCTTCTCCCAAGACCCCCTTTCCTCTCCTACCTGCCTCCTCTTTATAAACTAACATTTCCCCTTTTTCACTGCCTGGGCCCTTTTGTATCTCCTCTTAAAAAAAATAATATTTTTTTGTGTATGGTTTTTTTGCCTGAATATATTTCTATGCACATGGCTGTTGCCAGAAGCTTGATAAGGATATCAGACCCCCTGGAATTGGAATTATAGACTTTTTGAGCTGCCCTGTGGGTGCTGAGAATGGAACCTGGTGTCTGGAAGAGCAGCCAGTGAACTTAACCTTTGGGCCATCTCTCCAGCCCCGTCAGTGATGATGTCTTTTGATATTTAGACATTAAGTCCCAATATCCGGAGTTTTTTTATTTGAAGATGCTTCTAGAAGGCCTGCTCTGTGTGACTTGGCATATAGTATCAGGGCTGCAACACTAAACAGCCCTCTAACGACCACTTCTGCCTTCATAATAGAAACATAATTTTTGCCAGTCAGCCCTCAGGGTTTTGTGTGAAAAAGAATTTCGTAGACTGAAAGGTGCTAATAGGCTGTTATCAGGCTGGTTGTCATTTTCAGCTGAGGAGACTAATACTCGAGATAAAGAAATGTAGAAGGTTTTTTGGTGATTATGACAGGGGGTGAGACCTTCCAACTCTTTTCCTACCACGGTACCAGAGATTGGAATTGTGGGTGGAGTGTTTGCATGTGATCCGTAAGGAGCAGAGGCTTTCAGTCCTTTGGGCTCTTGGGTAGGGGTGACAGCTCTGTTCTTGTTTCTAGTATACTGCCCTGAAGATCCCAGTGCCCGAGGATAAATACACAGCCCTGGTGGACAGTGAGGAAAAGGCTGATGTAAGTAGTAGCACAGTCTTGTTTGTTTCGATTTTTGTTTTTCCTCCAAACTTTCCTTGGTTTTTGTAAGGTCTTATTGTTTAGCACACGTTGGCTTCAGATTTGTGGTGATCCTCCTGCCTCAGCCTCTCAAGTGCTGGGATTGTAGGCATTATCTGATCACCACTCTGATCAGGTCTCAAAGTTTTCTTAAAGACCATTGTCATTAGTAGGAAGGGTAGATAGTGAGTCAAATTGGAGATTAGTGTTGTGGAAATCAAGAGGAATGAATTGCCAATAAATGCAGCAACATGAATGAATCTAAAAATAATGCTCATAAGAAGCCAATGAGCCTGGGCCTGGACATGCAGCTTTAATATCCAGCACTCTGGGGGTAGAGGTAGATAGATCTCAGAGTTGGAGACCAGCCAGAGCTACACAGTGAGGCCCTGTCTTTATAAATCTCTAGAAAATGCAATTAATCTTTAGTAACAGAAGGCCTGAGGGGCTCCTTGTAGAGGGGTGGAGGATAGATAACTAATAAATATGTCACCATTTTTTAGTATGATGACGGTGTGGCTGGTGAATACATGATCTGTTGGAAGTACTGTAAATACATGCATCTCAGTGTCAGTTTTACACCTTACAGATCTGTTAAAAACAGGACATCAGCTTTAAAAAATCCATTCAGTATTTATGTACTTATTTGCCTGAAAATACCTCAGGTCAACATTATAACCTGGTCCTAGAGTCATGTGAGTTGTCCTGACTAGTCAGTGGCCAGTCCTAAGCTGCTTTCTGGCCTGGCTGCTTTGTGCTGGGAAAGCTGTGGTTTACCCCCTTGAAAAGCACTCTAGACTAGGTCAGCATGTTCTTTCTTAGACGGGAAGGGGGAGAGCAGGCCGGAGCTGCTCACACCTCGGGGGTCAGCGTATCTGGTTTCAGAACATTGTCTCTTTTCTCTTCAAGGTAAAGAACTGTGCTGACTTCGTGTCTGAATCCCAGGTCAGGATCCAGGAATATGAGAAGCAGGTAAGGATGATTAATGGTCTCTGTGACACATTGTCTCTGTCTCCCTGTTTCTAATAGCAAACTTCTTTCTCCTCTTTCTAGCTGGAGAAAATGAAGAACATTGTCCCCTTTGATCAGATGACCATTGATGACCTGAATGAAATTTTCCCAGAAACCAAGCTAGACAAGAAGAAGTACCCTTACTGGCCTCACCAGCCCATCGAGAATCTGTGAAACAAGCCATGAAGGAGCACCAGCCCTTCATTCCAAACTTTGGACACTGAAATAAAACACTTACACAGTGTGGGTGTCTTTTAGTAGCAGAACTCTTCTGAGGTGGCCTCACCAAAGGTATTTTGTTCTGTGAACCAGTCACCTAAGAGGCAGACTAGTGAACCAGTTACTGTGGCCTCAGGGCTGCTGAACAGCAGAACCTGTGAGCACACTGTGGTGAGGACAGTCTACATGTGCATTCTGGCCCCTACATCTCTATCTCTCTCACACACACACACAGTGGAAAAATGAAAAGTTAAGGTGGTTGGAGGAGACCACCCACAAGTCAAGACCTGTGCCCAATGCACAGTTGCTGAGTTAACTGTCTTGGGATTCTACTGTTCTCACAAGCATCAGGGCTGTAATCAGAATTAATGAGGTAGCTTGGGAAGTTTTTAGATACCTAAGCATCCCCAACTCACCTGCTATTGCTTAAATCCTGTAGGGAGAGCATGACCGTGGGAGGGTTCAAATGTACAGGCCAGAAAATAGATGGCTTCAGTGGAACAGCAGGGGCTGGCTGAGGATCAAGAACCCACAGCTCTTCAGTGAGGTGCCAGTTCTATAACTCAGGGAGATCATGGTATAGTATTCTGCTGTTCTGGACATTAAAGGCTCTTTATGTGAATATCTGTGAGCTCCAGGTTAACAGACCTCTCTGCTACCTTCTGCCCACATTGGGGGATAATCCACCTTAGGAGACATTGTGTTGTTGGGTCTGAGGGCATGGGAAAAAAATGGAAGGCAGAGTACCAAGTCTAAATCAGAACTTTAATTTAAAAAAAAAAAAAAAAAATCACCTAGGGCACAGTAGGCTTATCAGTTAACTGAGGCCACAGCCAGGGTTGGAATTCTATAACTGTGGCTGGGTTTCAAGCCCCCCCCCACCCCTTAAAAAATAACAAACATAAGCATCAGGAATGGTATACATGTTTGGAGTTATGTAGACACAGCAGGCATGGGAAAAAATTTTTACGACTTTGAAATTTAAAGACACTGCATTTTTAGGATTTACAATTTCCCATTAACAAGGTTTCCAAGGGTTTCAGCTAACTGATCCTGCAGTCTTCCCTGACATTTATTAGAGGTTAACTTTGGTCCAGGGCAATTGGCTATAAGGGGCAAGGAGGTTAACCCTTGCTGTAGACAGAAGACCTGGGTGTAAAGCAGATCTGGCTATTAACCTCTAGTAGCTGACGAAGCTGATGTCTGTCAGCTCTTATTTCTTTATGTCTATAATTTTATATTTGTATATTCCTGGACTTTTCCTTGTTTATTAGATTAAACGTCTTGCCTCAGACAGAAGTCTAGAAATTACTGCTGTTCAACTTCTTTAAAGAAACATCTGGGCTGTAATGGTACACACCTTTAATCACAGCATTTGGGAGGCAAAGACAGGCAGGCCCGAGTTTGGGGCCAGAATGGTCTCTGGAGTGAGTTCCAGGGCAACCAGGGCTACACAGAAGAACCCTGTTTGGAAAAACCAAAGGGAAAAGCAAAACCAAATAGTTAAGTGAGGGTGCACTCTAATCCCAGCATTGGGGAGACAGCAGCAGTGGCCTTGTGTGAGTTTGAGGCCAGCCTTGTATATGGACCAGTGACTCTTGCTAAAGGAACACAAACAGAGACAGGAAAGTGAGGACATTGCACTGATGTGTGTTATCTTTTTATGAAGGAAACATATTCCAGTTAAAAAGCAGACCTGGGCCAGCCTCTCAGCCCTGCTTTCGATTCCACCTCTAGTGACTCATGCAGGGCTTAACCTTATCTCTACCCCCTCCCTTCCAGAACAGTAAGGTAACAGTAAGCGGTTGTGTGTGTGTGTGTGTGTGTGTGTGTGTGTGTGTGTGTGACTAAAGTACCTCAGCAGCAGTAGGAGAGGATGAAGTGTGGGGCATTTTCCCTGGTGGATTGTCTCATTCAAGAATTAAATAGTTACACATATACATAATACATGCCTGTATGATTTAATTTCTCAAACCACACACACAATGGGTGAACCTAGTAAGTCACATATCACAAATTTTTGTTTTTCATGACAAGATTTTTCTTGTGAAGCCCTGGCTTCCCTGGAACTCACTCTGTAGACCAGGCTGGCCTCCCAACACACAGATCGGCCTGCCTCTGCCTCCCAAGTGCTGGGATTAAGGAAATGTGCAATCCTTGTCTGGCCACAAAAATAAATTTAAAAGAAACAAGAAACAAATCACATCAGCTGAAACCCTGGACCTAAAATCCCTTGCATAAGAGCCCTTGCACATATGACACTGGAACTTTCTGGGCTAAGTGCTCTATAATTTTGCCTCTTAAAAAAAATAGAGAAATTCAACAGCGATAGATCAGGAGT